>OX463243.1:27943682-28486182 GCA_949820135.1 Sylvilagus floridanus
GGCCCAAGCACTTGGGCCATCCTCCACTGCACTCCTGGGTCACAGCAGAGAGCTGGACTGGAAGAGGAGCGACCGGGACAGAATCCGGTGCTCCAACCGGAACTAGAACTCAGGGTGCCGGTGCCTCAGGTGGGGGATTAGCCAAGTGAGCCGAGGTGCTGGCCTAAAGGCTGTATCATATCAATAGGAAATAGCTGTCCAATGAGACGCCCTGGAGTCTGTAAAGCAGGCAAGCCTAAAATGCTGAAAATGTGCTTGTTTGGGCTAATTTTTAAATAATTCGTTGGGCAAAAATTCCATTTGGGTGTGAGTTAGCCAGGTGCATGTCTGTCTGCAATGAAGAAATAATCCAGGGCCCAATACACGGAACTGGAGCTCTCTGGCTCATTTACGTAACAACCCTCAAAAAAAAAAAAAAAAAAAAAGGCCTTGACTTTCCTGAGAAGGAATCACACTAATAAAATGAGAATCCTGACACCCCCTTCCTGTGCAGCCTGCCCTCCTGGCCCTGCCTGCCTCTTCTGGCCCAGGATTCACGGGGCTGGTAACAGAGCCCTCCTGGACTCCTGCTGGCCCTTCCTGTTTGGTGGGTAGCTTTACAGGTCACTGGATGAGTTTCCAACACAAATCCATCTGGTTTCATAACTTTAAATTAGATATGGGAAAGAGATACTGGAACACCTCGCCGGCCCCAGGCTTAGCTGCTCACACATGGGCACTTTCACCACCAAGGGCAGTAGGAGATGAGAGTTTGTATCTTCTCTTCCTCTTTTCCTTTGCTCTCTGTTTTACAGTCCCTCTTGTCCTGTTTGCTGCAGGACTTTCTTTTTCTTCTCCTTTGTCTCAGCTTCCAAAGAGCCCTCGGGCAGCAGGCTGGGCCCGTCTGATACTGATTCCTGTGATGCCGTTCACCGGCTTCTGAGATGGGGGGTACTGCCCTCTGACACAGTCATTTCTGCCTCTGTAAAACTCTAAGGCCAGGTTTACTCCCCCCAGGCCTGTGCTTAGCACCGTGAGTGGAACGCAAGCAGGTCCCTGCGCCCGGTCCGTGGTGGTTTCATTCATTGATCCTGGCTCTAGATACGGGGGAGCTTCAAGCCTGAGGTTCGTCCTGTGCTTGTAGTGTCCTCTGACTTCATCACACTGCATGATCTGGTTCTTGTTCTCTGGAGTTACTTCCTGCAGATGGATGTAACCCTGGTCTTTTATGAACAGTCAGTAACAGCAGACAACTCTACTTCTTCAGTTATTCTGTAGCTTACGGTGTGCTGCTGAGTCACCACCCGTGGCTGGGCAGAGAGAGGTTGCACTGTGGGTACCTGGTACCTTATTCCTCTTCTCTAAACACCACGTAAGCTATTTTTGCAGTTTCTGTCTCTAATGAAATCTCAAAGAGCCTTCTTTCAAGTGCAACTCTCTTGTGCTTTCCACTCCCAGTGTCTGACTCGGCCCAACAACTCTCTCTGAGTGACCCTTCCACTCCCAGTGTCTGACTTGGCCCAAAAACTCTCTCTGAGTGACCCTAGGTGTAGGTGATGGGCATGTTGACCGTGGTCTAATCAGCTTCATTTTCTGGTGGCCTCATGGGTACAAAGTCAGGCCAGAAGGTTCTGGCAACTCTTCTTACACAGAACCCATGTGTCTTATTTTTTTATGTAAGTCTAATGGCATTCATTTACTTTAAGGAATGTCTAACTATGGCTTGATTGTGTAGGTAAAATGCTCCACAAAATAGGTGTTTCTCCTAAATGTCTGAAAAGCTGTACTCATTTCGCTTGCATAGTTTAGGGCACTGCTGTTAAAGTGAATGACAAGGAACTTGGTCTGTTTGCCAGGAAGAGATGCCTTGTATTCCTGTGCTGGAGTGGGAGGATACTTATGGTGAAGTACTGGCGCTTTCATGGTCCCTTGTGTCCCCCTCCTCCTTCTGCTCTGCCTTTTTTTGAATTATTTTATTTGAAAATCAGAGTTAGGCAGAGAGAAAGAGGTCTTCCATTCTGCTGGTTTACTCCCCAAATGACCACAATGGCCAGAGCTGAGCTGATCTGAAGCCAAGAGCCCGGAGCTTCTTCCAGGTCTCCCACGCATGTGCAGGGGTCCAAGCATTTGGGCTGTCTTCTACTGCTTTCCCAGGCCATAGCAGAGAGCTGGATCAGAAGAGGAGCAGCCGGGACTCGAACCGGCACCCATATGGGATGCCAGTGCTGCAGGTGGGGCTACGCCACAGTGCCAGCCCCACTCCTGCTTTGCCTTTACAGGAGCTGCCTCTGAATCTAGGCCCACCCACTGCTCAGCTCACCTAAGGGAAGCAGAGCATCTCCTCCCAGTGTCACTTTTGTCAGCTTTTCACTGCTGGTTTCCTGGTTTATTTTCACAGGAAGATTTTCCCTGAGAACCCCTCAAACTTTTTCCTCCATTTCCTTCTTTCCCACTCTGGAGCAAAATCTTATGCAGGTGCTACATAATTTCCTAAGCAGTAAACTAGTTCAAGAACTTTCCATTGTGGCCTTTCATTAGAAACTATAAAAGAACTCCTTTGGCATTAAATTCATCCAGTCATTTTTATTAGTTTTATATGGCCCCATGTAAGATTAACTCTTCCCATTCAGTTTCTTGGACACAGTGGGGGTTTTGTAAAATTAATTATATTACCCTAAAGATATACCTCGGGATTGTTATCGTTGCAGGCTTGTCATGGAATCATGGGTTTGACAAAGTGGGGTCAGGCAAAATCATTATTTTGGACACCTGTTAGACCAGAATCACTTGACAGAAATAATAAATAAGAACTTACTGGGGCTCTTGTAATGCATAATTTGGCATCGCTTGCACTATCTGATTAATTTTTATTAAGGTCTAAATAAAATCTGGGGAGAAAAGACTTTTTGTCTGTCAGCCTCCTCTCCGTCTGCCTTACAGTAAATGCTTGTTTCTTTTCTTCCTTGTCAGCTGTCAGCCAAGCTCAACAGCCTTCCCACACTCATCTCCATGCGGCTGGAGTTCCTGAGAATCCTCTGTAGTCACGAGCATTACCTCAATCTGAACCTCTTCTTCATGAATGCTGATACTGCGCCAACCTCTCCCTGCCCCTCCATATCTTCCCAGGTAATCCGCTACCTGCAACAACTGTTTGAACTGATTCATTGGTTTAATCAGGTATTCCCTGTACAGGTTGGTCTGTTTAGTTAGAAGAAAACTCAAGTGGTTTGACCCAGAGCGGTTGAACAGTTGTGCTGGAGCAGGAGGGATCAAGAAACCCTCAGTATTTCAGTACTGGAAGCCTGTATGTACAAGTAGGCTACCTTGAACTTGCACCTTCTTTAATCATTCACAGGCCACAAAGTTGGCTTTTTTCTATATTCAAACATCCCTGATGCAACCGAGGAGAGCAAAGAAACCACAACCACTGTGGAAATTCAGAAGCTCATGGAAAAGTCTTCCTTTGTGTGACATTAGCCTATTATTGTGTTAAGCAGATACTGGCTTCCAAAGCCAGAGAAGTATTGGAAGCCATGTGTTAACTAGGTTTCTTGGTTTCTTTGCAGAAGGCCACCAAGAGTGTGTAACTTGTTAACGTTAGTTGTAAATGCACAAGGAAAGGGAAAGCAAATGGCAGAGCATGTGTGTGATAAGCAGTGATTCTCAAAGTTAGTTCACTATGGAACCCTTTTTTTTCCACTATAGATTTATTGAGGAACCAGGGTCTTCTAGACAAACTTTGAGGAATGTTGTTTTATAGTCATATTCTGTTTATAAGGGGGTAAATGAGTAGCTTCGAGCAGCAGCCATGATTTCTTAATATTTGACTCTCCTTCTGTTCCATGTTCCTTGATAGAAGCACAAAGGTGAAGCCTTATCTTATTAGTTAAAAGAAAAAAGCGATTTAGTTATTCATGCCGAGGACGGGATCCAGGCGTTAGCTACATGTCCATCTTAGTGTGACTGGGGAAGGTTGGGCTCCCAAGCAGCAATTCCAAAGTGTAAATTTTCTGCTGCAATTGCCTTACAGGTTGGGCCCCAAGACCACCCTGGGCCAGCCTTGCCCTTGTTCCTCTCCCACGCTCCTCTTCTGACTTCCCCAGGGAGTTGCCAAACCTAGAGGCCAGCCTCCCCAAACCATAAATGATTGACAGAGATGTTTGTCACTTAAAACTTTTAATTAGTTTATTTTCACTTTACTTGAAATGCAGAGAGAGAGAGAGAAAGAGAGAATCTTCCATCTGCTAGTTCTCACCAAATGCCTAAAAAGCCAGGCCAAAGCTAGGAGACCAGAACCCAATCTGGGTCTCCCATGTGGGTGACAGGGACTCTAGTACTTGAACCATCATCTGCTGCCGGCCAGGGTGTGCATTAACAGGAAGCTGGATCAGAGGTGGGGCTGGGACTTGAACCAGGCACTCCCTTTGATACGGGATAAATTTGGGATGCCTATGTCCCAAGCCATGTCTTAATCTCTTAGCCAAATGTTCATGCATACAGGGTTATTTAAGATGTTCTTGGTGAAACATAAATTGTATTCCCAGGCTAAGAAGGACAGAAACTGCCTAGGACTGGTAAATCCGACACTTCCCTTTCCAGACAGGTAAGAGTAGACAGCATGCTTCACCCCATTCAGTATGGCTGAAGCAGAGGAAACAGACCTTCAACAGGGTTGTATAGAGGAATTGCTGTGTACAGCACAGGATTAGGTGCAGTTCTCATTCCCAGGACATATGTTATCCTAGGATGTTAATACTCAATCGTTGGTTCCAGGTGGGAAAGGGCATGTCCCTGTTTTCACTGGTCAGGAGCGCTTTGTTTTCGCCTTTCCCCATGGGCAGTCTTCCATCTGTGAGGATGAGAGAGTGGAGTAGCCGTCTGTGCTGCCGTTCTGTCAGCTGTCCCAGGGGATCCCAGCAGTGCCCTCGCTGGGGAGTGCTCCCGCAGCCTGGCTGCCACAGAGGCTCACTAAATGCTAGCTGAAGCCATGTTCATTCCAGCGCTTGTGTTCCTGCAGAACTCGAGCTCCTGCTCCAGTTTCCAGGACCAGAGGATCGCCAGCATGTTCGACCTGACCCCAGAGTACCGCCAGCAACACTTCCTCACCGGGCTCCTCTTTACAGAACTGGCTGCTGCCCTGGACGCCGAAGGGGAAGGGTATGTTTCTGACATTCAGAATGGGACACGAAGTGAAAAAAAAAGAGACAACGCTTTAATAAAAAATCTGCAGCCCAACTTCTCACACGTGGCAAAAGCTCTAGCATTGACCAATTCCGAAGAGTAGGAGCGTCTGTGCCTTGAGAAAATGGTGCACCTATGGGTGCAGCGAGTCTCGGGGAGGGAGAGGAGCCCCGCATGTCTTTTTCCATCCCTTATGTATTGAGTGGAATTTACCAGCTCCACTGTGGTGGGTTACCCCGCGGTGCTTTCATCAGTGAACTCGCTAGACACAAAGCTGTGTTTAACAAAGGTGACAGCGCATACAGCTTTTGGTTTTGCTGACTTTTCTCTATTTTTGTCTTCCACTTACTTTAGCTGTAATCTTTACATTAGTTGCTATTATCTGATGCCACTTGGCTCAGTGCTGACCAAGGAAGGAACTGCATTCACCCTGGGTGCAGATCCAGACTTCCCAGGACGAGAGAGATGCCCCAGGCCCAGCGCTTATGAATGCTTCCACCTCTCACACTTCTCAGTACCCAGACGGGCATGTGCGCACCGTCTGGCCTTGATGTCAGTGGACAGAGAGAGAGGTAGACCACCCCTTCCTCACTTCTTCTCTTCCTATGCACCACAGGCCCATGGGATCAGAAACCAGCAGCCTACCTGATTGGATGGAAGAAAACAACACCGTCCAAATTATTACATAATCCATTCAACATTTGCTGAATACTTTCTGTGGGACAGACACAGTTGAGCATCGGAGTCCTTAGAGATACATCAGTCTCCAAAACAGACTCAATTCCCTGCCTCCAGAGAGCTCACGATTCAAGGACCCAGATCCAAAGATAGTTAGGTTTGGGAAGTAATTAGGTTGAACCCTTTGGGTGTTTGGATTAGGCAAACAGAATTGAAGAAACTTGCCCAGTGTCAAGCTGTGGTCTTTCAGGCCCTCCCAGATCCATCTCCCTGCCTAGGGAACCTACACCTAGGACTTCTGCTCAAAAGTTCTTGGAATAAAGTATGCAGATTTATGGCAATGCTGCTTTGTTATGGAATTGTGTATTTTTGAGTTCTCTCAAAGTGCTGCCCAAGATTTAGTGAAGAAAACAGGATTCCCTTTATGAATCTGTTACAGAAGCACCTTGAGTTTGTGTCACTGGAATAATAAGTGGCTCCAAGAGGTTTGCCTGTCCTGACATTGTCTAAGGGGATGCATGTCTCTGAGCCTAGTAGGATCATGTGGGAGGCTCTACATTCTGCCTCCTTCCAGAAACTCAGGTCCTGAATACTTCCTTAGCTTCATTTCCATGGCTTCAATTCCAGCTGCTTCTTCTTCTTCAACCCTAATTAACTTCTCCCAGTTTTTTCAGTAGAGTTTTCTACCCTGCAACTAACATAAATTTCTCCAGCAACCAAAGGTACCCTAACACATTCACTGATAAGGTGCTGAGGAGAAAGTCTGAACACTAAGAAATTACATTCACATGCAAGTACCACATTTTCTTTATTTTCCTTTATTAGCACTGCTATGAAGTGGTTTCTAACAGTAATCTTTAGTAATTATGTTAGCAGTAGTTTCTATTTTTCATTTTCCTTCTGACATCTGTTTTTGATTCATTGTAAAGTTGTTGCTGTCATCTTCCCAACAATAGGCAGAGGTGTGTTCCAAGATCATCATGCAGTTACATTAAGTTCAACAGATGCGATCTTCCAGTACACACACAGTGGCTTTTCTACTCCCACTCCTCCAGAGAGTAGCTAATTAAGTGTCTCTGCTTTGGCAACACAGTCCCCCTTGACTGCAGGGTTGTTGGTTACTATCCTGGAAAGTCATCAGAACTATGGTCACAATTTGACCATGTGGGCTAAAACCTCAGCAAATGTTCACCCTTTAGCAATGCTTTCTCACGATGAGTGCTTCCTTTTGCTGCCAACACAATTAAGAGACTTACCAGCTCCTGCCCACCTGTAGGGTGAGGGCCGCTGAGACATATCTCAGTCCCTGGACCCCTGGAAGGAGCCACAGCACCAGTTTCTAACAGTTCTCCCCAGAAGCCCTCCATACCTGACATTGCATCTGCAAGTTTTTGTGCATCATTAACTCCTCAGTGCTTCTCAAGCATTTGGAAATCGTGTTGCATCTTTGTGTTCAGCCAGCAAATTATAGCGTCTTATTCACAACACAGCCCACTGCCAGGACTACGGACTAAGAGGCAGTCAAACAAATACTTTTGAAGTGCAATTTCTGATTATCCTACTTTAGCTACAGTCTAAGAATCTGGGACATTTGAAAATTTGGTTAATATTTTCTATATAGCTCTGGATTCTGATGTAGTCTTATTTTGTTCGAAAGACAGCAAGTATGTGGCTAAAATGGAACATATTTAATGAGGTTACAGGTACTCTAGATGCTTTATTTTATCATATTTGCTTTTTTTTTTTTACTGAGATATAATACAGAAAAGGGCCCAAAACTTAGATATGAAGTCAAGTTAATTTTTGCCTATGAAAATATTTGGATAACTATCAGCCAGACCAAGATAAAAGCTATTTCTAGCACCTTTACTATTCTCTGCATTCTCCCACAGATAGCCACTAGTCTGGTTTTTGTCACCATAGGTTGGTGTTGACTCTTACTGAACTTTCACCTTCTTTTGCTAAATATTGTGCCTGCAGGCCTCATTGTGGTTGCATGTACAGTAGTTCAGTATTTTCTTTCAACTGCTTGTAGTAGTCCTTTGTGTTCTTACTATAATTTACTATAGGTAGACTCTTGGTTTGCTTCCAGTTTGAGACTCTTATGAAAAAAAGCTCCTATGACCATTTCCTATACATGATTTTTGGTGAACATTAGAACTCATTTCTTTGAGGTATAAATACAGCTGACTTTTAAATTTTAATTTTGATTTACTATTCTTGAATAGGTGAATACGTGCACATAGTTTTAACAGATTGTCAAAAGAATATACACAGAGCTAGGTGAAGAAGAACAAGCTAAATTCAAAGCAAGCAAATATAAGATAATAGGAACTAATGTAAAGATTACAGCTAAAGTAAGTGAAATAGAAAAATAGTAGAGAAAAATCAGCAAAACCTAAAGTTTGTTATTTTTTTTTTAAATCAACAAGCTTAGTAAATTTTTAGCAAGACTGACCAGGAAAAAGCAAGAAGACTCAGGTGTTGTGGCATTGTGGGTAAAGTCACCACCTATACAGCCGGCAACCTACATGGGCACCAGTTCAAAGCCAGGTTCCTCCACTTCCAGTCTGGGTCCCTGCTAATAGCCTGGCAAAAACCATGGAAGATGATGATCCAAGTACTTGGGCTCCTTCCACCCACATGGGAGACTGGATGAAGCTCCTTGTTCCTGGCTTCAGCCTTCAGCTCAGCCTGGACCATTGCAGCCACTTGGGGAGTGAACCAGTGGATGAAGACCTCTGTCTGTCTGTCTGTCTCTCTTTCTGTAACTTTGATATTCAAATAAATAAATAAGTCTTAAAAAAATTTCCCTTGCCAAAATTAGGAATGAAAGAGGAGACATCATTATAGGCCTTACAGAACCAAAAAAGATACAAACTACTAAAACTAATTCCAAAAAGAAATAGAAAATCTGTATAGATCTGCAACAAAGGGTTTAGTTATAATAATAATAATAATAATAGTATTAACTCCCCACAAAGAAAAGTCCAGAACCAGAGGTTTTATTAGTGAATTCTACTAAATTTTTAAGTGATTTTATTTATTTGAAAAGCACAGTTATGGGGGAGAGAGGGAGAGACAGAGACAGAAAGAGAGACTCTTCGACTAGTTGATTTACTCCCCAAATGGCTACAACAGCTGGAGGTGGGCCCATTCAAAGCCAGGAGCCAGGAGCTTCTTCCCAGTTTCCCACATGGGTCCAAGCACGAGGGCCATCTTCCACTGCTTTCCCAGGCACATTAGCAGGGAGCTAGATTAGAAGTGGAGCAGCTGGACCAGCACCCATATGAGATGCCAGGACCACAGAGGGTGGCTTTACCTGCTATGCCACAGCACCAGCCCCTCTACCAAATATTTGAGGAAAATGCAACTCCAATACTCTACAGACTGTTCCAAAGAATAGAAGAGTGGAAATATCCCACAGTATTCTTTGAAGTTAGAATTACTCTGATAATAAAACCAGACAAAGGCCTCACAGAAGAAAAACAGACCAATATTTGACTAAAGCAGATGTAAAATTCTCAACAAAATACTAACAAACTGAGTCCAACAACATATAAAAAGGATCAAATGCCATGGCTAAGTAGAATTTATCCCAGGAATGCAAGATAGGTTTGACATCTGAAAATCAGTTGTTCTGGTATACCATATTGGAAAAATAAAGAACAAAAACCATACAACCATCTTAATAGATTCAAGGGAAAAAAAGTATTTATTCAAGGACAAACAATTAGTCTAGCCATTAACACATCACTTGAGACACCCACATCCCATATCAGAGTGCTGAGTTCCAGTCCTGGCTCCACTGGGAGGCAGCAGGTAATGGCTGAGGTTGCTGCATTCCTGCCATTCCTGGGGGAGACCTGGGTTGAGTTTCAGGCTCCCAGTTCTGGCTTGGCCCTGCCTTGGCTATTGTAGGCCTTTGGGAAGTGAAGCAGCGTGATGGGAGTTGTCTGTCTTGCTCTTTCTTTCTCTATTTCTCTCTGTGTCTCTCAAATTAAAAAAAAAAAATACACTTTTCTTAAAAAGGAAAATAATTGTATACAATTCTAATATGTTTCCTTGATAAGAGTGCTTAGCAACCTTTTGGGAATATAAGAGAATTTGTTCAACCTGATTAAGTATCTCTATAAAAAACCCACAGCTTATCTGATACTTGTCAGTAAAAGACTGAATGCTTCCCCCCAAGATCAGGAACAGGATAAAAATGTCCAGACTTGCCCTTCTAGTCAATGTTGTACTAGAAGTTCTATCTCAGGACAATTCGTCAAGACAATTAAAAGAAGAAGCACATTGGAAAGTAATAAGTGAAGCTATCTATTCACAGATGACAGGATCTTATTTATAGAAAATCCTAAGGAGTTTACTGAAAAATTATTAAGACTTATCAGTGAGTTCATCAGGGTTGTAGCATATTGGATCAATACACAAAAACCAATTGTATTTAGGTATACTTATGAGGAACAAACTGAAAAATGAAATTGAGAAAGCAATTTCATTGAAAATAACACCAAAGAGAAAAAAAATAAGAATAAATGTATCAAAATATGGTATAAAATTTGTACATGTAAAATGACAAAACACTGTTTAAAGAAATGGAATTCTAAGTGAATAAACCAATAAAACATGTTCTCGTAAGAAGACATAATAATGTCCCCATAGCAATCCCTATCAAATCCCAGCTGGTTTCTTTGTGGAAATTAACAAGCTGATCCTAAAATCTGTGTGGAAATTGGAGGAACCCACCATAGCCAAAATGATCCTGAAAAAGAACACAAATTGGAAGACTCACATGTCCCAATTTCAAAATTTACTCAATGTAAACTATGGGATTCTAACATAAAGAAAATATATAGATTTTTGAAACTTAATTAAGACATAGAACTCCCATTTATAGGCCATTGATTTCTGATACGGGTGCCAAAACAATTTGAGGGGAAGGGGCAGCGCAGGAGGGAATCATGTTTGCATCCAGTGGTGCTGGGACAACCAGATGTCCACATTGAAAAGAACGAAGTTGGACTCCTCTCCACCATACAAAAATAAATGAACTCAAATAGGTCAATGACATGAAAATGAAAACTAAAATTATAAAACTCTTAACATCAAAGAAGTAATCTTCTTGAGCTTCAATTAGGCAGTAGTTTTTATTATCTGACACCAAAACTGTGAGCTACAAAAGAAAAAAAATAAGTGATCTTCGTTGAAATTCAAACTTCTGTGATTCATAGGAAACTATCAGTGAAATGAAGATATAAATCACAGAGTAGGAGGAAGAATTTGCAAATCATGTGTCTGATAAGGGACTTGTCCTGGAATGTATATTAAAGTATCTTAAATAATATCTTCATATTAAAAGTATCTTTGAAATACCTTTAAATAATAAAAGACAATAGTTTTTTGGCTGGCGCCGCGGCTCACTAGGCTAATCCTCCGCCTTGCGGCACCGGCACACCGGGTTCTAGTCCCGGTCGGGGCGCCGGATTCTGTCCCAGTTGCCCCTGTTCCAGGCCAGCTCTCTGCTGTAGCCAGGGAGTGCAGTGGAGGATGGCCCGAGTCCTTGAGCCCTGTACCCCATGGGAGACCAGGATAAGCACCTGGCTCCTGGCTCCTGCCATCGGATGAGCACGGTGCACCGGCCACAGTGCGCCGGCCGTGGCAGCCATTGGAGGGTGAACTAATGGCAAAGGAAGACCTTTCTCTCTGTCTCTCTGTCTCTCTCTCTCTCTCACTGTCCACTCTGCCTGTCAAAAAAACAGGCAATAGTTTTTAAAAGGGCAAAGGCCTAAAACAGGCATTTCCCCATAGAGGAAATGGTCATAAACATGTGAAAAGATGTTCAGCATCATTAGCCAAAAAACAGATATAAAGTGTTGGTAAGGAGAAGCTGGAACCTTGAGACGGTGCTGGTGGGAACGCCAAGTGAGACAGTCACTGCTAAAAGCATCACACAGCTCCTCTAAAGTTAAATGTAGAGTTACCCGCAGTCCAGCAATTCTCTGATGTATGTACCCAAGAGAAGTAAAACTATACAGAATATTTGTAATAGCGTACATAACTCATAGTAGCCCCAAAGTGGAAATAATCCAAATGGCCCCCAATTGGTGAACAAATAAAATCTAGTACATCCTTATAATGAAACCTACTCAGAAATAAGAATGAATTAAGTAGTACAACATATTGAACTTGAAAACCCTCAGCCAGGATTAGAGCTCAATGTGTCTCTGTACCCTGCTTTGCTTGATTTCCACGTTGTCGTCTCATTCTTTAGGAGTGTTTTGGTCCCTTTTTGCTGATTAATGTTTTGGTCTGTCTCCCTTCCCCGTAACCTCTAGCATTCTGTGTTTTGCCAACAGAATCAGCAAAGTGCAAAGGAAAGCAGTCAGTGCCATCCACAGCCTGCTGAGTTCTCATGACCTGGACCCGCGCTGTGTCAAACCAGAGGTGAAGGTCAAAATTGCTGCCCTCTACCTACCTTTGGTTGGCATCATTTTGGATGCTTTGCCACAGCTCTATGACTTCACAGGTAAAAACCCATTTTGTTTCTTTGCTTGGATTGATGGAGATGCCTGCAAAATACCCCATCAGGAGGAGTTCTGTATCTTTAGTTCTAGTGCTGATACAAGAGGGTATTTTTTTGGTGCAAAAAAAAAAAAAAAAAATTGAAATCCATGTGTGTGAGGAAGTTTCAAAAATTTCATGAAAATGTGTAGTATGAAAAAACAGTGTATAGATTTCTTCTACTTTGATTTTTCCTTAAATATTTGAAGTAGCCTTGTATGCTTATTTGAGCAATTCTACACAGCAGTGGTCTTTAAACTTTATTAGCACAGGCCCCAGTGAGTTAAAAAGAAAAAAAAATTACAAAGCCTATGTATGTCTTTTGTTTAGAAATTGTTGGTTGATGGGTTCATCTGTTCCATTCATTCATTCATTCATCTTCTGGTATAGATGGACTTTATAAACTTGAACCACAAAGGATGAAATTACTGCCTTTGAAGACCCTTGCTATAATGCCTTGAAATAAAATTGTTCCTTCCCTTTTCCTTTATGAATGTTTGGGCAAAGAACCAGTTTCAAATTAATCCAAACAACTTTCTGTTCCATGCCAAAAAAGAAAAAATCATAATGTCTTTCAATATTAGGAAATTCTGCCACAGAAGAGAGATTTTGCCTTTGGATATGAGGCTGATTCTTAGGTCTAGGTCTCCTGCTTAGCAGCAAGAGAAAAGGGTCAATTGTCTCAGAGGAGTTCGTGCCCATCTTGAGTCTATGTACATGATACAATGTGGGTTAGAGAAAGTAGGTGGAAAATAAAACAGCCCAAACAGAGGGACCTCTTATGGAGACCTGAGAAAAATGACCTCTCTGCCTACTCTTCCCCCAACATACATGCGCACACATGTGCAGACAGACACACACACACACATATACAGTGTTCGCATCATTTTGGAGTGCTTTTTGCTTTTTCCCTAGTACAGAAGAAGTTCTTAGAAATTTCCGTGCTGTTCTCTTGACAAGGAAGGTTGCTGGGGCCTGGGAAAAGTGTTCTCTTCATTTTGGAGTGATTTTTACTTTTTCCCCAGCTCAGAAGAAGTTCTTAGAAATTTCCATGCTGTTCTCTTGACAGTGAAGTATGCTGGGGTCTCGAGGAGCTTATTTGAGCCCTGCCATCCTCACATGCAGTTCTCCTTGGGATCCTAGAGCCATCCAGTTTTGCCCACTTCTTCCAAATGCAGTGTTGTATTTAACTGAAGTATTTCTGAAATCAATACGATGATCAGGATTTAGTTCATGATACTGAGACCGGTCACCTGTGGTCTTCAATTCATATGAATCAAAAAATGAACAACCAGCTTTCCTCTGAAAGTAATTCTCTCCTTTCTTTTAAAACCATTTCTCCAGCAAATACTTAATGGGGAGGTATGGGAAGAGAGATTGAGAGGCAGAGTTAGGCTCTGTGGAGTTTGTTGGGCACAAAGCAAGGTAAGGACAGAATCGAGCTTGGAGCACTGGTGAGCAGGGTGCTCAGTGAGGTGCAGAGCATCCTCTAGCAGCACCTGATGGTGAGAACCAAGCCATCTTCAACATTTAAAGATGGGCAGGTGTTTTACCTAGTGTGTAAGATGCCTGTCGGAACACCTGCATCCCATTTCAGAGAAATGCCTGAGTTTGATACCTGGCTTAGCTCCTGACTCTGCTTTCCTGCTAATGCAGACTCCAGGAGGCACCAAGAGATGGTTCAAGTAACTGGGTTCCTGCCATTCACATAGGAGACACAATTCAGTTCTGGCCTCCTGCCTTCAGTCTGGCCCCGGGCCATCCATTGCATGCATTTGGGGAGTAAAGCAACAGATAGGCGTTCTCTCTGTCTCCATATCTCTGCCTCTCAAAAAAAAAAAAAAATTTAAATATGTACTACAGATCATGGCCTATATTTTACACTCCATTTCAAGAATCTTTGCTGGAAATTTTCTGCAGAGCTTCATTTCCTTCCTTCCTTCCTTCCTTCCTTCCATGCAGAGTGGACAGTGAGAGAGAGAGAGAGAGAGAAAGGTCTTCCTTTTGCCTTTGGTTCAAGCTCCAATGGCCACTGCGGCCGGCGCACTGCGACCAGCGCACCGTGCTGATCTGATGGCAGGAGCCAGGTGCTTCTCCTGGTCTTCCATGGGGTGCAGGGCCCAAGCACCTGGGCCATCCTCCACTGCATTTCCTGGCCACAGCAGAGAGCTGGCCTGGAAGAGGGGCAACCGGGACAGAATCCAGTGCCCTGACCAGGACTAGAACCCGGTGTGCAGGCGCTGCAAGGCGGAGGATTAGCCTATTGAGCTGCAGTACCGGCCAGGGCTTCATTTTAAGTTACAACATGGTTGTTCCCAGAGGAGGAAACCTCTTTAGCTCGTATTCTCCAAGACTTCCATGTTAATTAGAATGTTCCAAATCAGAAGAGGACGTTCGGCACAGCAGTTAAGATGCTGCTTGGGATGCCTGCATGCCAAATCTCAGGGTCTGCAGCTTCCTGAAGATGTGTACCCTGGGAGATAACAGGTGATGGCCCAAGGGCTTGGATCTCTGCCGCCAATATGGGAGACCAGGATGGAGTTTGTGGCTCCTGGCTTTGACCTGGCCCAGCTCTGACTGTATTGGGCATGGAAGGATGACCAGTGGATATAAAATCTCTCTGTCTCTGTCTCTCTGCTTTTCAAATAAATACATAACTTCAAAGATAGAACTTCTTTGTTAAAAATATTTACAAATTGTTGTGGTATAGAAGGTAGGGCTGCTGCATGTGATGCTGACATCCCATGTGGGTACCAATTCGAGTCCTGGCTGCACCAGTTCCCTGCTAATGGTCTAGGAAGAGCATCAGAAGATGGCCCAAGTGTTTGGGTCCCTGCCACCTCCTGGCTCTGCCCTGGCTGTTGTGGCCACTTGAGGAGTGAACCAGCAGATGGAAGCTTGCTCTCTCTCTCTCTGTCTCTATAACTCTGATTTTCAAATGAATGAATAAATATTTTATAAAATTTACAAATCAGCCACTTGGGATCAGAAATTTTCCACACTTGGCCTTTGAATGTCTTGACAAATGCATTCAAGTTTGTGGTAACGATGTAGCTGACAAGAGAGGAAGCAGTCAAATGTATCTGAAGACCTTTAGATTGATGAACTAATGAGAGCACTGTTTTTCCATATCCATTGTCCAGCCTGTTGGTAAAGATGCTGGTTAAGATGCCCATGTCCCACTTCAGAGTGCCTTGGCTTGATCTGTGGCCCCAGCTCCTGACTGCAGCTAATGCAGACCCTGGGAGGCGATGGTGATGGCTCGAGTAGTTGAGTGCCTGCCACCCATGTGGGAGACTGGGATTGGGTTCCCTGCTCCCATCTTTCGCCAGGCCTACTCCCTGGTATTGCATGTTTGGGGAGTGAACCAGTAGATGGGAGCACATGCCTGCTTTCCTCCAATACATTTCTTTTAAGATTTATTTGTTTATTTGAAAGGTAGAGTTGCAGTGCCACAGAGGCAGAAGTCTTCCATCTGCTGGTTTCACTCCCCAAATGGCCACAACAGCTGGGCCAATCTGAAGCCAGGAGCTTCTTCTGGGTCCCCTACGTGAGTACAGGGGCCCAAGCACTTGGGCCATCTTCCACTGTTTTCCAAAGCTATAGCAGAGGAGCAGCAGGGACATGAACAAGTACCAATATGGGGTGGCAGCACTGCAGGCAGAGGCTTAGCCTACTATGCCACAGTGCCAGCCCTGAGAATGTTTATAAAAATATTTTATACTGGGGCTGGCGCTGTGGCACAGCAGGTTAACGCCCTGGCCTGAAGTGCCGGCATCCCTTACAGGCGCCGGTTCGAGACCCAGCTGCTCCACTTCTGATCCACCTCTTTTCTATGGCCTGGGAAAGCAGTGGAAGATGGTCCAAGTCCTTGGGCCCCTGCACCCACGTGGGAAACCCAGAAGAAGCTCCTGGCTCCTGGCTTCAGATCAGCGCAGCTCCGGCCATTGCAAAAAACTGGGGAGTCAACCAGCGGATGGAAGACCTCTCTCTCTCTCTCTCTCTCTCTGCCTACCTCTCCTCTCTCTGTGTAACTCTGACTTTCAAATAAATAAATAAATCTTTAAAAATATTTTATACAGCAAATGCTTGTATCATTTCCTCTTTTCTCTTGTAACTGACCCTGTAAATAATAAGGAGAGGCAAGAATGTATCATCACATTACTCTTGATAATGTTATCAGGCATTGCATAATTTCCATGTTCTACTTATTTAACTATTTATTTTAAAACCCAACTGCCTTAAAACATAGTAGTGAATTATATTTCTAAAAATTTGATTCTGTTTTCAGAACTTAAGCAAATGAAGTACAGTGTACTCTCAAATTTTTCTGAAAAATTGAAGGTTCAAGTGGCTATGTTGTTGACAGGTCAAATAAAATATGAGTTTTTAATGAATCAATCAATTGCAAGTGTTTTAACACACATTTCCAAGAACCACTTGAACAAATATTTTGTGTGATTGGTAGAGTTTTACAAACCAGTCTTTTAAGTGATCTTTTGTTTGCATACATTTAGATCTATGTTTAAATTTAAATATATCTCTTATATAGACACAGTAAACTAACATTCATTTCAAACTTTGAAGTTTTCTGTTTAAAAATTTATTTTATTTATTTGAAAGGTAGAATGATAGAGAGATGTGTTAAATGTGCTAGTTTACTCCTCAGATGACCAAAATAACTAGGTCTAGTCCAGGTGGAAACCAGGAATCTGGAACTCCATCCCTGTCTCCCACATGGGTAGTGGTGGCTCAGGACCCTGGGCCATCCTCTGCTGCTTTCCCAGGCACATTAGCAGGGAGCTGGATCAGAAATGGAGCAGCTGGGACTCAAACCAGTGTTCAGCATTAGATGCCAGCATCACAGGCAGCAGCTTAAACCTCTGTACCACAATGCCAGCCCCTGAAGTTGTTGTTTGTTTGTCTTTGTTTTTAAATGTATTTGAAAGGCAGAGTTATAAAGAGGGAGGGACGGAGGGAGGGAGGGAGGGAGGGAGAGAGAGAGAGAGAGATCTTCCATCCACTGGTTCACTCCTCAAATGGGTCCAATGGCATGGCTAGGATTGGGCCAGGCCAAAACCAGGAGCCAGGAGCTGCATCCAGATCTCGCATGTGAGTACAGGGACCCAAGCTCTTGGTGCATCTTCTGCTACTTTCCTAGGCACTTTAGCAGGGAGCTAGATTAGAGGTGAAGCAGCAGGACTTGATCCAGTGCCCCATGTGGGAAGCCAGCATAAGAGGCAGTGGCTTACCCCATTATGCCACAATGCCAGCGTCACCTAAAGTTTTATAAATTATTGAGGAACTTGTGATAATAGCATATTATGCTAAGGTACTTTAATTCTATAAATGTAGGGTTTTCTTCTGTTTGATCATTATTTAAAATATATGAATCAAGTGCAAAAATATTAAAGTGTTATGAAAGCTTTGAAAACTTTTATTCTCACAATTTGGAAAAAATAATCTCTAGCCCAATCTTGTGTGTATTGACATTTTGTGTCCTTTGTTAGCCTGTCTCCTTTGTGTCCACAGGGAGTAGCAGACAGATTCTAAATGTCAGGTTTTCAACAACTGTGCTGATGTTAGTGACTCAAAAGTGCCAGTCACTTGGGAAGGGGACAGAAGGGGAGGTCTTCTTTGACTTGCCATCACCAAAGGTGTTGTCCTTGCAGCTGCCGACGCCCGTGGTGGAAAAAGCCGCACCAGCGGCTCAGATGAAGAACAAGAAGGGGCCGGTGCAATCAACCAGAGTGTGGCTCTGGCCATTGCTGGGAATCATGTTAACCTGAAGACAGGTGGAAGCATGCTGTCGTCCTTGGTACGCTGGTGCACGTTTCTGCGACGTGTCTTCCGTGTTGCGTCTGTGGTGGGAGAACCCAGCTTAGAGTACACAGCAGTGGTCTCTGCTGGTTAGTCTGTGCTGGAAGGAATCCCTGAGACTGGAAGCTCAGCAGCAGACAGGTCAAACAGCGTCCCGGCAACAGCAAGAGATGTGCACGTCAAACTCAGGCAGTCCCCGGGTGCTGTGTTCAAGGCCCCAGAAGCCAGGAAAGAGGTGACCTTGGGAAATCTGAGACCTTTGCAAAGAAGAGCAAAGCAAGGCTCCCTCAGATGGGGCCTTGGGCTGTGTTTATTTTACATATTTGTTTTCATACTGTGTCTGCCTCCCCTATCCAAAACAAAAGGTTAAAGGGGCCGTGGCTGTGGTTAATGCTTCTCAAGCAACACACTTGAGCTTTTCTAGTTACCTAAGGAACCTAGAAAAAAAATTGTAATCCAGTCATGGTTTTTTCATTCAATACATTTTTTAAAAAAAAAAATGTATTTATTTGTTTGAAAGGCAGAGTCACAGAGATTTAGAAATGGAGAGAGATCTTCCATCTGCTGGTTCACTCTCCAAATGGCCACAACAGTCAGGACTGGGCCAGGCTGAAGCCAGGAGCTTCTTCTGACTCTCCCACATGGGTGCAGGGGCCCAAGCACTTGAACCATCTTCTGCTACTTTCCCAGGCACATTAGCAGGGAGCTGGATCAGAAGTAGAGCAGCCAGGATTTGAACTGGCACCTGTGTGGGATTCTGACATTGCAGGTGGCAGCTTAACCTGCTACACAGCAATGCCAACCCCATTACATGCATTATTTTATGAGCTTTTTTGAGGACCCCCCCAAAGGCATGGATTTCAAGGTGTTTTGTGGCAAAATAACCTTATCTTGTCATTGCATTTCCATGAACGTTTTTGCAGTACCCTCGTGTGTCTGCAGAGAATTCAGCTTGGCTGTCTTCTGAGAATGCAGCATCTCACCCTCACTTCCTGCAGAGTGACTTCCTTCTCTTCCCTCTGGCGCTTAGCAATGTCCCAACCCCTCAAGGGCTGGGAGGCAGGGACAGAGAAAGGAGGACTTAAAGACTGGACATCAATCATCTTACAGTGTGGTAGCTGTGGTGTGTTTTATAACCTCCTCTGCCTTTCTGATATCTGTCTTACCCAAGTTACCTGTTCGAAGCACCATAAGCCTTTTCCATTATTTGCCTCATAGAGAAACTCAGCAGCCCAAAGCTCACCTGTTAGAACACAGTCCCTGTAAAGTTACAGCTAAAGATGTCATTTGTTCTCGTGAACATATTCAGAATAACTAAAGTGAAAGGGATTTCATGACCTCTGTTATTTCCATCCAAAACTAACGTTCCCCTTACACATTCCCGAAGGCGTCACTGTGTTTCACCACCACATTCCACTGAAGATTAGCAGGGCAGCGTGAACCAAGGGCGCAGCCACGTGTTGTTGTCTGTGTTGATGTGATGAGTCACAGAAAGTGTGCTCAGCGCTCTGAAATGAGTACTTCTGGCAAAAGTATCAAAGCAAACAGACGAAGCCCCCACACCCCTGCCGCCAGGCAGACATAAGCTGTGGTTCAAGTCACGTTACAGAGGACGTCACTGACTTATGGGTTGGATTAATTTGGAGAGCAATCCCATGCCCTGCATATTATATTTTAGACCATGGAACAAGGAAGCTGAATCTGGAACGCTTAGGTTATTCATGGCATCCAGCCCAGCTGGTTTTCTTCTGTCAATCCAACCTTCTGCTCTCCCACTTCAAGGAGAAATACTGAGATCTCAGCAGCACAAAAGCCCTTTTGTATCATTGAGATGATGGAGCATGGTCAAGTTCCAGGGCAGACCCCTGGGCCACACTGCTCCTAAAACTGCAGGTGCTTCTTAGGGAAAACCCTGCTCACATAGTGCCCCCCGCCCCCTGCTGAGCCTTTTTGCTGAGCAAAAAGCTCAGAGAATCCCGGGCTCCCCTGCCTAGGAAAGGCATGGCGGCTGGAAATGGATCCCCAGCTGGAAAAGAAATGCAGTCCCCATGCTCTAAGAGGTCAGCCTCCCTGAAGCTGCCGTCTACATGTTGCTTGACTTCCTCCCCATCCGCCTCCTTCTAGCCCTATAAGCAGTACAACATGCTGAGTGCCGATACCACCCGCAACCTCATGATTTGCTTCCTCTGGATCATGAAGAACGCGGATCAGAGCCTCATCAGGAAGTGGATTGCAGACCTGCCCTCCATGCAGCTGAACAGAATTTTAGACCTCCTTTTCATCTGTGTTTCGTGTTTTGAGTACAAGGTAAGTATGGGACGGCTGCATTGGCTGCCAGCTCTTACCTCCCACGTTCAACTCTGCCTCTTCAGTCGGGCCATGAGAGGCATCACTAGTTTTTCTCATTTCTGCACTCGAGTCTATAGCCTGTTTGCATTTATAGATAACACTCCACAGGAAAAGGATCTCTGCCTTCTTGCAAAGGGAACCCCATCCCATTCTTGTTCACAGGGTTGAAGCTGTAAGATCCTGTAGAATGGCATCTTCATGTAAAAACTAACTGACACCACTGTGGAGTGCTCTGGTTTTGTTTGTTTGTTAAAGATTTATTTATTTATTTATTTATTTATTTATTTATTTTACTTATTTGAAAGGCAGATTTACAGAGAGAGAGGGAGAGAAAAAGAGACAGAAATCCTCCATCTGCTGGTTCACTCCCTAAATGGCCAAAACAGCAAGGGCTGGGCCAGGTCAAAGCAGAAACCAGGAGCTTCTTCTGGTCTCCCACGTGGGTGCAGGGGCCCAAACACTTGGGCCATTTGCTGCTGCTTTCCAAGGCCATTAGCAGGGAGCTGGATCAGAAGCGGGAATAGCCGGGACTCAAACTTGTGCCCATATGGGATGCTGGTATCACAGTTACCAGCTTTACCTGCTACACCACAAAGCTGGCTCTGTTTTTTGTTTTTTTTTTTAAGATTTATTTATTTATTTGAAAGACAGAGTTACGGAGAGATAGAGAGTGATCCGTCTGCTGGTTCACTCCCCCAAGTGGCTGCCACAGCCAGAGCTGAGCTGATCTGAAACCAGGAGCCAGGAGCTTCCTCCAGGTCTTCCCATGTGGATGCAGGGGCCCAAGGACTTGGGCCATCTTCTACTGTCTTCCCAGGCCATGAACAGGGAGCTGGATCAGAAGTGGAGCAGCCGGGACTCGAACCAGTATTCAAATGGGATGCCTGTGGCACTGGCTGGGGCTTTACCTACTACATCACAATGCTGACCCCGAGGGCTCTGTTTTGATGACTGTCCTCATTGATGGGGATCTCACCAATCCATCTGTCCTCTTGCCTGTATCCTGTCCAGGGGAAACAGAGTTCTGACAAAGTCAGCACCCAAGTGCTGCAGAAGTCGCGGGACGTCAAGGCCCGGCTGGAAGAGGCTCTGCTCCGTGGCGAGGGGGCCCGAGGGGAGATGATGCGGCGCTGCCGGGCTCCAGGTGTGTGGGACGTGCGTGGACATGGTAGGAGCCCCTGCCTCTAGGAAGAGGTTGTGGTTAGGAGTTGCAGAAACCCTGCCATGTCCCCACATGGCATCTCGTAACACTCGGCGGCGGCAAAGAGGGACATTCCATGAATGTGAGTTGTGGATGAGATGGAAGGGGTCTCCCTCAAGGCTGAGACCTCGCTAGGGATACATGTAATGAGTCAGTCTCGGGCATGGCCAAGAGACTGGGCAGCCCTAGGCTCCACATCGTCTCCCTAAATCATTCAGGGTTTTATTAGAATGGAACCAGTTCCCCAGAAGGGTCTCAGGCTGTCCCAGGCCTGCAGAGACCCCACCCCACCACCACAGACAGCCTCTGCCAGGCTGGGCTCATCACTCCAGAAGGTAATGAAATACCCAGTGACCCGGTGCTTGTCTCTGTGCCCAGAGTAGAACAGACTGACCCTTCTCCCTGTTCACCACCGTGGGGACTGGAGGGCAGCATAGACCACCCACACCCTTCTTGCCGATAATCCCCACTGACTCCGTGGGCGCCCCCTGAGTTTCACTGGAACCATCTGTTCATGGGAAGTGTGCTCCCTGACACCCCAGAAAAATAGGTGTTTTCTGCAGCTCTGAACTCTCCGTCAGCCCCGACATAGACATGGCACCTTCTTCTCCCACCAGCACCCTGCATGGATCTAATTAGAGAGACGCGGCTGCGTCTGCTCAGTTGAGCTTGTTAGAACTTGTGGTTATCTCGGAGGGCTTCGTGCTAATCAAATTCCTATCATACATTTCTTCACTCCTAGGGAATGACCGATTTCCGGGCCTCAATGAAAATTTGAGATGGAGGAAAGAGCAGACACATTGGCGGCAAGCTAATGAGAAACTAGATAAGTGAGTCACTCAGCAACTTTGTGCTGCTTTTACCTAACGTCCAAAGCCATTTTTCCCAGGCTCCTTGTGTTACTGAAAAACTGTCTCCTTCCCAGGGGAGACGAGGAAGCGCCCCTGTCTGTGTGAACACAGTTTGTCCAGGGACCCGGACAGCCACACGGACAGGAGTTGTGGTTTCCAGGCTCAGACATGTATCGCAGAAAAAGAATATTTACAACCTCAGATCACTTCATAAAAGCAGCTGTTGGGGAGAAGGGAAATAGAGAACGCACGGCTAAGGACCCGAGACCACAGAGTTTCAAATCCATAGTCCATTCTAGAATGGAATGTGCACAAAGGTATACGCTCAGAGATATTTAAACCAGCACTATCTTAAACTGTTGGGCAATGTGGAAACATTCTAAGTGGTCAGGAATAGAAAAATCCATAATGAAATATTAGTTTTCCATCAAAGTGTTGTGGAATAATTTTAATGACATGAAGAAATGCTTATGAGATAATTTTAAGTGAATAAAAATAGGCACTTGGATTAAAGAATATAATTAAAATCTCTAATTAATGTGTAATATGTGTGTAAGGGGTTGGAAGGAAATGCACCAACCAGGTCTCCCCATGACACCTCGGGCCGATATCCACTGCCTCCCCAGGTGCATGAGCAGGAAGCTGGATGGGAAGCAGAGTGGCCGGGACTTGAACTCACACTCCGACACGGGATGCTGGTGCTGCAAGAGGCAGCTTAGCCCAGTGCACCACCACACCCACCTCTACTTTGCCTGTTTTTATTCTTTTTCTCAATTCCCCCAACTTATTTATAAGATACTTAGTTCTGAGAGTCCATAAATTCTAACTCAGGCAATGAACAACAACAATAAATACCCATGAGACCTTAGTAGTTAGCTTAAAAGAAGAGCCTGACAAAGCTTGTTTTATCTGGGCTGTACAGGTGATGTTTTGGGAAACTTTTCCATTTTGCTTGCAGTAACAACACAACCCTTGGCCATACCCCACAGGGCCTATTGGTTCTCTTTAGGTTGGTTTCCAGCACTGAGCTACCTAGCAGGCTGCTCCTGACCATAGCTAAGGAGTCATGTTTGCAAATCTTCAGGGACAACATCCTTTTTGTTTTGTTTTGTTTTTTTAAATATTTGTATTTATTTAACAATCAGAATTACAAAGAGAGAAAAGGAGAGACAGAGAGAGAAATCTTCTATCCACTGGTTCACTCCCCAGATGGCCGCAACTGCCAGAGCTGGGCCAGACCAAACCCAGGAGCCAAGAGTTTCATCCATGTTTCCCACATGGGTGCAGGGACCCAAACGCTTGGACCATCTTCTGCTGCTTTTCCCAGGCACATTAGCAGGGAGCTGAGTTGGGAGTGAAGCACCTCACACTCAAACCGGCACCCATAAGGGATGATTCTGTCATAGGTTGCAGCCTTGCCCCATACACCAAGACACCAGCCCTGCCATTTTAATTTTTTTAAAGATTTGTTTATTTTATTAGGAAGGAAGTTTTTCAGAGAGAGGCAGAGAGAGAGAGAGAGAGGTCTTCCACTAGCTGATTCATTCCCTAAATGGCCACAATGGCCTCTGGAACTAGGCCAATTAGAAACCAGGAACCTCTGGGTCTCCTATGTGGGTGCAGAGGCCCAAGCGTAGGCCATCCTCTGCTGCTTTCCCAGGCACATTAGCAGAGAGCTGGATCATAAATGGAGCAGCATAGACTAGAATCAGTGCCCATATGAGATACTGGCGCCAGAAGCAGCAGCTTTACCTGCTATGCCACAGCCCCCTCCATTTTTTTTTTTAAGGAAACAATAGAAAAATTACAACAGCCCAGCTTAGCTATTTGGGAAACTTTGTAATTATAATAGTGCTGTCTCTCACCTTTATTGTTCAAATCATTTTTCCATTATATTGGTTTTTTTTAAAATGGTAATTTTCAACATGGGCTGCACATTCAAATCCCCTGGGGAGCTTTTAAAACTCCTGATTTCAGACTGCCCAGTGTACCCCAGACCAATTAAATCATAATCTCCAGCAGTGGGACCCAGAATCAGTAGTTGGTAAAACTCCCCAGGTGATTCTATTGTGCAGCCAAATGTGAGAACCACTGTGTTAAAGGAACAGCTGGTAAGGTTTTTAAAAACCAGATTGCGGGGACTGATGTTGGCACAACAATATTAATGTACTTAATGCCACTGAAGTGTACACTTAAATATGGAGAGAATGGCTAATTTTATGTCATGACTTTTACCATGTTTTAAAAATTTTGGGAGCCAACATTATGGCCCAGCAAGTTAAGCCACCACCTGCATGCAACACCAGAATCCCACATCAGCACCATTTTGAGCCCCAGCTGCTGTAATTCCTATCCAGCTTCCTGCTAATGTGCCTGGGAAAGCAGCAGAAGATGAACCAAGTACTTGGGCTGCTTCCACCCATATGAAAGACCCCCACAGAGTTCCAGGCTCCCGGCTTTGGCCTCATCCAGTCCTGGCCCTGCCCTGTTTTGGTCATTTGAAGGGTGTACCAGCAGATGGAAGTGGTGAAGGACCCACACTCTATGTCAGAGTGCCTAGGTCTGAGTCCTGGTTCCACTGCTGATTCACACCCTGGACAGGAGCAAGTGATGGCTCAAGTAGCTGGGCCCCTGCCACTCATTGAGTCCTAGGGTACTGCTTCACTGTGGGTGTTTGGGGAGTGAACCAGTAGATAGGCACTCCCTGCTCACTTGCTCGCTCACACATTCTCTCTCTCTCTGTGTGTGTCTCTGCTTAAATAAATAAATAAAAACATTTTAAAATTAAATACATAAAAATAAATTTTAACTACTTCACAAGTTAATTAAAAAGAGCTTTTTATAAGATTTAGTTATTTATTTGAAAGAGTTGCAGGGAGCGTGGGAGAAAGAAAGAGAGATCTTCCATCTGCTGGCTCACTCCCCAAATGGCCACAACAGACAGGGCTGGTCCAGGCTGAAGCCAGGAGCCAGGAGCTTCACCTGGATCCCATATGGGTGGCAGGAGTTCAAACACTTGGAGCATCTTCTGCTGCTTTCTCAGGCACATTAGCAGAAAGCCGGATCAGAAGTGGGACAGCCAGGACATAAATTGGAGCCCAGATGGGATGCCAGTATCTCATGCCTTGACTTTATCTGCTACACCACAATGCTAGCCCCAAAAAGAACTTTTAGATTTCTCTTATTTTATCCAAATATTAACACTTGGAGAATGAGAAAAAAAGTTATGTTGATCAGTTTCAAATCAGCAAACACACAGAAATATTGGCTCTGAGCCCTCTGTGATGCATAAGCAACCACAGTGCCCCATTAGTAGGTCAAGGGATTGGAGAGCAGCCTGACCTGGTTCATGACATCTGAGCTGATGGCTCTTAGCCCCTGGGGTGTCTTAGTAAGTTTAATTCTTCATACCCCATTTTGCTCAGAACTAACTGTGGATGGTGTCATAAATTGCAGTAGTTCCCCTTATCCTGAGGGGGATGCTCCAAGACTCCCAGTGATTCTGGAACCACAGATCATACCAAACTCTGTGTAGGAGCACTGTGATATTTGGACGGTTGATCTGATAACTACTAAGTGACTAACGGGTGGGTAGCATATATAGTGTGGATACGATGACAAAGGGGGTGAATCCTGGCCCAGGCAGGATGGGCAGGGTGGTGTGAGATTTCCCCACACCTTGCAGAATTAAAACTCATGAATTGTTCATTTCTGGGATTTTCCATGTAATCTGGGCTGAGGATATTCAAAGGTAACTGAACCTGTAGAAAATGGAGCCACAGATAAAGGAAGACTCCCTTATCCCTTTCCAGCTTCACTTGGTTTTATGAAAATTAGTGCACTAATTCCTAAAAATGAAACCTGCTAGAGAAACAGCACCTGGTAACTTCCCATTTCCCAGTGGCTAATGACCAGTAACGTTAGTAATGTTAGATGCCTCTTGCCCCAGAAATGCTACCTTGCTTCCCAGTGGAAAAAGGAAAAAGGACTTAGGTACTCAGCCGAGCAACCTCAAGGTGGTCTTCGTGAAGTTAAGACACTGACTTTCCCCTCCCAATTCTGAAGCTTCACCCTGCCTTACCCAGCAGGGTCCTTGTTGCCAATCTCATTCTCTCCAACATGTTGGGGGGACTTCCCTTTCCTTGGATCTAGAGGCAATTCTTTTTTTTTTTTTTTTTTTTTTTTTTTGACAGGCAGAGTGGACAGTGAGAGAGAGAGAGAGACAGAGAGAAAGGTCTTCCTTTGCCATTGGTTCACCCTCGCGGGCGCGCTGCAACCTGGCACACCGCACTGATCTGAAGGCAGGAGCCAGGTGTTTCTCCTGGTCTTCCATGCGGGTGCAGGGCCCAAGCACTTGGGCCATCCTCCACTGCATTCCTGGGCCACAGCAGAGAGCTGGACTGGAAAAGGAGCAACTGGGACTAGAACCTGGCGCCCATATGGGATGCTGGCGCTGCAGGCGGAGGATTAGCCTATTGAGCTGCAGCACTGGCCTAGAGGCTATTCTCATGCATGAGATGCAGGCGTGGCCTGAGGCTTTAGGCTGCAATCTCATGGGCTCACCTAATTGCTAGGAGCAACCACAGTTGTCTTTCTACCCATTTTGTTGTTTTATCATTTTCATCCTTATTAATAATAGGAAATGGGGCTGGCACTGTGACATAGAGGCTAAAGCTGCTGCCTGCAGTGCCAGCATCCCATATAGACACCAGATTGAGTCCCAGCTGCTCCACTTCTGATCTAGCTCTCTCCTATGACCTGGGGAAGCAGTGGAGGATGGCCCAGGTCCTTGGGCCCCTGTACCCACAATGGGAGACCTGGGAGAAGCTCCAGGCTCCTACCTTTGGGTCAGCCCAACTCTGGCCATTGTGGCCATTTGGGGAGTGAACCTGTGGTTGAAAGTTTCTCTCTCTCTCTCTCTGCCTCTGAAACTCTGCCTTTCAAATAAATAATAAATAAATCTTTAAAATAAAATAATAGTGGGGATGAGGATGACTTTGAGGGTGTGCCTAGATGATCTTTATACCAGATACAAATCATGGAAGCACCTGTCCTGTGTACTTGCTCATGACCAGCTACTCTGTTTGCATTCGGTGTTAATCATTCTGAAGATCTCTTCACGCCTTAGTATATAGATCACTGACATGGAACTGGCCAAGTCTGATGCATGCTTTAATTTGACCTCTTTTGTTTCTTAGAACAAAGGCTGAGTTAGACCATGAAGCCCTGCTCAGTGGCAATCTGGCTACAGAAGCAAATTTAATCATCCTGGATATGCAGGAAAACATTATCCAGGTGAGGACAACAAACTCCTGATCTGATCCTTCCAACATGAATATGTTTCCTGAAATTTAAAGAGGAATTCTTCATTCAGAATGGTGAAAGAAGTAAATGCAAACCAAAATGCCTTTTTAAAAATGAAGTTGGGAAGTTTCCTGTTTACAGTAGTATCCACTTTGCAAATGCCAGAAATACCAAACATTCTTCAGGGTTCTTTGGCTGCTGACTTGGAAAGAGTCAGGTGCTTAACAAGCTAACCCCCAAGGTAACATCTGCAGAGACTGTACCAAGCTGATAATGTGGATAGAGGGCTGACAGTGTATTCTGATCAGGGCTGCTAACTAGGGTCTTGATCCAGATGGGTCAATGCCAGATGAATGATGGTCTCTGTTGGGAGTGTGAGCTATGACTGTGACTAGACTAGGTAAAAAAAAAAAAAAAAAGAGTGCTAAGGTGATGAATGATGTCTGTCTTGGTCTCACACTGGTGAAGAAAAACCATTTATGCCAGGAATTTGCCAGCTGTGCTGTAGACAAGTTTAGTGTCACTGTGAACCTCATGCCATACTAATTTCATCTTCCAATGATATTTCCAAAAATTTCAAAGATGTCTAGGAGATAATGAGTATTTTAGTTACCCTGAAAATGAATCTTTACATGTTTCCATTGAGAAGCCAATTGTTAGAAAAGATCCAGTTTTCCTTTTTATACCTGAGAGAAATATGGTTGAAATGCAGTAGAACCTTAAGTATCCAACTTCTTAGTTATCTGAAATCAAAGTAATTATTGTAAAAACACCAAATATATGGGATCTTTGATGACTCTGATACCCTTATAAATGCTAAACATCACATTGATTTTATCTTCATCCAGTATGTCTTTGAGTACTGGATGTCTAACAGCATCCAGTTGGGTTGGTGCTGCTAATCCTGCCATAGCTGATAAATAAAACAAGCTTCTGTTTAGAAATGTCACTGCCACTGTTGGAAAGCCCCTCGTTGTGTTTGGAAGCCCACCAGGAAAATTATGTCCTGTATACAAAGAACCTTCCAAGAGCTGTGGGCTATGATAGTTTACTTCTAACTGCATTTAGGAGCCCAGAATTAGCCATAAATCCCCAATCAGTTGGAGACTTTGAAATAAAGTCAGTTGGAAATAGATCTTCCACTCTATGATTGATGGATGACATATATGTGGTAGCTCACCAAAATCTCCAGCCATTCAACCAAGAGATACGGGGCATCAGCATCACCAGGCTAACCTGCATGAGTGTCTGCTGTGCCTTCCATTCCCTGGCGTGGCACGGGGATCAGTGATACTGTTCTTCATTCCCCCAGGCGAGCTCGGCTCTGGACTGTAAAGACAACCTGTTGGGAGGCGTCTTGAGGGTCTTGGTGAATTCCCTGAGCTGTGATCAGAGCACCACCTATCTGACCCACTGCTTTGCGACACTGCGCGCTCTCATCGCCAAGGTAAACACGGGGTGCTTGCTTTCTTCACTCTTAATTAAGAGTAAGATTCTCATCTAGCTCCACAATGCTGTCTTCAGGTGGACCAGAACCCACAGTGCAAATTAAGTGGCATTGCAACAAAGATCTTAGGTCTTCCTGGGAGGAGAGCAGGTGGTTTGATTCTCTGAGAAATTCCCATGGAGAAGATATTTGGGGCTCTCAGACTTGAAACGTGTGCCGAATCCTGGAAACTCAGAATGGCCACTCGCTGGAAGTCCATGACGTGAGAGCAAGTTCACCAGAGTGACTGTTTCCGCCTGTTTCTTCAATACCTCATCTGAGTAGATTGACTCCTGTTCACGGCTCCCTTACTAAGTCTTACAAAATGTTGTGGCACAAAATGCCAGAAGGTTCACATATGGAAATTCGATGATTGTTTACAGCCCTTGTCTCTACTGTAGTGGAGCAGTGTTTTTATTTGTTTACTATTTGTTGCACCCTTTACTTAGTGTAGAGTTAATCTTATGAGTATGAAGTAAAATGGAAGTAGATCTTTATAGAAATTGAGAGAGGGAATAAGAGAGGAAGGAGGAGGAAAGGTGGGAGTGTGGGTGGGAGGGAGGACTGGGAAGGAAGTATCACTGTGTTCCTAAATCTGTATATGTAAAATACATAAAATTTGTTTATCTTAAATTAAAAAAAAAAAAGAAATTATTTTTTTGGACAGGCAGAGTTAGCCAGTGAGAGAGAAAGAGACAGAGAGAAAGGTCTTCCTTTCGTTGGTTCACCCCCCAAATGGCCGCCACGGCCGGCGCATGGTGCCGATCCAAATCCAGGAGCCAGGTGCTTCCTCCTGGTCTCCCATGTGGGTGCAGGGCCCAAGCACTTGGGCCATCCTCCACTGCCTTCCTGGGCCACAGCAGAGAGCTGGCCTGGAAAGGGAACAACCAGGACAGAACCTGGTACCCCAACCAGGACTAGAACCCGGAGTACTGGCACTGCAGGTGGAGGATTAGCCAAGCGAGACACAGCGCCGACCAGAAATTAATTTTTTATAACCTGAAGAAAGTAAATTTTTCCTTAGGTAAAAATGGCCTGTTTCAATTATTTTTTTTTTTTCTGCTCTATGGAAAATCTCGGTTGCTGCCTTCTGCATGTGGTCCTTAAGATTCAGAAAGTGGAATTCTGCTCCCCCGTATTAGAACCAATAATTTCCAGACTTCAAAAAACTCACGATTAATTCCTTCGAAGCTGTGACTTCACTAGTGAATGCAGCGTGGCTAACAGTGCAGTTAATGATGCAGCCATGACCTCAGTTACACATTTCATAATTAAGCCCGAAGTCAACTTCATTGCTCAAATCCATCTTCTGACTCATGTAGCTCATTATCCTTATGGTGCAATGTCTTTCCTCTTCTGGGCTTTTTGCTTGTCCAAGCAGACGTTTGCATATTTCAGCAGGAATCCTGTCCAGAAAGCGTCTGATAGTGCCAAGTGATGCCTAATGGGCCCTTTGTGTCTCTCCTAGTTTGGAGACTTGCTGTTCGAGGAGGAGGTGGAACAGTGTGCGGACCTGTGTCAGCGAGTTCTGCACCACTGCAGCAGCAGCATGGATGTCACCCGGAGCCAGGCCTGCGCCACCCTCTACCTCCTCATGAGGTTCAGTTTCGGAGCCACGAGTGTAAGAGCTCAGACTTGCGGTGACTTGGAATCAGTAGAGAAAGCCAACATGAGGCGTTGGTTGATAGGCAAACATCAGGCAGAGCTTGACTTCTGGGAGATGGAGCAGTTGAGCTTGTAGATAGACAGCAGGTTTCACTGGGATTTGCATCTCAAAGCCAAAGTCAAGACTGGGCCATGCAGTGCCTTCCATCAGTAAGAAGTGGAAGCATATATGTGACAGTTATCTGTAGAAAAAGTACAGCACACAAGAATTCAGAAGCGTGTCCTGTTCCTGAATTCTGACTAGCTGCCAGAGTGACCTGTGGGAGAGAATTGTAAATGATCATTATCATCTGGACCTGAGTAAGAATGGAGGGTTTGAAGCGTTTGGAGTTGAGTTTTACTATAGAATTGTAAACTTGGCTTTGGTCTGTGTGGATTTGGGTATGTCCTTTTGGAATTTCCATTTGTAGTTATGTACCTGCTGAAGTGACCTTTAAGTTAAGTTGGCCCATGGAAGAAAGGCAAGATCCTCAGAAAACTGGGGAAAATTATTTAAAATCTTTAGGACATTCCTGGGGGAGCCTTAGAATTGCCACATTTTTCTGTGGGCCTGGAAGGAAGGGAGGGACAAAGTTGCTGCTTCTCTGGAGTCTAAAATCTCAGAAACTGTGGCTAGAGAGGTCACATTCCTCTTTGCAGTTTCATTAAAGTCTCAGGAAGAGAATCTTGGCACAAGAAGATAAATACTGTCACCAGCTTTGTAAGAATCTTCCAGCTTTGCAGTGCAGAGGCAGCCCAGTCCTCAATGAAAATTTAAAGGGAGCCTGACAGATTTATGTGCAAGCAATACCCATTTAAACAACAGTATGAATCTTGTTCAAAGTGTGGCTCTCATTGCATTGAGAGGAAAGGAAGTGATTAAGATTGAGGTAACAGGAACATTGAAGAATTGCTTGTGTCTGGGGCTGCTGTCTTCTTTATCTCCTAGTTGAGTGTCTGTTGCTTGTTCCATCTTTATTCTTTTTTCTCACTCAGAACTTTGCAAGAGTGAAGATGCAAGTAACCATGTCTCTGGCGTCCTTGGTGGGAAAAGCCCCAGACTTTAATGAGGTGCACCTGAGAAGATCCCTGAGGACGATCCTGGCCTATTCAGAAGAGGACGTGGCCATGCAGGCGACTCCTTTTCCCACCCAGGTACATTGAAGAATATTCCCTGTCTCCTGAATGGGTTTGGGATACATTGATTATGAATGTGCGTGTGTGAGTTATTTGCAAGTACGTATTGCCTGCCCAACATTGCAAATGTTCTCGGTGCTCTAAGAGGTAAAAAAGAGAAAACAAAAACAAAACACATCCACCTCTGTCCTCAACTTAAGATGCCAAGGATCTATTTGGAGAGCTCCGTATCGAAATGATTAGGAAATCTGATACTTAAGTGCCAAATGTGCAGGAAGAAATGAAACACTGAGGCCAGCACTGTGGGGTAGTGGGTAAAGCCGCCACCTGCAGTGTCAGAATTCCATATGTGTGCTGGTTTAAGTCCCAGCCACTCCACTTCTGATCCAGCTCTCTGCTATTGCCTGGGAAAGCAGTAGAAGATGGCCCAAGTCCTTGGGCCCCTGAATCTACTTGGGAGACCCAGAAGAAGCTCCTGGCTCCTGGCTTCAGATTGGTACAGCTCTGGCCATTGTGGCCATTGGGGAGTGAATCATCAGATGGAAGACCTCTCTCTCTCTCTCTCTCTCTCTCTCTCTCTCTCTGCCTCTGCCTCTCTGTAACTCTGCCTTTCAAATAAATAACTAAATCTTTTTTTAAAGAAAAAGAAATGAAACTCTATGTGAAGGGTGAAGTAATAAACAATCTAGTGGCCAGGAGACACTTAGGGGAGGGGTAAGCTTAAAAGGCTGAAGTACGATTCAGTGGGGCAGGGGGAAAGTGGGGGAGAGAATGAATTGTGTCTAAGGGGCAGTAAAGGAACCACCTTGACTAGTGTGTACTGGAAGGGAAGGAAAGGCCAAGTTAGAGCTTGTAAACAAAATGAGTCCTAAGGAAACTGGTGAAGACAATGAGCTCTTCCATCTCCATTAGAATGCCCATAGAACTCCAGCAAATCTCATTAGGTTTAGGTACAGCTCCTCACCTAGTTAGTCTATGGCAGATTCTCAATTAAGAATGAACGAATGAGGGTCCACGGTGGCGGTGCAGTAAGTTAATCCTCCACCTGCGGTGCCAGCATCCCGTAGGTGTCGGCTGCCTTTCTTCTAATCCAGTTCTCTGCTATGGTCTGGGAGAGCAGTAGAAGATGGCCCAAGTCCTGGGGCCCCTGCACCCTCATGGGAGACCGGAAAGAAGCTCCTGGCTCCTTGCTTTGGGTCAGCCCAGGTCCAGGTGTTGGGGCCATTTGGGCAGTAAACCAGCAGCTGGAAGACCTTTCTCTCTGTTTCTCCCTCTCTCTGTCTAACTCTCTCAAATAAATAAATAAATCTAAAAAAAAAAAACAAAACCTAAAGTTCCAGAGTACAGTTTAGAAATTTTGTAAATACCTGAAAGCAATTCAAACTAGTTTTGGGGAAGGAAGATAGCATGGGGACTCAGGGCTAATTCTTGAGTCTTGAGGGCTCTCACATCTTGGGCCCTGAATCACCTGGGATTATGAAGATGAAGTCACAGCAAATCTAGTCCGGACTTCTCTCACCTCTTCTCTCGGCTTCACTCTGCTCAAAGCCTTTCCATTTCTTCCCTTGCACTCTCAACGTAATCTTTTTTTTTTTTTAAGATTTATTTATTTATTTGAAAGACAAAGTTACAGGGAGAGGTAGAGCCAAAGAGAGAGGTTTTCCATTCTGCTGGTTCTCTCCCCAAATGACTGCAATGGCTGGAGCTGAGCCAATCCGAAGCCAGGAGCCAGGAGCTTCTTCTGGGTCTCCAACATGGGTGCAGGGACCCAAGGACTTGGGCCACCTTCTACTGCTTTCCCAGCCCATAGCAGAGAGCTGGATCAGAAGTGGAGCAACTGGGACTCGAACTGGTACCCATATGGGATGCTGGCACTGCAGGCTGAGGCTTTAACCCACTGTACCACAGCACCAGCCCCTCAATGTAATCTTAATGGACTGCAAAGCCAAGATTACTAAGGGGCTTACACTGTTGCAGGTGGAGGAACTTCTGTGCAACCTCAATAGCATCTTGTATGACACGGTGAAAATGAGGGAGTTTCAGGAAGACCCTGAGATGCTGATGGACCTCATGTACAGGTAAACTCTTCCTGTTCAGTCTCCTGGGGCCCTAGGATCTGTCACTGACTGGGGAGTTCTTCCTAATGTAATTCTCACAGGTAGTATGGGTACACTTTTTTGCATGACATCCAAATATTTATACAGGAAACATGCAGAGGGGGTTGATTCATGAATATGTTTTAAAAAAAAAAAGTCTGCCTGACTTACAGTGAGGTGCCTATTTTACACCACTGTGCTCTACTTAAATGGAATGAGAGGAGAAAATTTCCTACTATTATATGAATTATACTCTATGGTTTTGTTGCATTCATGTGTGTTCAGTTATCCATTTCCAGTTTTACTTTAGAAATCCTAATTTGTCATTTAAAACATGACCTTCCATCCTTGTTCAGGAGAAACTACTGACAGAGGCAAAGTTGTTTGCTGACACACCAGAGGAAGGGTAGCATTTTTGCCTTCTGTTCTTATATTGAGTCAAATGACAGAAAATTGCTTGAGATCCATTGATACAGATATCATTTGGTCAGGTCTTTTTTTTTTTCCTATATCTTAGGGTCTAGCATCCTCCAAACACAGACTAAAAACAGTTGGGCTAATAAATACTCACCCTTTCTCTGATTCTGAAGATGCTGGCAGAAGTATCAGAGAGTGTGTATGGGGGTTGGGGGAGAGGAGCACTCCTGGGGTCAGCAATGGCCACGAACAATATAAGGATGGTGTCATTTACCAGTTTCGCTTGAAGCTATTTCCCAATCCGTCTTCAGAATTGCCAAGAGTTACCAGACGTCTCCTGACCTACGGCTGACCTGGCTCCAGAACATGGCAGAGAAGCACACCAAGAAGAAATGCTACACAGAGGCTGCCATGTGCCTGGTGCACGCAGCTGCGCTCGTGGCCGAGTACCTGAGCATGCTGGAGGACCATAGCTACTTGCCCGTGGGCAGCGTCAGCTTCCAGGTGGGGGCAGCTGCAGTTTTTCCCTCAGAGCAGTGGTTCCCAGGGGCATTTGGCAATGTGGGGAAGTATTTGTGGGTGTTACCCATGGACGTGGGAATGTGGGAACCACTGGTATCTAATAGGTAGAAGCCAAGGATGGTACCAAATATTCTACAATGCATAGGAAATCTACTAACAGTTACCTGGCCCCAGTTATCCACAGTCGCAAGGTTGCACAGCCTTGCCTTCATGTCTTACATTCACCTGTTCTAATTGCTTTACCCTTTTGTTTGTTTGTTTGATTGTTTTAATTGTTTACAGTGTTCCCTGGGTTTGACTGGTCTTTGGTAGACCTTTGCATACTTTCCCAAGGTTGTTTGATTTGACCTTCCCGGTGTACTTGGGAGACTGTCAGCCCCACTTCACAGATGAAGAAACTGAAAGAGCGATTTTTCTGAGGTTTTAAAAACTCTTCCCCAAAGATTGATGGTTGGCACCATATACTGACAACCGTGAAGGCATTTCATGGCGAGACTATTTCCCTCATGAAATCATTTGTTGGGTTCCATTGCCCAACTCTGTATAGTCCCACTCTCTGATCCAAAATCAAGAAAGAATCAACTCGACCCGAGAGTTCTAGGAAATAAAAGGCTGAATCAGTAGTTTCTTAGTATTAGCTGAAAGTTACCCACAATCGACAAGGGGAAATTGTATGCCAGGCCTAACACCTAACTCGGACTGGCATGTTCAGGACCCACCTGGACAGCTTTCCTGATTAATTTAATACAGCCTGAGAGAAGGGGAAGAGCAGTGTCACGAGTGCTTTTTCCAAGGAGATGATCTGGAGGGTGACTGTGCCTGAAACTGGGACCGACATCACTGTCGTGGTGGAACTCTTCCAGCCAGACTCCCGAAGTCCAGTGCAAGGGTTTATGTGATGCTTGATTGAACTTACACGAAGTACACAAGGCTTTATTCTTATTGTTCTTATGCACAGTTTTGTGATGTTGTGCGAACCCGAAAGGAAACACGATCAGAGTAGCTTTCCCAGGCTTAGAGAATAAAAAACAACAAACAAACAAAAAACTATCAGTGGTAGAACCAGAGAACCGGGAGCTTCTGGTTTCTTGGATTTCTGTGTATCAGCCAAGCTGGGTTTCTCCTCTTATTGTTAATTCCCTCTTTCTTATGGTCCTCAATAACACATATTTCCACAGTGATTTCATTCTCAGCCAATAAATTTTATTCTCAACTCAGAGATATTTTGCAAAAGCAAAAATTAAATTCTCATCCAAATGTTCAAAAATATTATATCTAACTTTGAATCATATGAAAGTGAATAGGATAGTTATAAAAATTGTTTTAGATTTATTTTCTTTCATCAATTTTCTATCTACCTTTTGATATTGTCAAGGATAAATATTATAGTATTCTTCTTATAATTCCCAGAAAATCTTTTCATTTATACTTAACATTGTATTGTATCATCCACTTTTCATATTTCATTTACTAAACTATTTCTTATAATTCTTTTATGACTTTTGTTCAGTTACTATATCTTATTTAATATTTATCATCACATATTAATTGCATTTCATTATTGACTTTTATGTTTAGTAAGTCTTACTACCTGAATTGATTTGCTTGTAATGAGCAGGCCAAGGTGAGATGGAAGAATTATTCAAGAACCAACAAGAAAACTCCACATTGTCCTTCCACGGGCACATACAACTAGATCTTTTTGAATTTTTACCTGTTCATTCTTTCTTTTAGAGTGTATTTATTTAAAGGACACTTATTCTCTCCTCATGAACAAAAATATCATGTAACTATTCCATTCTTTATTCAGTTACTATTATGATAAATACTGTTAGAAAGAGGCACAAGATGCTGTGAGCATTTATAATATATAATATAGCCCAGTCTGGGGATCAGGGATGAAAAGGCGACAAAGGAAGGCAGAAGAAACTTTGGTGTGTGAAGCCTTCATGATGTACACAACATGATGAGTGGGAAAAGTATGTGGTATAGCACTGAAGCCGCCGTTTGGGGCACCCACGTCCCATATTGCAGGGCCTGAGTTCAAGTCCTATCTTTGCTTCAGATCCAGCAGCATCCTGGGCAGCAGGTGATGGCTCGAGTATTTGGGTCCTGCATTGCCCACAGGGGAGACCCAGATGGAATTCCAGGCTCCTGGCTTCAACTGGCCCAGCCCCAGCTGTTGCAGGCATTTAGGAAATGAACCAGGGAATGGAAGATATGGAAGACTTTCTTTCTCTCTCTCTCTCTCTCTCTCTCTCAGTCTGTGTGTGTGTGTGTGTGTGTGTGTGTGTGTGTCGCTTTCTCTCTCACTGGACCTTTCTAATAAAGAAACACAAATAAATAAAAAAGAACATAATGAGTTAGGCATTCACAGCTGCAAAAGAGATACCAAATTATACTGATATCTATGAGTGCATTCTTATTTCTTCCAAGTGAGACATACCAGATCAGTGGGAAATGCCTACTTGTAAGTGGCAGAACACCCGAATTAGACTGGTCTGACATAAAAATGGAATTTATCAGCCTGCATAGGGGAGATGAACCTGAAGTGGCACCCATTGCACCAGACTTAAATGCCCTAACAATGCCGTCACACCTCAGTGTTATTACAGCTTCCTGTGTCTGCCTTGTGTTGGTCCCCTTTGTTCTCCACAGACTTCCTGCATTGAGTAAGATGTCCGCGTTCGTATCCACATTCAAGTCCGGGGGCAGAGATATGCCTCACTTCTAGCAGATTCAGAGAAGAGTCTGAGTGCATCTCAGTGGTTCTGGTTGAGTCATGTGCTCATGCCCAGATCCGTCACGATGGCTGGAGACAGGAAACGCCTTACGTGGCTGAGCCAGACTCACAGGCCTGCATGTGGGGTTGTGGGTGGTTCCCCAGATGGAGATCTGGGTGTTTTATGTTAGAGAAGAATGAAGCAATTCTGGGCAGCCTTAACAGCAGATGTCCACTGCTGGTTTCTTTACTTCTCTCTCTCTCTCTTTTTTTTTTTTCATTGTTATGCTTGTTGCTGTAGTTTTCAACGTTGTTTTGCTCCAAAAATTGAACCTCTATGCAAGACTTATCAACTGGAGAAAAATAAATCTGTGCAAGGGAAATAACTCAGAGGTCGCCAGATTCCAAGAAACTGAGATCACTAAAAGTGCGTGTCCCAGAGTACAGTATTCCACAAGTGCAGATATGGACACGTTCTCAGATACTGCTGGGCCTGCTGCCTCCCTGAGGCTGATGCCAGGAATGTCTGCCCAGAATCTCTGTCTCTGACTATAGCTAATAAGGCCACATAGCTTCAGATCTGTTCCTCCACATGCAGAAAGCAGCACACAATTCTAATAGTTTCCTGAGTTACTAGGTTTTTTCAGCTGAGAGATATCCATTACCTTCTGTTGTCTCCAGTACAGAAACATCATAATAGAAAGGCTGGGCTTGGGAGAGTCTGTTGTAAAACACTCTGATAGTCTCCACCTACATTCCTGAAACCACATTGCAATACTGGATATGAAGGGACAGGACTATACTAAGTCCTCACTGATGGCTGAGGTTGATTTGCATGGTCTTACTGGTCGGGCTTTTGTTTTACACTCTAAATCTGATATCAATTGGTAGGGTCTGACTAGAGCACTGTCGTGAGAAGACATTTGAAACTATCCAAGAGCTGAAGGAAAGAATGTTAAAATTGACTAGTTATGCCTGCCTTGAGCTCCACAGTAGGAAGGAGTGGTATGTGTGTGACCAGGTTGCAGTCCGTAAACAAAGAAGCTATCCCATTTCTCCTCTGCTCCAATGCATTTCTTTCACAGCTATGGGCCAAGAAGAAAATGACTCTTGACCTGTCAAGAGTGCGAGTGATGGCCAGGCCCAGGCCCAGGCCCAGGGATAGGGTAAGGTAGGTGAGACACACAAGGCACAAAATAGAAGGGGGCTCTGTATCTCAGGGTCCCCACGTCCGTGACTCAGAGTGAGTGCCTCCCTAAAGTTTGTTAGCTGGTTTTAAATCTGGTTCCCTCTAGCGCTGGCCACTCCACTTTCTGACAGGGTCTCTTAACTCTGTTGTTGATGTGAAGGAAGCACGTGCAGAAACTAAACGTTCAGGGAGGCTAACTGCTACATGGCTGTAAAAATGTCCACAAAGAAGGCACTGTCCTTGGCTGTCGTCATGTGTGACGCCTGCTTATCTGAAAGGAGAGGCTGAGGTTCCTCCAACGGGAAACAAGGCAGCGCTGGCCTCTGCCTTGAAGGACCAGATTCCAGCTGGCCAGCAGTAGGATCGGTGTCCCCAAGATAGTTCAGCTGATGCTCCACAGACCATTGTCTACCACCCCCTAATGGTTAAGAAGAGACTGGGGAGATCACAAGACCCATTGCTCAGCAAGGCCTTTCAAACAGCGGCTTTGGGTGGGGACTTCGGCCCGCCAGCCTCCTGGTCCCTGCTTCCTGGTCTCCTGTGTCCTGCTGTTAGCATGGGCCCCGTTCTCAGGGTGTGTCCTGTGCTCTCTTACAGAACATTTCTTCCAATGTACTGGAGGAGTCTGCAGTCTCTGATGACACCCTGTCGCCCGACGAGGATGGGGTGTGCTCTGGCCGGTACTTCACCGAGAGCGGCCTGGTGGGGCTCCTGGAGCAGGCGGCGGAGCTCTTCAGCACGGTCAGTGCACCGCAGGGCTGCAGACGCCCAGCCCTAACAGCCCCACTCACCACACCCCAAGGACACAAAGGGCATGCGGGGGCCCAAGGAGGACGTCGATGTCCGCAGATTGCACCTGCCGCGTCCGGGACGTGTGGGAGCCTGTCACGGCTGTACCACGCTGGTCTCGTTGGCTGGGCAGCAGTCACAGTATTATTTCCACTTAATGGGGGGGGGGGGGAACTAAGCCATGGAGAGGTGAAGCAGCCTGCCCAGAGTAACGCAATAACTGATGTGGAATGTTCTCCCTCCTGCGCACGGCTGGGAGGAGAGGGCAGTGCCCCCCTGCTGTCAGCAGCCCTGGGGAGCAGTACAGACCCTGACCAGCTCAGAGAAATGGAACAGAAACCTCTGAGGCTCCCCTCCTTAACCCTGTCTGCATCTGACCTCTCCCAGTAGAAGGAAGATATCAGGGCCAGAGGCAAAGGCTCATCCATTATCATGTCAGTAACCTCTCTCTTCCTGGCAATTTCAAGCCGAGGAAGGGTTCAGTACTTTACTGTGTTTACCTGGTCTAGGTTTGTTTTTTTTCCCCTAAATTCTTCTTTGTTTTTTACTTTTCAAGTTTCTTCCCTATTGTAATTTAACTATTATTTTAATTATTTTAATCTTTTTATTTCATTTTCCTGCCTTCCCTTTTAGAATTCAGTATTCTTTTGGTTTCCCTGAAATTCAAGAAAATGAATTAGAAAGGAGAGCCCCCCCCCCCGCCCCCCCTCCACCCCAGCCCCAAGGCACTCCTGGAGCATCTGGGTGCTGCAGGCCCCTGATGAGGTTCAAGTGCTCCAAAGCTGCTTCCTGCCCTGTACCTGCTGCCCATCAAGAGATGGAGAGTACCCCTGAGGCCTTCTCCCTCTCAGCATCACCGTGCAGGCTGTGTAGCCATGCGTCTGGTTCTGCTTGAACGCTGTCTCTGCCCAGAGATGCCCACATGCATTCCTGCTCCATCTAGCACAGCGGTGCAGGAATGAATCCCTCCTCCAGTGCATCATTTGCATCGTGAATGTGAGCTGCTCTTCTTAGGTTTCTGGTAGATTAAATTCTCCTTGGTCCTCTTCTCGTCTTTCCAAGGGAGGCTTGTACGAGACGGTTAATGAGGTCTACAAGCTGGTCATCCCCATCCTGGAAGCACACCGCGACTTCCGGAAGCTTACCTCCACTCACGACAAGCTGCAGAAGGCCTTCGACAACATCATCAGCAAGGTAGCTGGGGGGCGTGCTCTCAGCTCCTGGTTCCTCGGCCCCTCCCCACACACACACACTTCCTTTCTCAGCAGAGGTTTACCTTGACCAGTTTATTACTAAAGTTCTCACCTATCCCATGTGAAAGGACTGGAGATGGACAGAGAACCAGAATGCAAAGTCCAGGAGAAGGCAGCAGGGCTGGCGCTGTGGCTTGGCCGGTAAGGCCACCGCCTGCAGTACAGTACTGGCATCCCATGTGGGCCATGGTTCTAGTCCTGGCTGATCCTCCTCTTATCCAGCTCTCTGCTGTGGCCTGGGAAAGCAGTAGAAGATGGCCCAAAGCCTTGGGCCCCTGCACTCATGTGGGAGACTCAGAGGAAGCTCCTGGCTTCAGATTGGCACAGCTCCAGCTGTTGTGGCCATCTGAGGAGTGAACCCACAGATGGAATACCCTCCCCTACCTCTGCCTCTCTGTAACTCTGCCTTCAAATAAATAAATAAAATAAATCTTAAAAAAAATAGAGGGAAAGAGAAGGCAGATTAAATTACCTAATAACCAGGAAATGTGAGAATCTTTTAAATTCACGTGAATGGCATCTTAGAAATCTTTCATGAGATTGCTTTTAGTAAGTTCCATAGCTCATTCCATAAACATTCAATTTTTTAAAAGGAATGATTTCTGTTTACATCAGCTGTGAGAAGAAAATGCTTTGTAACACAATTCGTGCCTCCTGTCCTTCACAACCTAAAGGAGTCTGGGAGTTGCATGGCTAAGGAGAGGTTTTCTCATTTTGTCCATCAGGATCATAAGAGAATGTTTGGGACATACTTCCGAGTTGGCTTCTATGGACCCAAATTTGGGGATTTGGATGAGCAGGAGTTTGTTTACAAAGAACCTGCAATTACCAAGCTTCCTGAGATCTCACACAGGCTAGAGGTAAGAAAAGCCAGTCCATGCACTTGATACTATGTTCTTTACAGAACCATTATAGTGGGTCATTACCAAAAAAAAAAAAAAAAAAAAAAATCACAGGTTCACTCTTAATGTCCCCATAGATTTTTCCGCTTTTCATTTGTAATTTGAAGGTAAAGGTGAGATCAGATCATAAAGGAAAGCAAGATTCTGATCATTTTCCCTTAAAATCCTGTGTCGTGAATATTTATTTTCAAGTGTATGCAAAATTGATGTCATATGCTTTCTTGTAATCCTTTCCAAATGTTAACAATGCGAGTAGGGTAGTAGGGATTTTTCGTTAGAAAATGATCATCTTGACTTTGAAGTAATCTGGTCAAATTACTGAATCACCCCTAGGCATGGTGTGTCCATGCTCTGGGTGTCACTGACAGCACGTTCCATGCAGATGCAGACGTATTTGAACCAGCCACGGCTACAACTTTCCATCCACCTTCCATCTAAAATGCAGCAGGAAATAGTGGGATGTTCTTGGAGGAAAGACTGAAACGGTGGCGAGAAAGAGAAGCAGGGTAGAGAAAAGTCAGGAAAAAGGAAACACACTGAAAGGGCCAAGCACCAAGGACTTGCGAAGGAAGTCCAGGGGAGCCCCAGAGCAAAACCCCCCAAGGCATGGACTGGGGATCCCCAGACCTGCTGGTGACCGCCTGCTGCTTCTGTGCTCTTGCTCAGAACGCGTGCCTTCTCAGCTCGGTCGAGCTAGCACCACTGTGTTGCCTCATTGCTCCTTACACCACACATCCACGCCAAGTGAGACAGCGCTTTTATCATGACTTTGCTCAAAGGAGCCCTTGTCCAGAGTGGCTGGGTGACTCACCCAAAGTGATCTGCTCCTAAGAACAAACCAGCGACTGACTCCAGGCCACTTGCTTCCTGAATATTGTTTCTCCTACTCAGGATTAGAGGTCTGTGTTTTGTCTTCTCGTGCACTGGATTTTTGTTTTTGTTTTGCCACATTGTGGGAATTCTAGTGACCTCCAAGTTCCCAGGGTCCAAAAGGTGAGAAGTAAATAGTGTGATGCCAGGAGCTGTCTCAGGAAATCAGCTGATACTGGTTGAACTGAGCCAAGCACCCACATTGCGGGAAGGCAGGATCAATGACAGTGCTGGACTTCTTTATATTTTTATTTATGTCTCAGGAAATGCTGAACTTGCTCATTAGCTCAGAGAGACTCGCAAGAATCAGTGAGCAGATTCTGCCTTGTTCTTAGCCAAACTTACTCTATTTCTGGGAAGACATAGACTCATACCGTATTAAAATAACCCTTATGAACTGTTGATTCCTCTTACCTAGGGATTTTACAGCCAGTGTTTTGGTGCAGAGTTTGTGGAAGTGATAAAAGACTCTACTCCTGTGGACAAAACCAAGTTGGATCCTAACAAGGTATGGGGGAAAATGACAAAAAATGAGCTCTAAATCCCATTCTTCTACTACAAGAACACAAAACGACCTCCTCTGTCTGAACTCTCTATGTCATTTAAATACAGCTAAAGATTTTGCCTGGGGTTCGACTACTAATTGATAATCATAGAGCTTAAGGAAAATATACTTAGAGGCAGGAATCATAATGAAAGTTACCATTGAATAAACACCAGCCATATGCCAGGTACTGTGATAGATCCTTTACACACATCATTTCATATCTTCATCGAGCAGTCCTTCAAGTAGGTTTTATTCTTCCTGTTTTGCACATTAGAAGACCAAGGCAGGCGTGTGGCCTAGCAGTTACGATGCCAGTTAGATGCCTTCATCCCATATGGGAGTACCCAGGTTTGATACCCGGCTCCCGCTCCTTGCTAATGCAGACTCTGGGAGGCAGAAAGTGATGACTCATGGATTGAGTTTTCAGTTTATGGCTTTAGCTTAGACCGGTGCTGACTGTGTGGGCATTTGGGTAATGAACCAGTGGATTGGAGTTTTTTCTGTCAGTCTCTGTCTCTGTGCCTCTCAAATAAATTAATGTATTTTTTTAAGATTTATTTATTTGAGAGGTAGAGTAACAGAAAATGAGAGGGAGAGACATAGAGAAAGGTCTTCCACCTGCTGGATCACTCCCCAAATAGCCTCAGCCAGGAGCCAGGAACTTCTTCTGGGTCTCCCACACGGGTGCAGGAGCCCAAGGAATTGGGCCATCTTCTACTGCTTTCCCAGGCCATAGCAGAGAGCTGGATGGGAAGTGGAGCAGCTGAGACTTGGACCAGTGCCCACGGGGGTTGCTGGTGCTGCAGGGGGAGGATTAACCCACTGCGCCACAGCACTGGCCCCTAAATTAATGTCTTAAAGAAGAAAGATGAAGCAGCTTTCCAAGACCACGCAAGTAGCCCAGCAGCCCTCAGTCTTGGGGTCTGTCATCCCCAAATCCGTACTCTTACTGCTCTTAGCCCTTTTTCTGTAAAATCTTTAAACTCCAAATGGAAAACATATTTAAAAGCTTCAGGGGCTGGTGTCGTGGCACAGCAGTTTTAAGCCGCCTCCTCGGGGTACACGTCCCACATCGGGGCTGCTTCTAGTCCTGGTGTTCTGCCTCTCTCCTAGCTCCCTGCATATGTGCACTTAGGAGGCTGCAGCTGATGGCCCAAGTACTTGAGTCCCTCCCACGCCCATAGGACACCCAGATGGATTTGCTGGCCCTTGGCTTTATCATAGCCCAGCCCTGGCTCTTACAGCTATTTGAGGAGTGAACCAGCAAATGGAATATCCCTCTGTCACTCTGCCTTTCAAATAATCAATCATTTTTTAAAGGTACAGGCTTGCCACTGTCAGCACTTAGTGGCACTCTTCTTTGGGATGCAGTGTTCCTTCCAGCCAAGTGCAGGTCCCACTGCGTGCTGGGGAAGGTCAGCACTTAGTGGCACTCCTCCTTGGGATGCAGTGTTCCTTCCAGCCAAGTGCAGGTCCCACTGCGTGCTGGGGAAGGGTATAAACGGCCTGGGCTTCACACAGTGGTGTGTTCCCTTCACCCCACAGGGGCTACTGCATGCAGCTGTGATGCCACCCACCCAAGTTAGCCTCAGACTCCGTGATCTAAAGGCCCAGTCCTCCACAAGATGCCCTTAGTTCAGACACCAGCTTCAAGTGGAGCCCTCAGGCTGCCCCCACTTCTGACCAGCTAGCTGCAGGTTCCGGGGTTCCCATCAGCAACCCCCAGAATTTACAGAAATACTTACTTGTCATCATAGTTTTATGGCAAAGAGCATACACACGCAGGACAAGATCCAGGAAGGAGCACATGACGTCTCACCCTGTCCTTGGGGAATCCAGACTTAGACCTCTCCCCCCTGCAATCCCCACATCTGTGCACTCGCCAACCAGGAAGTTCCATTGAGCTCAGAGTCCAGTTTTACTGGAGACTCACTACATAGCATGACTGACTGACAGTGGCCTTGTGCTTAAACATAAACTTCAGCCCCTCTCGCGTCTCCAGAAATCAGACCAGCCCAAAGTTCCAACCCTCTAATTACCTGATGGGAGTTTTCGGTGACTACTTCTTGGAGCACTTGCTGACTTAGCGTAGCACACGATAGATATAGATACAGATGCAGAGAGGCAGAGAGAGAATGCTTCCAACCTCTCACTTACTCACCAGATGCTCACAATGGCCAGGGAGCCAGGAGCTCCATATGAGTCTGCCACGTGGGTGACAGGGACCCAACCACTGGAGCCATCAGAGCTGCCTCCAAGAGTCCAGTTGCCAGGAAGCTGGAATCAGGAGATGAGGCACCTGGAAGGGGGACTGTGGCCTCACCATTAACACCTGCCCCAGGCCCACTGTGAGCTACCTCATTAACATAACAAAGACATGCAGGGAATCCCAAGTTTTAGAAGCTGTGTGGGAGGACCCAGGTGCAAAGACAGAGTCTTTGTTGTAGTGCAATGGGATGCTTGGCTGCTCCCCGCACTTCAGGGGCCAGGGATGCTCAGGATTGAGCTTTGTGAGCTGCTGGAGAATGTGCAAGTGCCAGGTGTTATTAAGGGCCAGAGGACCGAGGGCCAGTCGCCATCTGCCTGACCTGTAAAAGGGAAGGTTCAAAACCCTGCCCTGCGCTGTCTCTCAGGATGTTATGAAGATGATGCACAGAGGGAGGAATTGGCCAACTGTAAGGGTTTGTTTTTCTGTGTGTCTCCGGGCACCTGCTTATTTAGTACAAATTCCCTTGCCTGGGCTTGAAAGCAGGAACCGTGGAAAGCATTGCACCAAGCTTCAGACAGCAGCACTTGGCGTCCTTGGACGACAGGATGGCTGTGCCCACGGGGACCTGTGCACAACGCAGGCTCTGCACCACCGCCCGAGCCCTCCCTCACACAGGGGCCTGGTCTCTCACTTTTAAAATCCTCGCAGTGGGTTGGGAGAGCTGGAACTCCAGAATTACAGCCATATTTCATGATCACAAGCAGCGGTTGAGTCTGAGGTCAGCGACCCCACCCGTTCACGTCAGTGGGTGGGTGTCCCTGTGACTGCTCCTTGCCATTTTTTCTAAAGAGGCCTTTTTCCTTAACAAGCGCCTGTCTTCACAATATGTGTGTGTTTGGATGAGGCATGTGCAGTTAGTTAGCTTCACAGTTGCACTGTTTCCTTCTGTGCGCTTTGATAACACGTGTAAGCATCACCACAAGCAGGATACAGGAGACCTCCCTCATCCATAGTATCTCTAGGCATCTGACACGGTGGTACAGACATGGCTTGGGATGCCTACACCCAATATTGTACTGCCTGGGTTCAACTGCCTGCTCTGCCCCCAGTTCTAGCCTCTTGCTAATGTACCTGGGAGGTAGCAGATGGTGACCCAAGTGCCTGGGTCCTGGCCGTCCAGGTGGGAGATTGAGTTCCTGGCTCCTGGCTTTGGCTGGGCCCAGCACCAGCTGTTGCAGGACTTTAGGGAATAACCCAATAGGAGATATGCATGTATGTGTGTGTGTGTGTGTGTGTGTGTCTGTCTGTCTGTCTCTCTCTCTGTGTTTCTCTGCCTTGCAAATTACAGAAATATTTCAATTGAAACACCAACAAAATATTTGCTCATGTTCCTGTGTAGTCAATTTCTACTTTCGCCCTGTGGCAGTCACTGCTCTGTGTCCTGTCTCTGTAGGTTTGCCTTTTCCAGTATGTATGTAAACCAAATCCTGCAGTAAATGAATATAATCCTACAGCCTTCTGAGTCTGGTGTCTTTCATGTGTCGTAATCTGTTTGGGATTCCCCTGTGTGGCAGAATTATTGCTGCACAGCATTCTTTGTGCAAGTGAACATCATTGTTTGTCCTTTCCCTACTTAAGGGACTTTGGGGTTCTTTCCAGTCTTTGTTTTGAATAATGTTTCTTTAGACATTTGTGGACAGCTCTTTGTGCCAGCATAAGTTTTTCTTGGGTGCACATGTAGGAGTGGGATTGCCAGATTATATGGGCAGTATAATTTAACTGTACTGGGAGACTTCAAAAAGTTTATGAAAATGGAATTAGAAGTTAGGAGTTCAGGGGCAGGTATTTGGCACAGTAGATAAGATACCTCTTGGGATACCCATGTCCCATATTGACATAACTGGTGCCACTTTTTTATTAAATGTATTTATTTATTTGTTTGAAAGGCAGAGTTACAGGGAGACAAAGGCGGGGTGGGGGGCTGGGGCTCTTCCATCTGCTAGTTCATTCCCCAGATGGCTGCAACCACCAGAGCTGCATTGATCCAGAGCCAGGAGCCAGAAGCTTCTTCCTGGTCTCCCATGCGGGTGCAGGGGCCCAAGGACTTGGACCATCCTCTGCTGCTTTCCCAGGCCATAGCAGAGAGCTGGATCGGAAGTGGAGCAGCCAGGACTAGAACTGGTGCCAATATGGGATGCCAGTGCTGCAGGCGGCGGCTTTACCAGCTACACCACAGCACCAGCCCCCTGGCTCCACTTCTGTTTCCAGCTTCTCCACTGCACACCAGAGGTGATGGCTCAAGTATTTAGGTCCCTGTGACCCAGATGAGAGAGTTGGGTTTAATTCTGGGCTCTTAGCTTCAGCCTGACACCGCCCTAGCAGTTGTAGACATTTGATGAGTATACTAGTAGATAAGATATCTGTCTGTCTCTGTCTCTGTTACTCTGCCTTTCAAATAAAGTGAAAATGAATAGGGATCAGCATTGTGGCATTGCAGATAAGACGGCCTACTGCAATGCTGGCATCCCATATGGCACCACAGCATCCCATATGATGCTAGTTTGAGTCCTGTCTGCTCCAGTTCTGATGCAGCTGCCTGCTGGTGGCCTGGGAAAGCAGCAGAAGATGGCCCAGGTGCTTGGATCCTTGCCACCCAAGTGGGAGACGCAGGTGAAGCTCCTGACTCCTGGCTTCAGCCTAGCTCAGCCTTGGATATTGTGTCCACTTGGGTAGTGGACCAATGAATGGAAGATCTCTCTCTCTGCCTCTCCCTCTCTGTAACTATGACTTTCAAATAAATACGTCCAGTGCTGTTGAAATTCCGGGGAAGCTCATCCTCTCCCTGCTTTGCCTCCCCATCAGGCCTACATACAGATCACCTTTGTGGAGCCCTACTTTGACGAGTATGAGATGAAAGACAGGGTCACCCACTTTGAGAAGAACTTCAACCTGCGGCGGTTCATGTTCACCACCCCCTTCACGCTGGAGGGCCGTCCCCGGGGAGAGCTGCATGAGCAGTACAGGAGGAACACAGTGCTGACCACCACGCACGCCTTCCCCTATGTCAAGACCCGCATCCGCGTGGCCCACAAGGAGGAGGTAACAGCGCCCCCAGAGTATGACCCAGAGGGTGACACAGCCCTGAGCTCTTCTGGTGGCAGAGAAAACACATGATGGCTATGCCTTGCTCTCAGTGGGCCAGGGGATCCCAGGCAGGCAGCTACATGTCATATTGTAGAGCACTTTTTTCTTTAATTTTAATTACTTATTTACTTCAGAGGCGGACACCCAGGCATTCAGAAGCCTCCTATCTGCTGGTTCATTCTTCAGATGCCCACGACAGCCAGGGCTGGGCTGGGGCCATTGTCAGGAACCTGGAATTCAGTGCAGGTCTCCCACATGGATGTCAGGGACCCAGCTACTTGAGGCGTCACCCATTGCCTCCCAGGGTGCACCACAGCAGGAAGCCGGATCAGGTCTCTGATATGGGATGCACGTATCCCAAGCAGGGACTTAACCACTATGCCCAACACCTGCTGGCAACAAATTTTTTTTTTACTAATTTGGGCTCAGGCAATATGGCCTCACAGGTTAAAGAGCTGCTTGGGATGCCTCCATCCCATGTTAGGATTGAGTCCCACCTCCATTTCCTATCCAGCTTCCTGCTCACATACCTGGGGGACAGCAGGTAATTGCTCAAGTACTTGGATTCCTGCCCCCCCACATGGGAGATCAGAATGGAGTTACTTCTCCCTGCTTTGCCCTGGCTCAACAACACTGGCTATTGCAGCCATGTGGGAAGTGAACCAGCAGATAGAAGCTATCTCTCTGTCTCTCCTCCTCTCTGTCACTCTGTCTTTCAAATAAATAAATATAAAAATTGGCATCTGTACTGAACATGTAGAGACATTTTACCTTGTCTTTATTCCCTAAACAAAAAGTATCACAAGTATTTCTATAGCATTTATATTGCATTAGATATTATAAGTAATTTAGAGATGATTGAAGTCTATAGGAGAAAGTACATAGGTTATATGCAAATACCATGCCATTTTATATAAGGGTATGGAGCATTCACATGTTCATATCTATGGAGGGTCCCCACAGATGCTAAGGGATAGCTGTATTAGAAAGTTCATAAGTGATTCAAGCATGGTTGTATTCTTAGAGTTTAGACTAGTCCTGCTGAGCCACAGTGTGCCACAGACAGGGATCAGACAAGTTGGCTGACCTCCAGTCCCAGCTTCCTCCTGAGCTACTTGCCTTCAGTGTTTTTACTGCTGCAGTGGCAGGAAAGACCTTTATATGCAGTAGGAGATTATAACCCATCTTAATAGGACTGATCAGGAAAGTCTCTCAAATCAAAACATTGTTCAGAATTTCATGTGCCAAGAAAAAAAAAAAGAATTACATGTGCCATACTCATTTAATTTTCCTTTAAAATACACCCAAGTACATTTATGTATCATCCTTTGTGTACAGAGCCACAGGTTTCTCTGTGATTATGGGATTATGATTATTATGATTATCACAATTGCGCATTGTCTTGGTTGTATAAACCACACTCAGAGTGCGCTACCCATGATTTCAGTTTTGCTCTCTGTAAAGCAGGAGAGCTTAAAGATCCCTGTAAGCCACAGGAGGACAGAAAGCTGGGTTTTTATTATTCCCCTCCACCCCAGCCTTTTACAGCTGTCTTGTTCACACCTAATGACAGGAACTTTTATAACAACTCGCTTTCACAGTATCTTGCCAAGCATTCAGCTTGGTTTTCATAGAAACAACTTTCTTTCCACACCCATAGTTCATCAGTTGCACATCATTTAATTAGATTAGATCATTAAAATAACAAGTGTAGCAGGCAGAATCAAGTTGGCAAACAGACTTGTGGTGAACACACCCTTCACTGGGCAGGGTCAGGAGTAACTGAGCTGGCTGGAAGACAACCTGCCAGCCAGCATCCAGGGAGGCAGCTGCACCGAGAGAGGACAACAGAGATGGCCCAGCAAGCCTGAAAGTGCAGACTCAGACCTGAGGACATTGCTTTCAAAGCCATCTGCTGTGTTTCCGACTGCAACACTAAGCCACTCCAGGCAGAGCACAGAAGTAAATCCGTGCTCCTCACAAGTGTTCTCGCAGCTTGTCTCGGTCACCTGTAGTTCCCCGAGGACCTCAGTGTGTTGTTGGTTCACCGTGGCTGCCTAGCAGAGTACCACAACTTGATTACCTTCAGCCACAGAATGGTGCTGAGTCACGGTTCTGGAGCCTAGACCTCTAAGACCAAGGTACCGACAGGATTGGTTCCTCCTGAGAGTTAAGAGGGAAGGGGCTGTCCCAGACCTGCCTCTCACCTCCACGCCCCGCTCATGGTTTGCACATGGACATCTTCTCCCTGTGTCTTCACATCGCCTTCTCCCAAGGTCAGGGCTTGTGTTGAATTAGGGTCCACCCTGATGAGATCAATTTCACTTGATCACCTCGGTGAAGACCTGTCCCTGAATAACGTCTCACTGTGAGGACTGGAGGTTAGGCCTTCAACATACGAATTGGAGGACACAGTTCTACCCAAAACACTCAGCAGGGACCCTACCCTAAACGGCAGAACTGGACAACCAGATAGCCTTTATGAACATCCCAGTCACTAGGAATTCACCTTCGGAGTGAGTTGGAGAAGGCACAGAGGATGCCGGAAACTTGGTGGCAAGCTTGATGAGGGGAACATCTTGAGTGCTGTGCTTTCACAGTGTAAGTCAAGGATCCCATTCAGTAACAGAGAAAAAACACCTAACAGTACAAAAAGAGTATGGATTCTGATTGCAGATATATTTATGATTCAATCATAACCTCCCTGCTTATTGCCTGTGTCACTCTGTGGAGCTCACCTCACCTTACAGATCCTCCTTTGACTATTAAATGCAAAGAGTATTTATTAAGGCTGTTTAATGGAGTAAATGCTAAATGCATGCAAAGTTTCTAGAATATGCTAAGTGCACAAGAAATGTTAGGCCTTTCCTTCTTCTTGGCCTGATCATATTATTTTAAATTGCACTGCTGATCTTCCCTTAGCTGCGGCTTCAAAGCCAGGTGCCCTGCTGTCCTTATTCCAGATCTGTCCATGGCTTAGGAGCCCACACCATGACTTCCCTACATGTATGTCTTTTTCATGTTCAGTTTGTGCTGACCCCAATTGAAGTGGCCATTGAAGATATGAAGAAGAAGACCCTGCAGCTGGCGGTTGCCACTAACCAGGAGCCCCCTGATGCAAAGATGCTGCAGATGGTACTGCAAGGCTCCGTGGGCGCGACCGTGAACCAGGTGAGCAAGCCAGCTGCTGGCAGCCCCTTGGCTTCTTGGTACTGTCGTTACCATGTCTGTGCGCTCCTCCTCTGGGGTCGAGACAGAGTCTGACCCACATACCAGCACACTGAGCTGAGCACTGAGCACCTGGGAGAAGGCTTGGGGCAGGACTCTCCTTCTTGGAGCAGAAAGGGAGAGAAGAGATCCTAGAGAGAAGTGCACTGGGTTGAAGGAGTACCATTTGCTCAAAGGCCTCTCCACTTGGGACCGCATCTGGCGTTGTGACCCAGATCTGGGGTAACTATGGCACAGTGCTTAGTCCTGCTCAGCTTCAGGAAAGTCATTGGAGGGCTTGAGACTAATCTAAGAGAGGGGGAAGGGCCCAGCTAATGGCCCAGTCACCAGGTGAACCCCGCATGCAAGAGCCCTGCCAATCAGAAATGACCTGGGACCAGGCTCCCTGGGCCCCTTCAGCCCAGATTGGATTCTCAGGCCTATTAGAATCCTAACTCCCAAGAACAGCCTGGAATTAAACCAGTCCGAGATGGAGGGCTGTATTAGCCTCGTATCCTCTGCCCGGGGGCCTCCTTCATTTCAGTTCCAGAGCCACTCTCGTCCTTACCTCCACACTCAAAACATCAGTGAGCATCGGGACTCTGTCCTCACCCAGCACAACTGGAGTCCACTGAGTCCACTGAGCATCGGGAAGCAAAATAGCAGAGAGGGGAAAATGACTGTTGTATGTCTGAGACCAGAGAAAGTTAGGAAGCCGTGTTTTTTTTTTTTTTTTTTTTTTACAGGCAGAGTGGACAGTGAGAGAGAGAGACAGAGAGAAAGGTCTTCCTTTGCCGTTGGTTCACCCTCCAATGGCCGCCGCGGTCGGCGCGCTGCGGCCGGCGCACCGCGCTCATCCGATGGCAGGAGCCAGGAGCCAGGTGCTTTTCCTGGTCTCCCCATGGGGTGCAGGGCCCAAGCACCTGGGCCATTCTCCACTGCACTCCTGGGCCATAGCTGAGGGCTGGCCTGGAAGAGGGGCAACCGGGACAGAATCTGGTGCCCCGACCGGGACTAGAACCCGGTGTGCCAGCGCCACAAGGCGGAGGATTAGCCTGTTGAGCCACGGCGCCGGCCAGGAAGCCGTGTTTTTGTCAGTGCCAATCCTTTGATGGAAATGGAAGACGTAGAAGCCCACCACCGAGGGCTGCGGGTGTAAGATGGCCGTCTTGGCCTCAGGCCAGCAGTTACAAAAAAGGGTGCTGACCACTAGGACTGTAACTGAATATGAATGACTGGGACCAAAGCCTATACCTGTGATATAGACGTGTTACCTTGATGTGTGAAGGAAAAACTGTTAGTGACTGTATTTGAGAAAATACATTTGTGCTTGTGAGTGTTCTAGAACTCCAGACTTGACTTTTTGGTTTGGTCAAGCCCAATACAAAACCGACTGTTCAAACTAAGCAGCAGCCACTCCACAACATTTGCTTCCAAGTAATTTAATTGTCTTTCCAATATCAGTACTGTTTTTTGCTTCTTCCATCAGGGACCTTTGGAAGTAGCCCAAGTGTTCTTGGCCGAAATTCCAGCTGACCCAAAACTCTATCGACATCACAACAAGTTGAGGTTATGCTTTAAGGAATTCATAATGCGGTAAGGAGGAAAAACGGTTGGGGATTTCAAAAAAGCAGTGGTTCTCAAAGTGTGGTGTGCAGACCAGCAGCCTCAGCATCACCTGTGAACTTTCTAGAAAGAGAAGATCTCAGGCACCCCCCAGATCCACTGAATTAGCTATCCTTCGGGAGCGCCCAGCAATCTGCATTGTAATCAGCCTTCCGGGTGATTCTGACGCTGCTGAAGTTTGAGAACCCCTGCAACAGGGCAACACTACCGGTGCTACTCCTAAGTCCCTAGCACCTGGACCATAAAGTGGTGTAGCGTCCGTCTCACGTGTGCTTCGTAATCATGTCACACAGCGGGTAGCATCCTCATCCCTCTGTTACCAGAGAGGAAGTGCACATTCAGAGAAGGGGGTGATTTTACTCAGATCACACAGTTAGTAGCAGAGCTGAGTTCAAGCCCACGTAACTAGCCCACACTTCCTTCAGTGTGCTGATGCATTGGAGTTTCATAAGTTCTTGACATTGGTCACCTTTGTCATTTCCCAAATCATAACAATAACTTACTTTTAGAAACTTAAAAACAGACATTGCCTCAAATTGAGAGATAGAAGCAAGATGCTAAAACTGGGCTTTTTCAAGGTATCGTCTGGACAGTTCTCTGCATGTGACAAGGCTCCTCTCTGCTCCTGAATCCTGCGGTAGACCTGGCTCCTGGAGCAGACAGCTCAGCCTGGAAAGGGGGCAGGCCTTGGGAAACAAGAGGCCAAAAGTTAAAATTTGCCAGGGTGGGTGTTGTGATGCAGCCAGTTAAGCTGCCATTTAGGATGCCCACATCCAGTGGCTGGATGTCTGATTCAGGTGCTGGCTACCCATCCTGCTAGTGCACCTGGGAAGGCAGGGGATGCTGAATCAACTACCTGTGTCCCTGCCTCCTACCTGGGAGACCCAGATGGAGTTCCTAGCTCTTGGCTTCAGCCTGGCCCAGCACTACCTGTTGTAGACATTTGGGTAATAAAATAATGGATGGAAGATCGATCGATTGATTGATCGATCGATCGATCTCTCTCTCTGCCTTTCAAATAAATCTCTTTTAAAATATTTGTTAGAATTTGCCTAATTCAGTGAAAACTCACTGGGCTGCTAGTGAGGTCAGCAAGGTTGGAGATAGCTCCTTACAGGCTCTTGTGAGAGCTCTAGCCTCTTGCTCTGCAGCAAAGAGACTCTTTGGTCCCGCAGTGAAGCATTCTGCTTGGTAATAGGATGCTTGTGTGTAGCTGTGTGTGTGTGTGTGTGTGTGTGTGCATGTGTACACTCATAAGAGTACTTCAAAAAGTTCCAGGAAAAATGAAATTCAAAGAAAATGCATGTTTTTCATGAACCTTATGAAGGCCTCCCCCACACATGCGTATCCTGAAGATTGCATTTAATAATGTTTCAGCATTTGAGTTGCTTCCTGTATTTGACAGCAAATCCAACTTTACAAAACAGATCTTCCTCAACACCTAGTACTGTTTGTGTAACAAGGCTAGAAAACTCTGTGAGAGATATTTTAGATCCATTTAGTTTCATTTTTAATTAATTGTGGTTGAAGACCTCCAGAGTTGGCAGGGGTCCAGCCCCGGGGACCTCCGTGAGAGTACCTGAGAACTGTCTCAGGATGTTGGCTGGGTGTTCCCGTGCCCTTGATGACAGGCCCTCTCTCCACATGGATACCTGGTGGCACCATGCAGCATGCGCTGAGGACTCTGGGTAGTGTAGGACTGTAGTGATCAGAACACAGGGATCAGGAGTTCCAGGCTGGAGTGCCTAGGGGAAACTTTGTGTTAACACCACTTAGCCCTCACGTCCGATAGGCGGATGGAAGAAAGCGTGGTGGGGAGAGAGAGCCATCTCTGGTGAACGGACAAACAAGAGCGCCAGACTCTGAGTCAGGAATACCCAGGATGCACCTGGGCGCCACTGGGTCCTGCCAAAGCAGTGTGCTCTCGCCAGCAAGCTGGGACAAGAAGGGCTGGAAAGACGGTGCTGTTAGCGAATGGAGCGCGGAAGCCTATTAAAACAAGAGTTGAATCTTTAAAAGATTTATTTATTTGAAAGGCAGAGTAACAGAGAGAGAGAGGGGTCTTCCATCTGCTGCTTCACTCCCCAGATAGCCACAGCAGTCAGGGCTGGGCCAGCTCAAAGCCAGGAGCCTGCAATTCCATCCGAATCTCTCAACGTGGGTGACAGGAGCCCAGACATTCAGGTCATCTGCGGCTGCCTTCCCAGGTTCATTGGCAGGGAGCTGGACTGGAAGCTGAGCAGCCAGGACCCCAACCGGTGCTCCATATGGAGTGCCTGCATTGCAAGCGGTGGTTTGACCTGCTGTGCCACAAAGCCAGCTCCAAGAATTAATTTTTTTTGTAGTTCATCCTACTTTCCTCTCCTGGTTACTGATCTTGGAACCCAGTATCTCATGGATGTGATCCTCTGTGGCTCCACCTGGTTAAAACATCCTCATCAAATCCCTGCTGAACATGCATCATCCCTAATTAGCTCCTGCCCAGGAAACGTTCCTAGGAAGGGAGCCAGGGCTGAGTTAAAGGAGTCCCAGGCAAGAGATACAGAAGGAAATGGCTTTTCTAGGGCCAGTCACAAGCTAGGCTTTCCAACACAATCCTCTCTTTCTCCTCAACTTGCTTGTAGAAAGCCTGGGTTTTCAAAAGTCAAAATCACCATTTAAAATGTCCTCCGACCCTTCTCGCGGGGAACAAGGCTGCCGTGCTACTGCAGTGTTCTCGGAATGCCACAAGACGACGAGTGCTCCCCACTCTGCCCTGTGCTCCCACCTCACCCAGGCTTCTCAGAATGCAGATTCAGATTCAGCAGTGGGGCTTGAGACTGCATTTCTGTTCTTTTCTTTTAATTAGTTAATTTATTTGCAAGGCAGAGTTACAGAGCAGGAGAGAGACAGAGAGAGGTCTTCCATCCGCTGGTTCACTCCCCACATGGCTGCAACAGCTAGAGCTGCACCAATCCTAAGCCAGGAGCTGAGCTGATCCAACGCCAGAAGCCAGGAGTTTCTTCTGGGTCTCGTACATGGGTGCAGAGGCCCGAGCACTTGGGCCATCATCTTTCACTGCTTTCCCAGGCCATAAGAAGAGAGCTAGATTGGAAGTGGAGCTGCCGGGACACGAACTGGTACCCATACGGGATGCTGGCGCTGCAGGTAGAGGCTTAGCCTACGCCACCACAGTCTCAGCGCCCTGAGACTGCATTGCTAACCAGCTCCCGGTGCTGCTCTTGGTGCTGCTGGCTTGGACCGAAAGCTGTAGAGGTTTCCTGATGGTCTTCCGTGCACATTTCTTTACCCACCTTTCCCTGAACTGCCTCTCTCAGGCCATGTCTAGCATCTCTCTCATCCTCTGCCTTCCCTTTCTTCCCACCAAAAAGGTAGGCAAGGGACCTAATGGTTAAGACATTGCATGGTTTTGCTAAGCAGTTAAGATGCCACTTGGGATGCCCACATCGCACCTTAGGGTGCCTGGTTCAAGTCCTGGTTTTGCTTTCACTTCCTGCTAGCATGCACCTGAGGAGGCAGCAGGTAATGGCTAAAATAATTGGCCTGGCCCAGCCATTGTGGACATTTGGGGAGGGAACCAGCAGATGGGAGCAGCCCTGTCTATCTGTCAAATAATAAAGGGGGGAAGAGAGAGAAAATGTGCTCCAAGTTCTATGCTTGGAAGCAACTGTAGATGGCACTTCATTCACTTAGTCAGCAAATGCTTACTGAGACTTTGTGCCCACATGGCACCTCGATACCCATGTGGAAAGATGAAGTCCCAGCACACATGGGGCATGGCTACAGGCAGGGCAATGCATGTGCTGCTCCAAGCCTCGTCTCTGTGTGAGCAGCGGTTGGCTTTCCCTCCGCTTCATTTCACAGAGATCTAAAGCAGTGGGTGCAGTGGTGACGGCTCCCCAACTGTACACAGTTATTAAAACTCATCCACCTGGACAATTAAAATGGGCGAATGTGACCCTTTGTAAATCATAGCCTCCATCCAAGTAGCAGATGTGGAAACCTTCCTTTTCCCCATGGCTTAATTGCTGCTCAGGTGCAATCAGGAAATTTGAATGAAGGGAGCACTGTGTTGCCAAGTTGTTTGCACTGGTGTGTCGTTTGCCTCCAGCCTGCTGTCAGTTGACAGAACTCATTCAAGAGTGGAAAGTGTTTGGGGCTCTCAGGGTTGTGCCTTTGGAAGCTCTAGATTCTCAGCAGACTTGGGCTGAGATTAGAAAGCCCAGCTTCCCCTGGGACCCTAAGGGAGTCTTGCCATGCAGAGAGCTCACAATGGAAACCTACACCTGCCAGGTCCTGGGCCACCAGTTCTCTCCTGGGCAGCTGTGTCGGAACCAGAGGCAGCCATAGCTGCCGAAGCTAGGCTCATCCAGCCAGTCCTGCAACTTTTCATATCCTGGCCACTTGAGACCTTGATCTGCCTCTGCCTTTTCCGTAATAAGAAAAGTGCCTTGTGGGTTTAATAGGGCAAGACACAGAGATCCAGTGTTCTCTCTCCCTCCTCCACTCTGTAAAGCACCCAGGCCATTTTAGGTGCTGCAATCTTTTAAAGTTTTTTTTTTTTTTCCTTCTTAAGAAAAAAAGACAAAGCGATTCCAAACAGGTTTTATATTAAAGATAGCAGGACACAGGGCACCAGTGACAAATCGCCTTTAGGGCAAGGCATTTCACATGTACCCTGGGTTCTGCTGTGTGTAGGTGGTCAGGGACTTGGGAAGAAAGTGTTGAATGGCAGTGGTATTTTGTTTGTAATTCTTATTTATTTATTTGAGAGGCAGAAAAACAGGAAAGAGAGACACAGGGAAAGAGAGCTCTCACCTGCTGGCTCACTCCCAATTTGCCTGTCATGGCCAGGACTGGATCACAGCCAGAGCCAGAGCCAGGATACAAGAGTTCAGTCCAGGCCTCCCAGGGTCTGCACTGGCAGGAAGCTGGATTCAGGAGCCAGAACTTGGACTCAAACCTGGGTGTTCTGGTGTGGGATGCAGGCATCTGAACCACTAGGTTAAACGCCTACTCCTAGGAGTGTTTTTATATTGGAGCTGGGGTCTGTGACAAGGAAAGAGAGGAAGTTTACCTAAGTGACCAGAGGAAATCCAAATGAGTGTGTGGTGGGTGGAGACAGAAGCAGCATGTGGAAGAGAGCTGGACATTCGCTAGGAAAGCATGCTTTCAATACCATGAGGTTTGGCTCAGAAGGCGGCCAAGAGTGGGGACGTGTGAATGACCTGTGTCGATCTCCCGGTGTCAGACACCTGTATTAGTGGGCCGCAGATGTCAGAAGGAAGAATGAGAGCCAAATGGCAGAGGCAGGATTTAAACTGGGCTTTGAGACAGCTTTCCACTGGGACAGGCTCTCCTTGACGTCTGGGGACTGGGAGGAAGGAATAGAAGGGGAGTCAGCCACAAAAAGCCACCGAGATGCACCCCATGCAGCGGGTTATGCTGTGGGGAGAGGCCAGATACTCCGTAGGTGCCCTGAGCCCAAATAACCCTTCTTTACCTTAAAGGGGCGTGTTCCCCCAGCCAGGAAAGACAGTGGCAGCCACTCCCTCAGCTTCCCTGTCAGATTCCCCGCCCCGAGGCTCCCCTCAGGGCTGTGTCTTTTCACTGGGCCCTGAGAGATTTGCTACCAGGAGGAATCTGACAGAAACAGAATGCTCCAGCCTGGGACCCGAGAGAGTCGGAGGGTGAGAGCAAGGGCGGTGTCTTTCCCAGGCGGCACATGAGGGTGCTTCAAAAAGCTCATGGAAAATGGAGTTGACATAATCTGCCTTAGGTGCAGAAAAAAAATTGGAATCCATGCACACAAGATTCTTCAAAAAGTTCGTTGGAAAGTGCATATTATGAAGAAACCATGTCTGGTTTTAAAAAATTTTTGCACCAAAATAAACATTTCTTTTAATTTCATTTTTCCATGGACTTTTTTCTAGTTTGCTTTTGTCTGTTTAAGCTTTTATATATTTATTATTTGAAATGCAGAGGGAGAGAGAGGAGAGGGAGGGAAGGAGGAAGGGAGAGGGAAAAGGGGAGAGAGAGAGAAAGAGAGAGAGAGATCTTCTATCTGCTGGTTCACTCCCCTAAAGGCCCTCAACAGCTGGGGGCAGGCCAGGAGCTGGAGCTCAGCCAGGGTCTCCCATGTGGATTGCATGGACCCAAGTACTTGAACCATCACCCGCTCTCTCCCAAGATACATTAACTGGAAGCTGGAGTCAGGAGCAGAGCCAGGATGTGAACCAAGCACTCTAATATGGGATGCAGGCTTTGTAAGCAGCATCTTTTTTCTTTTTAAAGACTTATTTTATTTGAAAGACAGAATTACAGAGAAAGGAAGAGAGAGGCCTTCCATTTGCTGTTTTGTTCACTCTGTAAATGGCCACAACCACCTGAGGCTAGGTTAGGATGAAGCCAGGAGCCAGGAGATTCATCTGGGTCTCCCACATGGGTAGTAGGGAGCCAGGTACTTGTGCCATCTTCTGCTTTCGCAGGCACATTAGCAGAACTGGATTGGAAATGGCAGCTGGGACTTGAACCAGCACTCATACAGGATGCAGCATTGGAGGCAGAGATTTAACCCAGTCTGCCACAACACTGGCCCTTCAGGCAGCCTCTTTTTTTTGGGTGGGGGTGGGGGGGTGGGCAGAGTTAGTGAGAGAGAGAGACAGAGAGAAAGGCTTTCCTTTTTCTGTTGGTTCACCCCCCAAGTGGCCGCTACGGTCGGCACTGCGCCGCTCTGAAGCCAGGAGCCAGGTGCTTCCTCCTGGTCTCCCATGCGGGTGCAGGGCCCAAGCACTTGGGCCATCTTCCACTGCCTTCCCAGGCCACAGCAGAGAGCTGGACTGGAAGAGTGGCAACTGGGACAGAATCCAGTGCCCCAACCAAGACTAGAACCTGGGGTGCTGGCATCGCTGGCGGAGGATTAGCCTAGTGAGCCACGGCACTGGCCAGGCATCCTCTTAACCATCAGGCCAGACCCTATTCCTCCATGAACTTTCTGATATACCTTGGTATGTGGTATTGGGGTTCAGATATGGCCACTTGAACCAAAATGCCTGGTTCAAATACTCAGTCTGCCTTTACTGGCTGAGTCACCCCGGAAGAGTTAGCTATCCTTAGTCTCCCCAAATGTAAAATGGGAATCCCAGTATTAACTACAACTTGGGATTAAGGTCAAGATAAAATGAGTTACTATACAGATGTTAGAATAGGACTCTGTACATACTAGGTGGTGGATTTGTGTAACTTATGCAGTGGGGCGAACATGGAACTGCCCAGTTAGAAACAGACTTATAGCCTGCCTTAGGAGAGAATGTCTGCCTCGATAAAGCTTGTACCATCAGACTCAGAGGGGCTGATGGGACCCTGGCCTGGAAGCAGAGAATCCCGGCTTTGTGTCCGGCTCTGTTGTCCCCACAGGGCTGTGACTCCTGGGCGCTTCCACTGTTTACCTCTCAGTTTCATCAACTATGAACTAAAGGAACTGGACAATGAAGTCATTAAGGTCCAGCCTTGTCATATTGTATACATACTGTACCCAGACTGAGCTCATGCTGGATAATAGTAACAGCAGTAAACAGTCTGGATTGATCTGTGTGCCAGCACCGTCCTGTGCATTTTATGTTTAAACTGATTAGGTTTTGCATGAATTTAGGAAGCAGGCTGTCATTGCCTTCCTGTCCCAGGTGAAGATGCAGAGGCAGAGAGAGGCTGAGGGACTTGCTGAATATTGTAAAGCCAGCAAGCAGCAAGCAGGAGTCAGAGTCGCACAGTCTCACACTCTGGCTCAGTCAGTCCTCTTTTTTGTTTTTTTATTTATTTTATTTATTTGAAAGACAGAGTTACAGAGAGAGGTAGAGACAGACAGCAAGGTCTTCCATCCACTGGTTCACTTGCCAGTTTGCCACAATGGCCGTAGCTGTGCCGATCCGAAGCCAGGAGCTTCTTCCGGGTCTCCCACGTGGGTGCAGGGGTCCAAGGACTTGGGCCGTCTTGTTCAGTCAGTCCTCTTAACTACTGTGCTGTGCTGTCCTGCTTGCTCTAGGAACTGTATTCAGTTGCTAGCAAGAGAGAATAGAAGCCAGAGTAGCTTAAATAAGAAACATTTTTTATCACAGAGGTAGTCACCATAGAGTGATGGCATCACAAAGCCATCAGAGACCCTAGCTCTTCCCTCTCTTTGGCTCTGCCATCCTGATTATAGTACACCCACTCTCATGATCACAGTGTGACTGCTGGGACTCCAGCCATCATGACCACAACCTAGACTAGTGTTGGGAGTAGAGGTGAGGAAAGAATAAAAGGACATGTCCATTTGAAGACTTTTCCCAGTGACTTCATCTCCTAGCTCATCAGCCATTCCTACCTTCAAGAGTGGCTAGAAAATGCAATTTTCCATGTGGACACACTGTTGGGAGCTTCATTACCAAGAGAGAAAGAAAATGGCTATCCGGGACATAAACAGCAAGGTTTTGTCAGAGAGGAATTGTGGAGTAGGATGTGGAAGGAGCATCCCAGGGGAGGAGGGTCTGGGGGTGCGTGACCACCCTCCCTATGAGACACATGTAACTCCTTACACAGAAGTTACTCTCAGCGAGAGACAGCAGCCACCCGGGGCAGGCACAGCTTCCTGAGTCTGGTTTCTGGGGACTCTGACTGCTGGGGACCTGGAGGCACACAGGGTATAAGGAAATGGGACTTTTCAACAAAGGGGGCAGCAGGGGGAGTGAGAGTCATGGGGGCGTCCTCGTCCTGGGGAGGGCAGCGCATGCAGGTGCCTGGGTGCCTAAGGAAAATGGGAGAGAAAGCGCCGTTTAGAACGGTTATCTCCCTGGAGCCCTCTGATCCCGTACTCATTGCCCAGGAGCCACCTGCAGCACATGGCCATCCCTTGTTTATGATTTTAAATGGACATAGTAGAAGGCATTTTAATAAAGGAATCTAGAGAACAAAGTCAAGCTGGCAAAAAAAAGGAAATACAGAAAATATATGTAAAAGAATTTCATCAATTATAAAAATTGTTGAAATGTGAAGCAATATGATTCCCATAAAATCGAGTATGTTTCTATCCAAGCTAATACATTTGTCTTTGTAAAATGCTGTTTGTCTATTGCTGTATAAGAAACTACCTTGTAATTCAGTGGCTTTAAACAACATGTAATTGTTGGGCACTGGTTCTGGGATTGGCTGGGCTGGGCGAGGTGGCTCTCCTTGGAGTCTCACTCCCTGCACTTGGGCAGTGGCTGGGGCTTGAGTCACCCGGAGGCTTTGTCACTCGCATGAGTGTGTCTCAGGTCTGGGCTGAGAAGTCTCCAGCAGCAGGGTCTCCTCCCACTCCTACTCTCTCCCTGATGGTCTCTCCTGCCTGGCAGCTTCAGGGTAAGCTGCCAGAGGGCAGCTGGAGAGACAGAAGCCGTAATGCCTCTCATGACACAGCCACGGCGTCCCTTTCAGCACACCCGTTCACTGGGGAGCCACAGAGGACCACCCACCTCTCTTAGGGGGTTTGCATGAGGTTCTGCGAAGGCACACTCTGTGGGCATTTTTAAAAATGCAACATGCCACTCTCCAAAACGGTGACTCTGCTTTTTTTTTTTTTTTTTTTTGACAGGCAAAGTGAACAGTGAGAGAGAGAGAGAGACAGAGAGAAAGGTCTTCCTTTGCCATTGGTTCACCCTCCAATGGCTGCTGCGGCCAGCGTACCGCGCGCATCCAATGCCAGGAGCCAGGTGCTAGGTGCTTCTCCTGGTCTCCCATGGGGTGCAGGGCCCAAGCACCTGGGCCATCCTCCACTGCATTCCCTGGCCACAGCAGAGAGCTGGCCTGGAAGAGGGGCAACCGGGACAGAATCCGGTGCCCCGACCAGGACTAGAACCCGGTGTACCGGCACTGCAAGGCAGAGGATTAGCCTAGTGAGCCATGGCGCTGGCTGCAGAGGATTAGCCTAGTGATCCATGGCACCGGCCGACTCTGCTTTATACTTAGAGCACCTCATTTGATTCTCCCACGTTGCAGATGAGAAAAGTGAGAATTTCAATGCTTAAGTCGTGATGCTAGTGGGTAGCAGTGGCCTTGAACCCTACTTCTGTCTATTCTGTCTGCATATGAAGTATTTAGGCCAGTCCAGGCCTGGCTCAGCAATTAGTCTGTGTTAGCTAGCTGCTTCTGCTCCTGCAGGCAATGCCTTCCCAGAGCTTAGCTGATCCTGCTGGGCAGACTCAGTGTCCCCACAGCAGCCGCACCTCCTGTGGGCCTTGTCCTTCCTCTTTTAGGTAACAGAGAATCACAAACCTGGGCCTTGGAGTCATCCTGAAACTGATTTTTTAAAATTTGTATCGGTTTTATTGATTTGATTTGATTGATTTTTATTGATTTGAGCAGCAGAGAGAGACAGAGAAATCCTCTGCTCTTTGGGTTACTCCACAAATGCCTGCACCAGCTAGAGACTGGGCCAAATGAAAGCCAAGAGCTGAGAACTCAACCCAGGTCTCCCATGTGTGCAGCAGGAACCCTTTTATTGTGCGCATGGTGGTAGCTGTCACTGCGAGTTATGAAGCAAGAAGAGATGGAAAAGCAGTGATGGACTTTTCACAGGAGCCCAAGTACCTCCTGTTCCCAGCCTTCCCTGAAGCCTTCAGTCTGTCACCTTACTATTTTTGCTTCAATGAATCTCAAACTTAAGAGCCACACTAGGGGCCAGCGCTGTGGCACAGTGAGTTGAGCCACAGCGCTGTGCCACAGTGATAGCCATGGCATCCCATATGGGTGCTGGTTCAAGTCACAGCTGCTCTGGGTCTGAGGCAGCTCCTTGCTAGTGGGCCTGGGAAAGCAGTGGAAGTGCTTGGGCCCCTGCACCAGTGTGGGAGACCCGGAGGAGACTCCTGGCTCCTGGATTTGGATCAGCCCACCTCTGGCCATTGTGGCCATTTGGGGAGTGAACAAGTGGATGGAAAACCTCTCTCAAAAAAAAAAAAAAAAAAGAAAGAAAGAAAGAAAGAAAGAAAGAAAGAAAGAAAAGAAAACCTCTCTCTCTGTCTGTTCCTCTCTCTTTGTAACTCTGCCTTTTAAATAAATGAATAAATATTTTTAAATACATACAAGTAGATGTAAATGAAGAAGTAAAATTCTTTGGAAAAAAAAAAAAGCCAGTGTGGAAATCCAGTTGAAGGAGTTCTTCTGGTTTCTGGGCGAGTTAAATCAAGTTTTCCTGCAGCAGACTAATTACACAATGCAGCCGTGGTCCAGGGCTGTGCTCTTCCCTCGCCCCATGGCCACGTGCTGCCCTCTTCATGGTGCCACCCTGAAAGCGTGCTCAGTGTTAACGGGGAGGGCTTGGTATCAGTGTCTTGGCATCTCCATACACAGATCTAGCCCTGCTCACCAGAATCTGCGTCATCTGAAAGATAATAGGATTATTACTAATTATGCCATAGCAGCCAGGTTACAACCACTATTTGGTCCCCCTTTTAAAAATATTTATCTGTCTATTTATTTGTGATAGAGAAAGAGAGGAGATCCCACCTGCTGGTTCATTCCCTAAATGGCAGCAATGACTTGGGCTGGGCCAAGATGAAACCAGGAGCCAGCAGCAAATGGGTTTTGCAAATGGGTAGCAGGGGCCCAAACACTTGAGCCAATATACACTGCCTTCCCAGGAGCAGTAGCAGGCAGCTAGATCAGAAGCAGAGCACACAGCAACATGGGACGCTCGCCATGCTGGTGAACTCACAGTGCCAGCTCCAATTATGTTGTCCCTTTAAGGCTGGTTCATTTTTAAGTTCCCTTGGTAACTTGGCCTGTTTTCTGTTGCTCTGACAAAGTACTTGGGGCTGAGTATTTTATAAAGAAAAAGCAGTTTCTGTAGCTCACAGTTTGGGAGGCCAAAAGCCCAAGACTGGACAGTCCCCTCTGGTCAGCCTGGTGAGGGCCCCATGGTGGATGTTGTGACAAGGGCAGCAGCGTGTGCAGAGCAGGGCATGTCACAGCCAGGAGGAGCCCTCCACAGGCCAGCATCCATCCCTTCCAACAGCTGTGACCTAAGGCCCAGGTCCTGCCCACCCCTCGTGTTTCTGCATCCTAGACAGCGCCACACTGGGGACCCAGCTTCCAGCACGTGAACCTTCGGGGGTCACACTCCAGCCACAGCACCTGGGTGGTGAAGCATAAAACCAAAGACGAGAGTTTATCACCCTTAAGTAACACGATTCTCTTGTTTGGTGTGTGCTCTCTACCACGTGGGACCAACCTTGAAAATAATGCATTTAGGCCAGCGCCTGGCTCACTTGGCTAATCCTCCGCCTGCAGCGCCAGCATCCCATATGGGCGCCAGGTTCTAGTCCCAGTTGCTCCTTTTCCAGTCCAGCTCTCTGCTGTGGCCCAGGAAGGCAGTGGAGGATGGCCCAAGTGATTGGGCCCTGCACCCGCATGGGAGACCAGGAGAAGCACCTGGCTTCTGGCTTTGGATCAGTGCAGCGCTGGCCGTAGCGGCCATTTGGGGAGTGAACCAACAGAAGGAAGACCTTTCTCTCTGTATCTCTCTCTCACTGTCTAACTCTACCTGTCAATTAAGTAAAAAAAAAAAAAAAGCAAATAATGCATTTAAGTGATCCACAAGTCACAAGGCCACTGGGTGTATTCAGGAGTTTCTGTCTTGGTGCTGTGTGGTTGTGCCGTGATGGGGCCGGGTTCAGGTCTGCTCGTGTTTATCGGAGGGCTGTGTTCACTTCCAGCTCTGCCCCTTCCTCATCATCCGTCCCCACGGTGGTCTTGGTAGATGCGGGCTGGGCCTCTCCACTTACATCTCCATGTCTCTTCAGCATTTTTTTTAAGATTTGTTTTTCTCTATGGGGTGATTTCCTCAGATCTGTTATGTATTTCATTGTGTGTAGTCTCTTATTTAACCTGCTCATTGAGAATTTCCTCTTTATGTTAGTGACTGCCTTTTTCTTTTCGGAAGTTCTGTTTGCTGCTTTTCTTTAATGTACTCTTCTGTCATTTGAGAGGCAGAGAAACACACAGAAAGAGAGAAAGCTCTCCTATTCCCCAGTGCCTGCATCAGCCTGGGCCCAGGGCAAAGCCAGGCACCAGGAACGCAATGCAGGTCTCGCTGGTGGGAGTCAAGAATCCAGTTGTCCACTGCCTCTCAGGATCTGCATGGGCAGAGAGCTGGAGCCAGGAGCCAGATCAAGGGTCCAGACCCAGGCACTCCAATTTGGAACGTGGGCACCTAAGCCACTAGGCTAAATGCGTGCACTGGCCCTTGTTTTTCTTTAATCAGAGAGTTTAGCCTCTTATTGCCTCTCTATTTTAACTTTTCTGTATCTCCAATTCTTTTTTTTTTTTAATTTTTTTGGAAGATTTATTTATTTCAAAGTCAGAGCTACAGAGAGGCAGAGGCAGAGAAAGAAAGAGAGTGAGAGAGAGGGGGGGGGGGAGGTCTTCCATTTGCTGGTTCACTCTCCAGATGGCTGCAACGGCCAGAGATTCACCAATCCAAAGCCAGGAGACAGGAGCTTCTTCCAGGTCTCCCATGCAGGTGTAGGAGCCCAAGGACTTGGGCCATCTTCCACTGCTTTCCCAGGCCACAGCAGAGAGCTGGATTGGAAGTGGAGCAGCTGGGTCTTGAACCAGCGCCCATATGGGATGCCAACACTGCAGGCAGTGGTTTTACCTGCTGTCCCACAGAGCCAGCCCCTGTATCTCCAATTCTTACCAAACTCATTCTTCTGCTCTTTACAGCTGTCGGTTCTCCCTCTTGGTGCCTGTTTCCTGGTATGGCCTTTTTCATTGTGTAGTATTTCACTGTGATCTCATCTTGGTGGGAGTCACTCTTGCTGTGGTTGGTCCATGTGTCCCCGCTGAGAAAGTGCTCCCCCAGTGCAACTGTACGGTGGTGTCTCAGCCCCAGGTATTTCAGTAACCTTGGATCGGATTTTAAGTGAATGTCTTACCCTGGAGAGTATACAATGGAGGAATGTAAATGGGTAACTCATATTCACATGTGGTGCAGATTCAAGAATTTCCACTTCTCAAGGTGACTTTCTTTCCCTGCGCTTATAGAAAATTTCCATTCCACCCTTCTGAAGAGCTTACAGCATGTTTTTAACCCCCTTTTCATAGATAGGCTATCCTCTCAAGACTCTGAACTATGTGCAGGTGGCATATCCGGCGCCCCACTTGGCCATGGCCAAGACTGGATCACTCACTGATCCTGTTTGGGGTTTGAACCCTCTTGCACCCAACCCCTAGGAGATTTGTATGCAGTCTTCAGTTCCTAATGGCTGGTCCTAGTGGCAGCTGCCATGGCACTGGCTCCTGCTAGCACGCTGGCTTTGATTTTCTCTTCCTTTCTGACATCTGGGGTTTCCCTTTCTCTTTTGGCCATGTTTTCCCAGCACTTCCATATGTATGTGGCAGGAGGGGGCCGAGTAGCAGCTGCAGCATCTGCCTTGTTGCCACACATCACAGTGAGTTTGTACAAGGACAGTAGGTCCCATTCTGCAATGTGCTGGTCAGATATTTTGTTACTGCAACAAAATACCTGACATGGGCTACTTACCTTGGAAGTTCTCTGAGCTCACAGGTTTGGAGGCTGGAAATCTAAATGGAATGATACGGACTCTCTCAAAGGCCCATTGTCCATGTCACGTATGGAGGAAGGATCACATGCAGAGCCAGCAAGCAGAGGGAGAGTGGGTGGGGCTAGCCCTGTTGGCTTTTATAACAGTATTCCTGGGGGAACATAGCAGGTCATGTAAGAGGGGCTGGCATTGTAGCTCAGCAGGTTAAATCACTTCTTGCAGTGCTGGCATCTCATATCCAAGTGCCAATTTGAGTCCTGGCTGCTCTGCTTCCAATCCGATATCCTGCTATTGTGCCTAGGAAAGCAGCAGATGATGGTCTGAGTAATTGGATCCCTTTCAATCACATTGTTTTACAATTTTTTTTAAAGATTTATTTATTTATTTGAAAGGTAGAATTACAGATAGCCAGAGGCAGAGAGAGAGAGGTCTTCCATCTTCTGGTTTACTCCCCAAATGGCCTCAACAGCTGGAGCTGGGCTGATCCAAAGCCAGGAACCAGGAGCTTCCTCCAGGTCCCCGACATGACTGCAGGGGCCCAAGCACCTGGGTCATCCTCCACTGCTCTCCCAAGGCCACAGAAGAGAGCTGGATCACAATTAGAGCAGCCAGGACCCATGTGGGATGCCAGCACTGCAGGTGGCAGCTTTACCTGCTACACCACACACCAGCCCCCCTTTCACTCACATTGTAGACCCAGAGGGGGTTCCTGTCTCCTGGCTTTGGACTGGCCCAGCCTTGACTATTGGGCACTTGTGGAATGAGCCATCAAAAGAGATTCTCTCCCTCCCTCTCCCTCTCCCTCTCCCTCTCCCTCTCCCTCTCCCTCTCCCTCTCCCTGTCTTTCAAATAAGCGAATAAGTCTTACAGTAAAATACAAGTGGAACATCAGAACTTCCTCCTGAGGCGTGTCTCCAGTGAGCTAAGGACCTCTCACTCGGCCTTACTTCCTAAGGGAAGCACCAAGCCTGTAGCACAGGGGACTTTGGGAGACCCTGAACATGCAAACCATAGCTTGCAGTGATGAATTTGAATCTTGGAGGTGTGGTGTTATCTTGGGAAGGGTCCTAGCATTTCTGAACATCAGGGATGAATGGAGGTACATCCCAACTTTCTAGGTCATCGGGGAAAATGGTTCATGCACGTGAAACTCCTTGCACAATGCCTGGCACATTGCAAGACAGAGGGTCTCCGTTCTGGCTCCTTAGACATTAGCATACTGCCCCGGGGTGGGGGCAGCTTTTCAAACACAGACGCCTCTGGATGCTCCTACAGAGATTCTGACTCATAGAGGCCCAGGTGGGGCCTGCACTGGAAAAGCCCCACAGGTGGTCCCTACATGCTACCAAGTTGCAAACACTGCTGGAGATGCTCAAGAGGTGTCAAAGGGTATCATGTCTAAGCCCTCCAAACTTGTTTGAAAGGAAGCCTCCTTGTCTTCACCACCCTGACGTTTTCCCCTCAGATGTGGTGAGGCCGTGGAGAAGAACAAGCGTCTCATCACGGCAGACCAGAGGGAGTATCAGCAGGAACTCAAGAAGAACTACAACAAGCTGAGAGAGAGCCTCAGGCCCATGATCGAGCGGAAAATCCCAGAGCTCTACAAGCCGATTTTCCGAGTTGAAAGTCAAAAGAGGTAAGAGCAGGGGAGAGGAGGCTTCCACAGTGTGCGAGGCCCGACGGATCGGGGCCTGCTCTGCTGCCTCGGGGAGCTGAGGCACCTCCGATGATGGCTGGAGCGGGACCGGGTGTCAGGACCACCGGGTGTGATCCCTCCGGCTTTCATCCTCACAGGAACTTCCCCTTGACCTCTCAGAAGCCTTTGGCATTGGCCTTATGCCAGTGGTCACCCTGGGGCTGCACCATAGGCTGAGCTGGTTTTTTTCATTTGTTGGCCTTGGCTCAGTGTCAAGGGCTCCCAGACCCTCCCCTGGGTAACTTGGTTAAGCAATCCACTGAGTTGCCTGGATTCGCCTTTTCTGGGTGGTGATCCACCTGCAAAGGTTCAATGGTCTTTTTATGTGTGTTCTCTCTCTCTCTCTCTCTCTCTCTCTCTCTCTCTCTCTCTCTCTCTCTCTCTCTCACACACACACACACACACACACACACACACACACTCATTCTCTCTCTCTTCTTAATTTCAGGGACTCTTTCCACAGATCAAGTTTCAGGAAATGTGAGACCCAGTTGTCACAGGGCAGCTAAGAAAAGCCATCTTCACTCGTGGAGATTGAGACCTCGAGACACCTGAGGAGGACTTGCTGGTACTTAAAAAAAAAAAGAGACATTTGCCACCCCGGACTGAATGCACAGCCTGTGCCCCGACAGCTCTGGGACCCAAGGGACCGTGGAGTTACTCCCAAGTGAACTGTGGCCAGATTGGGAACATTACAGGGGGCTGGGGCGGGATGGGGTGGAGCATGGGTAATCAGGGGTGACCCTGTATTTATTAAAGTGTGGGGTGTTTTTATTCAGCATATTGTACAAAACAAGCAAAATTAACTTCTGCTCATGCAGTGACTTCCTCTGGCCTGTACTGGAATTTGCAGCATAAACTCAATGCCTGAAGAAAAAAATGGAAGAGTCGTCCACCATCCTGTTCAGAGTGAGCCTCACTCATCCTTTCTGGGATGGGAGGGTGAGCGTGTAAGGGAGTAGAACATTTCCATGAGTCTGTGAGGGGAGTTACTCAAAATTTGAAGATCACGGTGACCGGAAATTCAGGAATAGATGGTTTGTGAATGTATTGTCCATCGGGTAGTGGTGGACTAATTGTTGTACAGTTATTTTTGCTGTATTGTTCCTGTTATGTTAATTTAAAATGCATTTATTTGAGGCACACACTCAAAGCACTGATTCAGGAGATACACGGTACTCGGGAAATGCAGCCCAAAGCCTTGGACACCGCATTCACTGCAGTGGAATCAGTAATGCAGAGCTCCGCTTGCTTGCTGACGCTCATTCTTTGTTCTGCTCTCTGGGCCCAAGCTTGTTTTTGTTAAAGGACGGTATCTCTGCTTCCATTTCACAACACTGTGCTCTCACTCAGCACATCCTTCAGCTGCAAAACTTACTAAGTTTTGGCTTATTTTGACAATATACCTAAGGAGAAAGATGAACAAAGTTATTGAGAATTAAATTATATATTTTAATATGACTAATGACCCTAATACTAAACATGTAATAAGAACTACAAATAAAAATTTTTTTTGTAACTCTGTTTTGTGTGTGTGTGTGTGTGTGTGCATGTCTGTGTGTGTTTTGTTTTGAGAAGCCCAACTTTTGCAAAGCACTTCCAGGAAGAAAGACTGGCTAATCCTGGCCTTGGTCAACAGTACCATCTAGGGTGGCAACCCTTAGTCACTGTTTAATCTTGGAGATCACAAAAAAGAATTCAGTTAAGATATTCCCAAAATTTTTTATACTATCAGCTGGGTACAAATTTTTATTCTGAAGAGGACTTTTATTTTAAAAATCAATGCTTGTTAGTTTAAGTGCTAATTTTTACTTTTTTTAGGCATTTGGGGCAGAATTCTTTCTAAAGAATCTTAAACACCAATTGTTTTCTTAAACAAGTACACATGACATATTAATTCCATATGGATTCAGCATGGTCTGTATGGGAGACACCAGGTGAGACTGAGGTCAAAAAACCCCTTGTCCCTGCCCTCCAAAGTCTCAGTGTAGCGGGGAGGGTCCTACACACTGGTAGACAGCCACAGCATAAAACAGGACAGTGGAGGCTCCAGGAGGTCACCTCCTCTGACATGGCAGTCATTGTCAACACCCAACGCCTATTCTCTTCAGCCTTCCTACGGAAGAGTTGGCTGTTAAATTATGCAGGGCCAGCTTGTAACTCTAAGAGCCCTGGGATATTCCTGGGTAAATGTCCAGGATGCAGTCATTACCGTCACATCAGCAAAGTGAGACATGAAGATATCCCTTAGACCCGACTGGACGTGCCACACCACATGTTCTCTTACACTCTGTAGTTCGGTTAAGAGGTGTTTCAAGGTCAATAGATATTTTCAAAAAAAAAAAAAAAAAAACAAGGACTTCTAGAGCTGTCACTGGTAATGGTGGCTGCAAGTATGTTTTCAAAGACAGGAAACCTTGGTCTTGCTTGAATGCATTTTTAAATGCTTGTATCTCATATGTTGTAAAGCTGTTTTTGATTGTGTATCGTTTTCAAAAGCTGAACAACACAACAAATCTCAAAGGGTTGGACTATACTACTGTGGTGCTGGGTATGTCCAACCATGAATTTCCTGTGTATTTTTGGGGGACCTCAGGCATGCTTCCCAGTCTTTCCCATCATGGCTATCAGTGTTACCGAATGAGGCATAACAGAGAGCCCTCAACCTCATCAGCTTAAAACTACCATAGACAGTTCCTGTGCATTAAGAATTAATAATTCAGGAGAGGCTGAGCCTAGCAGTCTGACTTGAGTCTTGCATGAGGTTGCAGTAGAGATGTTGGCCAGAGCTGCCTCATCTGGAGGCTTAACGAGGGCTGGAGCATCCCACTCCAGGTGGCCCATCCACATTGGAAAGTTGATGCTGGTGACAGATGGGAGACCTCTGTTCCACTCCACGTGGACCCCTCTCCAGACTACTTGGTGGGCTCACATCAGGGCAGCTGACTTCCCCCTGGGTTAGCAATTCAAGAGAAGCAGAGCCAAAGTGGCCTTGCCCTAGCCACCAAAGTCTTACACCCTAATGTCCTCCACATTCTGGTTTAAGGTGCAAGTCACCAGGCTCAGCCCACATCTCCAGGAGCGGAGTTAGGCTCTCCATTTTACATAAGGAGCACTAAGGAATTTTTGAATATATTCTAAACTCCCCATACATGGGACACAATAAAACTGTGTGTGTTTCATCTCACTCGGGTAATTGAATAAGATGTACGTGCTGCGGGAGAAGACCAGCTTCAGAGGGCTGGCTGCCCCAAGTCCCTCGCCGAGGGCTGAGGTGATCAACATGTGTGCCTGGGCGCACTATGGCACACCTCTTGGGAAGCTCCGCCCCAGGGTTTAAACCTCAGTTGACACCCTTGGAAGGGACAGAAATCAGAGGTCCTTAGCAGAATAACTCAGAGGTAGTGCTTGTCCAGACTCAGTTTCACTCAGCACCCTGAGTCCACTTCCCATCTCAACTTCCTCTTGGCTGGCAGCACCCTCGGGCTTTGGGTAGTGGTCCCTGAAATTGCAGGTTCATCCGTCATGGCAAAGGCAGTCCGAGTCTCACAGCCTCATACCACAACCCCACAAAGAAGACAGCCTCCATGTCCCAGAAGGCCAGTGGAATGCCATGCGTTTACTCTGGAGAAGGTGATTGCTAACCAAGGCATTTCCCCCAAGCTGGAAAGGGAGTCAGTCCCAGCCAAACCTGAGAGAACCAGAAGGAAAGGGGAGAGACAAACCTCGGAGCTCACTACAGGTGCTGCTGCTTTAAGACAGGTGTATCCAGAAGCAGCAAGCCTTGTGGAGACCAGGACTATGGTCTCATGCATGGTGTATTCCTGACCTGGCCTGGCGCGGATGTGCCCTCTGTGATCTGAACAAGTGTGGATCCTGCAACAACAGATGGGGGTGAGATGTTTTGTTGTACAGTAATTCATCTTGTGGAGTGTCTTGCCAAAAATGACATAAATGATCAGGGACCAGAACTATTGTGCTAGGGGTGGCCAGTGGGAGAAGAGTGAAGGGCAACAGGGAGAAGGAATAAAGCTAAGAGCCGAGTAGAAAAAGCCAAGCATCGGATTGTGTCCTTGGCTCATCACTGTGTCCCAGACCTTTTTATAAGTGCCCAAAGTGATGCTTTCTGCCAAGTTGTTCCTTTTCTATAGCTCTAGGCTAAAAACAGCCCTGAGAGGACAGGCTGGGACGGATGCTGTGACACTGCAGGTTAAGCTGCCGCCTACAACACCAGCATCCCAGACAGACTCCAGTTTGGGTCCTGGTTGTTCTGCTTCCGAACCAGCCCCCTGCTAATGCGCCTGGGAAGACAGTGGAAAATGGCCCAGGTGCTTGGGCCCCTACCACCCAGTTCAGGAGGTCTGGATGGAGTTCCAGACTCCTGGCTTCAACCTGACCCAGTCATACCATTGCAGCCAGTTAGGGAGTGAACAAGCAAATCGAAGAGCTCTTTCAGTCTCCCCCTTGCTTTCTGTAAGTCTTTATTTCAAATAAATAAATAAAGCTTTTAAAAAAAACAAAAGAGCACAGGCACCCAGGATCTTTGATCCCAGAGGAATGGCTTGACTTGACCTGTTATTTATGCAGGGGAAGAATTAAAAGGATTTTTCCTTTTTGTACTGCTTTCCCTTGAGCCATCCTAGATACAGACTTGTCATCTGAAACCCCATCTCAGAGAAACTAGTTTTAAAAAAACTAAATCTCTGACAGTCACTAAGTCTTCAGTGACAAACCACTGGAGGAAATTCAGTAGTGATTAGTTAAAAAAAAAAACTTGGTGTTAAATTGGAAATTGCATAGAAAAGTAATTTTTTTTAAAAAAAAATCATGTAGGACCTCTGTCCTTAATGTGCTGTACATTGTAGTTTAATGCTATAACTAGTACTCCAACAGTATTTTCCACTTTGTGTTTCTATGTGGGTGCAAACTGTTGAAATCTTAACAGATACTAAATCGATCTTCTGTATAGAAAGAGAATTGAAAATGACTCTTGATACGAATGAAAGGGGAGAGGGAGTGGGTAAAGGGGGAGGGTTACGGGTGGGAGGGAAGTTATGGGGGGGGATCATTGTAATCCATAAGATGTACCTTGGAAATTTATATTCTAAATAAAGTTAAAAAAAAAAACAACGTGTGGAAAGCTGCACTGCATTCTTGCTTTATTTGTTTCTTTTTAGTTATTTTGTTTGTTTGCTGACAGAAAGGCAGAGGCAGAGACAGTTCCCAGCTACTGGTTCACTCCCCAAATACCAGCAATGACCTGGTCTGGGCCAGACAGAAACCAGGAGCCAGGAACTCAATCCCGCCCTCCCACCTGGGTGACAGAAACCCAGTCACTTGAGCCGTCACCACTGCCTCTTGTGGGGGGGGGGCTGCCTGAGCAGGAAGCTGGAGTCGGGAGCCACAGCCCCAGATCCAACCCAGGTGTTCCGGAGTCCTAACCCCAGTCCTAACCGCTAGGCCAACTGCCTGCCCCATCTCCACTCTAGACCCCTAAGTCCTGGTGCTGCAGTACCTCTCCGGAATCCACCTCAGCGGCTGCTTTGATGACACTCTGGGACGGTAGCTTGACAGCTGAGGAGTATGCACCTTTATTACTTTCCCCACACACCAGAAGCTGGAGATCCACTGGTACGAGCATAAGGGAATGACTTAAAGGCATTACAGCTGTAAGAAAAAAAAAACAGGTGAGAAATCAGTGCCCCGACCTCAGCTCCTTTATGCAACAAGAGAACACGACACGGACGAACTGGAGGACTTTCGGGGTTATTTGTGAGAGAATACTAAGTGTGACTGCCAGAAGTCCCGCCTTCTTCTTCCACGGCACAGTCCTGCGACTCTGGCCAAGACACTGCGTGGCTCTGAGTGACAACAGTGGCTCCTCCTTGGGCCGGCCTCCTCAGAAAATACAAGATGATTCATGCACCGGGAAGGGCACTGGAAACACATCAGTGCCGCCCAAAATATAGGGCAGCACTGCTTAGAGCTGACCCCTCCAGAAGGCTTAGCCAGCTCCCCACAGGGCACCCACGGCCGGCCACGTTCAGCAAAAATCAGGCCAGAGGTGCGGGCAGGACAGGGGCCTGACCGACCGGAAAAAGAGGTGCCTGGCCTATTCCACTCGCTGTGCCAGCTGACTTTGGCAACCGCAGGGGCCCCGGGGTAGAAGGAAGAAAGGTATCAATGGCGCCACGAGGGCATACAGCGGCGCCCGGTAACCCAACCTGACCTGGCTTCCCTGTCTGCTCGCGCACCGCATGTTTCCAGAACATTCCTCAGGGAAGGTAAATACATGGATAGCGACAACCCACCTGTGTCAGTGGCCCTGGGGGATATCAAAGCACAGAGCCTGGCGCTTGAAACAAAGCCACGGGGCAGCATGTCTCCCCGTTACAAGGACAAAGGAGAGGCCCTGCAGCCAGGCGGGATCCGCAGTAATTAGACTGAGGCTGCCCAGGAGATGGGGCGCGGGCTCCGGCTCTGCCGGAAATGCTCGTAGACTCAGCTGTAGCAGTTTCTAGTGGGCTGCGTGGAACTGAGCAGTTCTTAGGAACGGCTTTCGGCCCCCACAGAGTTGCAGGAAGAGCTCCCAGCCCCGGCAGCAGCTCCAGCCACGCGGGGAGAAAGCCGGTGGTCCCCGCGTTGCGGGCAGAGACGAGAAATGAGGAAAGGGGAGGCGCCGGGCTGTGCGCTGAGCCAGCCGGAAGTTCAAGGGCCTTTTGTCCCCCTGCGTGGTGAGGCTCCGGGAAAACAAGGCGAAATGGAACTCAGGTAAGGTCACATCAGGGTACATGGGCACGGTCCTCATGCTCCCCCCAACACACACACACACACACACACACACACACACACACGCGCGCGCGCGCGTTGGACGTGAGGCTCCGAGCGTATCTGCCGTGAAAGGGTGCAAGGAAGAGGGGGCAAAGGAACTGTGATGAGATCCTGCCCACCTGTGTCGTGCTTGTCCACGTCTACCTGGCCTCTGGTCCTCGTGGCAAGTGACGGCCCTTACCACCCATGTGAAGACAAGGTCCAGCCTGTCCCAAGAGAACAGCCCACTGCCCCGTGTGCCTGCAGCTCTGGCTGAGGTTGGAGAGCGGCCCCACCCTCCATTGCCTCGGTGCTCCCACTCTGAATCCAGCCACACAGGGGAGTCCCCGTTTCCGCCCTTGCTTCTGGAAACTTCCTTCTCTTTCCCTTTTCCCTCCCACCATTCACTCACCTTTCACCCTCCAGGTTCGTGTGCATACTGACCGTCCCCTCTCCTGAACTGGGCGTCCCTGCAGGGCGAGGACTAGCGCTCCTCTTGTCAGGTAAGAGATGTGAAGATTGGGAAGTCCTTGGCCAAGTAGATCCTGGCTCCACTGGCTAATCAGGTCATCGCTAAGGCCTGGCAGAGCTGGGCAGAGGAAAGCCACAGGGTCCACAGAGGCCGGAAGTGGAGTTTAGAAAAGGAGCCAAGGAGGGGGCCTGTGCACCCGGGGAAAGGGCTGCGCTGAGGGTGTGAAGGAGGAAGTTGTGAAGAGGCAGGGCCGGGAGATGGGTGCGCTGAGAGGTCGAGAGAGGGGCTGTCCACACAGGACTCCCTTGTTCTGAGGGCCTAGCTCCGCCATCCTCCCTGGAGGGGGACTGAACCACGTTATGGTCTTTCCTCGCTCAGTGGTCGTGTGATGCTCATGGACTTCCTAGTAGAAGGAGGCATTCCCTGGTGCCACCATGGCAGGTGGGTGAGCCCCTAGCAAGGACTGGGTGGGACTCTGTGACTCCTCCCCTGGCCCCACCTCCACTGCCAGCAGATTGAATGAGTGAGACCCTCGTGTGACAGGCAAGAGGGTGCCCGCCTCTCCTAGGGTGTCTCCCAGATACTTGGGTCTTGCATAGAATTATTGGTGCTTCACAAATGGTGGATAAAGAAAAGCATTTCCCAGCTTGGAAAGTCTGTGGCCACCCTGAGCGTAGCCCCTTGTATAGACCTGCCCTGTCCACAGCTGTGCTTTTTAAAAAGTTTATGTATTTGAAAGTCGGAGTTACACAGTGAGCGGAGAGACAGAGGGAAAGAGAACTTCCATCTGCTGGTTCACTCCCCGAATGGCCTCAACAGCCAGGGCTGGGCCAGGCCAAAGCCAGGAGCCAGGAGATTCACCCAGGTCTCCCACGTGGCTGGCAGGGACCCAAGCACTTGGGCCATGTTCTGCTGCTTTTCCCAGCATTAGCAGGGAGGTGGATCGGAACCGGCAGCCATGTGGGGCGCTAGCATCACAGGCGGCAGCGTTACCTGCTGCGCCACAACGCCAGCCCCCACAGCTGTCGGTTGTTAATTCTGAGTGACCAGGTGCACCCTCAGCCATGACTGGCTGACTAGGGAAGCCTTGTGACCCCTGGGAGCAAGCCACAGGCCTCAGTACGTTTCTGACGCTCCTTTCGTGGTCCTGGGTGTGGTGACTCCTCTGCTCTAGGCAAGTTCTGACTTTCCATGGGGCAGCTAAGGAGGCACCTGCTCCGCAGCCCCAAACAAGCTCTGTCGGCACCCGGCTGCTCGTGGGAAGTGAACGCAGGGTGGTGGCGTTCTCTGCCGCTTGCCTACAGTCAGTGGCGGCCTTGTGCCTGGCTTCAGCCCACGGAGTGTGGGGAAGTGAGGCCATGCCAGTTCTAGCCTAGGTCTGAAGAAGCCTGCAAGGAGCAGTGTTTGCACTGCTATGAAGACAATTTTGGGGATGCCCATATCTGATATCAGAGCGCCTGAGTTTCAGTTCTGGCTCCACTCCCAATCCAACCTCCTGCTAATGTGTGTCCTAGGAAACAAAGGTGGTAGGAAGCTCAAGTACTTGGGTCCCTGACACCCACATGGGGAACTTAGCTTGAATTCCAACCTCCTGGCTTTGACCTTTCCCTGCCCTCGCTGGTGTGGGTATTTAGGGAGTGAACCAGCAGATGGAAAATCTCTCGCTCTCGCTCTGTGTGTGTGTGTGTCTTTGTGTCTCTTTCTTTCTACCTCTTTTTCAGATAAATAAAAATAAATATTATAGATAGGCTGACAACATTTATTCTCTTCTTCTTGGAGCCCTGATCAACTGTAGAACAAGATCTTGGCTACAAGACGATACATATCTTGCAAGGCCCAATGTAAAATGAAAATGCAGGAACCCTTGTTTTAAAATTGTTAAGAATTTGGGCCGGCACCGTGGCTCAACAGGCTAATCCTCTGCCTTGCGGCGCTGGCACACTGGGTTCTAGTCCCGGTCGGGGCACCGGATTCTATCCCGGTTCCCCCTCTTCCAGGCCAGCTCTCTGCTGTGGCCAGGGAGTGCAGTGGAGGATGGCCCAAGTCCTTGGGCCCTGCACCCCATGGGAGACCAGGAAAAAGCACCTAGCACCTGGCTCCTGCCATCAGATCAGTGCGGTGCGCCGGCCGCAGCGCGCCAGCCGCGGCGGCCATTGGAGGGTGAACCAACGGCAAAGGAAGACCTTTCTCTCTGTCTTTCTCTCTCACTGTCCACTCTGCCTGTCAAAAAAAAAATTGTTAAGAATTTGAAGGCAGTGGCAACAGAACTTTATTCCAAGCAGGAGGCCTTTCTGAATATGCGCCCTTTGTGAGTAGGCATTTTGCTTGCATCTGAGGTTGGCCCTACTGGCCACACTTACCATGTAACCCCATAGAAAGAGGTCCCTGGCCAGGTCCCCCCTGCTCCAGCCAAGGCACCAGCCAAGGTGCCTTGACATATGGATGAATCCATCTTGGGCTTCCAGCCACAGCTGAACCTTCTCATGAGAGAAACGAGAGCATGAGCAGCCCCAGGTGAGAAGTAGAACGAGTCACTGAGCCCTGCCCAGATTGCAGGACGTAAGTGGAGGAATGGTTGTTATTCAAGAAAAGCTCAGTAAAACTCTTCATGGCCAGTGGGCACAGTCCTTCAGACCACTGATGTTCAGGATGGTGTTGCATACGCAACAGGTAACTGAACCAGGAAGGCTATGTTCCAGGCTCTGTGCTGGTGCTCTGCAGAGGTCCTCCCACCTGCTCCTAGCAACACCCTGGAGTGTGGTTCCTTTTTTACAAGATTCTGAGGACAAGGGACTGGTTCCCCTGTCTGCAGTCACAGATGCACAGTTTCAACCTGAGCCTGACAGATTCCAAGACCTGTATAACATCCCTACATTGAGACAGTGTGAGATCCAGGGAGGTGCATCACCCGGGAGACCGAGGAGGGATCTGATGCTGGCTTTCCCAGGTGTCTTCACGAATCCTACGGAAATCAGGAAAATGCTACCATGTATGAGACCACGATGGGCACCATCATTGTCTTCCCTGAGCCTTTCTGAGTGTCATTAAGGGGGAGTGGTGTGAAGGTGGGTGCCTGCTTGTCTGGGTGCTTGCCTGCGGGCGGTGAGCTCCTCACTCGAGGTCAGCCATGAGAGCGGGTGAACACCCAGGTGGCTGCAGGTGAAATCGTGGCATTCCCTTGCTCAGAGGAGACACTGGCTAAGAGGAACCAAACACAGGATGGATGTGTGGATGGGCATGAGCTGTGACGTTAATGAGACTGAGTGAGGTTGAAGCCCTAGCCTTGCCTAGCTTCTGATGCTGGGCTAACTGATTAACTTTCTCTCTTAATTGTAAAATGAGATGCTGTGAGGGCTAAATGAGATGAGTTGTCATGCTCAGTACAGGGCTTAATTAGTGTCGGTTATTTTATTTGATAAACAACAGAAGGGAAATATTATGCCTTTGCTGCCCACTGCATTTTCCTCGTGTCTCTTCTGTAAAGCATACACAGCATGTCTGCCTCTTCCCTCCCCTCGCCCGGCATCGGCCACCCTATCGTCCTGTCTCCTCCACCCTCACTGTTTCTCTCCCTCTCTTTCCTGTGTTCCTCCTTCTTTCCTGGTGTTGGCATTGAGCAGAGGGGAGAACAGAAGAGAACAAAAGGCAGACTGGTGGCAGGCTGGGGGACAGGAAGCTCCATGGCGCTATCTGGGCTCTCTGGACTTTGCCATCTCCAAGGATACCATTTCGGCAGGACTCCTCACATGGGGAAAAACCTCAGCAAATGCTTGATGATGTCCAGATCCATCTATGAGTAAGGAAACTGGGCTGTACAGAGGACCTCAGCTGGCATCTTCCCAGGTGTGCCGCATTCCCTTCCTAAGGGAAGGGGAAGCCCAACGCCATGCTTCCACCTTAACCAGGGTCTCCTGCTTCCAACGCACTTAGCCAACTTTCGTGCTCAGATGTGGAAACCAAATCATACCAGGCATTTGGGTGTAGACCCTCTTCTTTGCCTGCTCAGATACATATCTCCCTGGCCAGCAGTAGAAATACCATTAATAAATAAGAACTGCTGCCTTGCGTGGAGAACTCACTGTTTCCTCAACAGTGTGTTAAGCATCAGCACATTGTATTTAAAGAAATTTTTTTAATCCAGGTGTGTTTTAAATGTGCAGCATTTGAACAGATGCCTCATTTCTGAGCCAAGGAGAGCAAAAGCAAAATAGATGCAAATGAGTTTTCCAAAGGTACGCCCTTGATTAGCTCCCATTTGCTAAGCTTCAGCTCTGTTCAGTGGGGATGTCAACACCTACAAGTTTAAAAGCCCATTTGTGGGGCAGCTGTTGTAGTGTATGTTTAAGCTGTCACTCGGATGTCCACATCCCATATCAGAGCACAAGTCTGAGTCCTGGCTGCTCTGCTTCTGATCCAGCTTCCTGCTAGTGCATCCTAGGAGGATGCAGCAGAGGATGACCCAAGTGCTTGGGCCCCTGCCATCCACAGTGACCCACATGGAGTTCTGGGTTCCTAGCTTTGGCATGACCCAGCCCTGACTGTTGCAGACATTTGGAAAATGAACCAGTGAATGGAGGGTTTCTTTTTCTCTCTGTCACTCTGCCTTTCAGGCAAATAAAAATAGATAGATAAAAAAAAAAAACACATTGACTGACACTAGTATTCAGTAAGCAATGATGATTACTATTATTTCATTTGCATTTGGGGCAAGCATTGACAGAGAGTAGGGGTGATAGAAGAGAAGGAAAAGTTGGGAAGGGTGAAATAACTATAATATATTTTTCTTTTATTTTGTGACTTTTTCCCTGGTTATCATGAGGTATCTTTAGGCTTTAGAGAGGTTTGAGATTTTTATAGCAGGGGATAGATCTAAGATTTGACTTCTAAATTTGAATTCCTAGAAAGATGGTCTTCAAAAGTCAAAGGTTGTAGAAAAAGGAAAGAGTTTCCTGACTTCCTGTGGCTTCTGTTAACACATCAAGCATCGGAACCCTGAGTCTGACCTCAGAAGGTACTGGTGGGGACACTGAGGTTAACCTACAGAATGTCCCTGCTGTACAAAAGCAAATGGGACTCCTTCCCTCTCTGAACCTGGGGAAGCCAGGGGAGGGAAGGTGGAGGTTGGAGGGAAATGAGGTTTGTGTGTCCTGGCTTTTCCAGGGCTGAGGTCCCAGGTGGGAGATCCACAGAGGGAAAGGAAGCCCACGGGAGAAGGAACTGCCTCCCGCTTCTCTCCTGATACTAGGTGAAGGGAGCCCGCACACAGTGGTCCCTGCCAACACATAGCACTGAGGGAGAACCCTTGTCATGAAGGAGCCGTGTGGGTCTTGGCGTTTGGAGTGCATTGGAGTGCTGTCTTCCGTTGTCCCGAGTCTGGGTTCTTCCAGCCCCAGCCACTGTTACAGTGCTGCCCGAATTCCAGCCCACTGAGATCACGGCGTGTACCTGAGACGCACTGGTGGGGAAGCCGGTGCCTGGCCCCCAGGATGAGTTCCCTTGGCCTGTCTCCAAGAAAACTATTTGGTGATGAAGTTGCCAAGGCAATGGGCAGGTCAGAAGATTACTGTGAACCTGACCTTTCAGAACTGGCAGGCTCAGACTGACATGGCCCCTTTGGCTTCCACCCTCATCATCAAAGAACCACAGATAGAAGGAAGCAGAAAAGCATGATAGCATGGTGGAAATACCACTTTGCAGAGATTGTCGACACTGCCTGATAGATGCAGCATCAATCCTTGGCCAGAGAAAACTTGGGAACCATTAAAGAGAAACAGCCATCTGCATGGCATCATAGGTGACACCCACAGTGGTGCAGTGGAACGCCCAGCTAGCTCTGAACCACAGAGATATCTCAGTGAAGGGTCTTTTTTTTTTTTTTTGACAGGTTAAGTAGACACAGAGAGAGACAGAAAGCTCTTCCTTCCATTGGTTCACCCCTCAAATGGCCGTTATGGCCGGCGCTGTGCTGATCCGAAGCCAGGAGCCAGGTGCTTCTCCTAGTCTCCCATGCAGATGCAGGGCCCAAGCACTTGGGCCATCCTCCACTGCCTTCCTGGGCCACAGGAGAGAGCTGGACTGGAAGAGGAACAACCAGGACTAGAACCTGGCGCCCATATGGGATGCCAGCGCTGCAAGGCGGAAGACTAACCAAGTGAGCCACGGCACCAGCCCAATGTGAAGGACCTTTTTGACAACAAAGACAAAACCACACAGCACGGTTATCAAGCAGAGGGTCTGCATGAGTGTGCTTGAGGTTCCTTTGCCAGGAGTCAAGCAGGGGCTGGGAGCACATCACGGAGGAAAACCGCTGGGCCCTGTCAGCCGGAAAAGGCGACCAGGATCCCAGACACCCAGAACCCTTGCTGACAACATCAGCACCGACCCTGATCTCTTGCTGACTCCTATTGCCTCCCATGAAGTCACTCACCTGCCACCCCAGGGCGCTATTTAGAAAGCAAGGCCAGAAACATCAAAAGCATAGCCAGTCTTATCGTATAAACCACAACTCTTCAAGCGAAACCTCTTTCATATGCAGAGAGAGCAAGGTACAGTTCTTGGTGACTGAGGCATAGAACCAGTGAGTGAGATTTAGATGTGGGGGATGAATGAGGCACTTCCGCTTTGCTCAGGTGAATGTCATTTGAAGGGGAAAAATCATTCATCACTCTCCCATGCTAAACATCCTTTAAAATTTCCAGGTACTTCTTTTCACTTCGTCCACACAGGCATCATTATTTTAAATGGCTGCAGCCCATCTCATGCACGTAACTTTGTCTTTTATTGTGACATTCCTCAAAATCATGGTTCCATCCTGCTAGATGGTCTTGCTAATTATGAATACTAATGGATGCATGAAATTCTTAGTCAAAATTCTTGCAGTTGCAAGTAACATAAAGCCAACCCCAGGTAGCTTAAGAAAAAGGAGAATTTAATGGAAAATTGCTGGGGCTGCTAATTGAACTGCAAGAGCCAGACAATACTGAGCATCAGGGGCTTGATGTCACCTACGCTCTTCACGCTCTAGATTTCTCCACATGGTGAGAACCATGCCATCAGCAACTCTGGGCTGTCCATCATGTGTAACCCTGATGAAAAGGGAGGACAGGGGCTTGTGCCATGACTCACTTGGTTAATCCTCCATCTGTAGCACCAGCATCCCATATGGACGCTGGTTCTAGTCCTGGTTACTCCTCTTCCAGTCCAGCTCTCTGCTGTGGCCTGGGAAAGCAGTGGAAGATGGCCCAAGTCCTTGGGCCCCTGCACCGATGTGGGAGACCAGGAGGAAGCACCTGGCTCCTGGCTCCTGGCTTTGGATCGGCATAGCTCTGGCCATTGCGGCCATTTGGGGAGTGAACCAATGGAAGGAAGACCTTTTCCTGTCTCTCCCTCTCACTGTCTGTAACTCTACCTCTCAAATAAATAAATAAACATCTTTTTTTAAAAAAAAGGGAGAGGACAAATTGTTTTCTTTCTTTTTTAAAGATTTATTTTATTTTATTTGAAAGAGTTACAGAGAGAGGTAGAGACAGAGAGAGGTCTTCCATCTGCTGGTTCACTCCTCAGATGGCTGCAATGCCCGTAGCTGTGTCAATCTAAAGCCAGGAGCCAGGAGCTTCTTCTGGGTCTGGGTGCAGGGGCCCAAGGACTTGGGCCATCTTCTGCTATCCCAGGCCGTAGCAAAGAGCTGGATCGGAAGAGGAGCAGCTGGGACTAGAACCAGCTCCCATATGGGATGCCGGCACTTCAGGCCAGGGCGTTAACCTGCTGTGCCACAGTGCCAGCCCTGACAAATTGTTTTCAATAGAAAAAGAAAATCTAAGAGAGGAGGCTGGATCTAGATTGGATCACATGGGCATTCTGAACCAATCACCATGATTGAAGAGATGAGATGCAGCAGTCCTTTCTGGGTTGGCTTTCCATTCTTCAAAGGGGAAAATGAGAGGGTAGAATGTAATAGAATAAGGGCAATTCAGACAACATATAATTGATTTAAATAGCCCATGGTTTAACATACAGGTCATATGTAATTATTTTGCTTTTAAAATTGTGTGTATATAGATGTTCTGTTGAATTTTTTTTCTTACAAGAGAAGGGAATTCTTATTTATTGTTTATCTCTGTACCAAGTGTTTTGCTGGGTTAAGTCATTTCTGTTAGTTACAGTTTCCAAATGGGCCCAAGAGCTAAATGTAGTCAAATGACTCAGTGAAGGTGATTCAGGGACTAAGAGACATTGGCTTCAAAACCTGTACCTTGGGGCCTGGCATTGTGGCATAGCAGGTATAGCCACCACATGCAACAATAGTATCCCATATCAGGGCCAGTTTGTGTCCCAACTGCTCCACTTCGAATCCAGCTCCCTGCTAATGGCATGAGAAAAGCCGAAGATGGACCAAGTACTTGGGCCCCTGCCCCAACGTGGGAGACCCAGAAGAAGCACCTGGCTCCTCCTCCCTTCAGACAGGTCCAGCTCTGGCCATTGTGGCCATTTGGGGAGTGAACCAGCAGATGGAAGAGCTCTCTCTCTGTCTCCTTCTCTCTGTGTAATTCTACCTTTCAAATAAGTAACTAGGGGCTGGCGCTGTGGTGCTGGCATCCCATATGGGTGCAGGTTCAAGTCCCAGCTGCTCCACATCCAACCCAGCTCCTTGCTGATGTGCCTGAAGAAGAAGTGACAGATGGCCCAAGTCCTTGGGCCCCTAAACCCACTTGGGAGACCTGAAACAAACTCCTGGCTCCTGGCTTCTGACTGGCTCAGCTCCAGTGAACCAGCAGATCTCTCTCTACAACTCTGCCTTTCAAGTTAAATAAATCATTAAAAAATAAATACAATTTTTAAAACATGCTTTAAAAATTTTTAAACCTATATCTTGATTACTGTCAGTGGATCAGTTCAAATTTCAAAGGATAATTTTTTTCAAGATTTATTTATTTATTTGAAGGCAGCGTTACAGAGAGGCAGAGGTGGAGAGAGAGAGAAAGAGAGGTCTTCCAAACACTGATCCATTCCCCAGATGACTGCAACAGCCAGAGCTGTGCTGATCTGAAGCCAGGAGCCAGGAGCTTCTTCCGGGTCTCCCATGCGGGTGCAGGGGCCCAAGCACTTGGGCCATCTTCCACTGCTTTCCCAGGCCACACCAGAGAGCTGGATCGGAAGAGGAGCAGCTGGGTCTCAAATCGGCGTCCATATGGGATGCTGCCACTGCAGGCAGCGGCCCCAAAGGATAACATTTTTAAAAAGTGTTTAAGAATTTCCACATAGGACAAAAACATTTTATTTTTGTGAGGATTGCAGTCAAAGGAGAAAAGAAAAATTGGACTGGCCTTCCATGCCCCCTATGAGGAGCAGCCCCTTTCTTCTCAGATGGACGGGCTGGGGTCTCCCTGACCCCTGGCTCTCCCCGAACGAAGCTCAAGAGAGCATTGTGTCTGGGAGCCAGCATCGCATTCTCTTGTCACTACTTGCACAGAAATAACTGGGCCCAGTAGGTGCAGTTGGTGCTAACCGTGATTTATTGTAATCCAGCTCTCCAGCGGCCCTTCTTCTGTAGATTATTTTTCCTAAAAACAGAAAAATACAGGATTTTTTCCCCTACTCAGGTTACAACAGGTTTGCCATTCCATTCCATCAAAACTAGAACCAGAAATTTTGACAGAGTTCCCTTAAGACAAAAAGAAATGCAAAAAACACGTTCCATCTGGTAAATAATTGCTGGGCTTGCATTCCTGTGCATTCAGGCAGGAGCGCACTTCTGTAAGCGTGGAGCTGTGAAAATGATTGGGCCTAATGGGCAGTGAGAGATAAGATCTTCTTAGATCTCTCATCTGCTCAAATTACAGCCTTGTGGGACACCAGGGCAGCCAGGACTCTCACATCTCCTGCAGTCTGATGAGCTAGGCAGATGTAAGATTGTTCCCAGTAGCTGAGAAATCGCCCTCTTCAGTACAGAAGGGCAGGTGGACATGCTGGCCAAGGACGTGGTTTTCGAAAGACCACAGTAGCAGAGCAAAATCACCTGGTGTGGGGCGGTGTTGAGTTACCGGCCTTCTTCCTAAAGAACAGCTTGGGAAATGGATCAGAAAGGTTGCACCCATCCGCCTTGGTTTGGAATGCTTGGGCACGGGGAAGCAGTCAGCAGTTAACAGCCAGCTACCACAAGAATTCAAAGCAGTTAATGTGTAGCAGGTTAATTTCAACAGCTGAGTCAAAGTTGTGGTTTTTTCATCCAAGAAGGATTATCTGAGTCAGAGCTTTCCACCAGTGGAACTTGCTTCCCCTGAAAACATAAGCAGGAGAGCCATGGCACGACTTAGAGATGTGCAGCAGATGGGTTCATTTAGGGTCCCTAAACTCCAAAGCCTTCCGGGGCTGGGCAGGTTAATGACGTGTGTGCAACGCGAGACATCAGAGCGTGACTGACCTTGACAGCACTGTACAGGCACATCCCCCTACAGGCACTCAAACTCCTTGTTAAAAAACAAAGCAAGAAGGGCGTGGCCTGGCTACAGAGGACCGCTCTGGAGGACGTTACCTCTGGATCAGGGGACATCTGCCACTCCCGGCCTGGAAGATCCCTCGGCCTGTTTCACTCATGCATGCTGTGATACCGTGCATGAAAATACGCCCTTCACCTCTGAGGAGTCCAGTTCTTCGGGGAACCTGCGGGGTGGGGGGAGGGGAAATTGACCAGGTGGAGCCACCGTGATCGCCATTCTCTCGGACATAAGACAGAGTTTTGGCCGGCACCGTGGCTCAACAGGCTAATCCTCCGCCTTGTGGCGCCGGCACACCGGGTTCTGGTCCCGGTCGGGGTGCCGGATTCTGTCCCGGTTGCCCCTCTTCCAGGCCAGCTCTCTGCTGTGGCCCCGGAGTGCAGTGGAGGATGGCCCAAGTGCTTGGGCCCTGCACCCCATGGGAGACCAGGAAAAGCACCTGGCACCTGGCTCCGGCCATCGGATGAGCGCGGTGCGCCAGCCGCGGCGGCCATTGGAGGGTGAACCAACAGCAAAGGAAGACCTTTCTCTCTCTCTCTCTCACTGTCCACTCTGCCTGTCAAAAATAAAAAAAATAAAAATAAAAAAGAGTTTTGAAGAAGGAATCCTTGTGCAAAGACAACTGGCAGGGAGGGTCAGGCTAAAAGCCTTGAGTTGCTCAGAAGATGCATTGGGAGCTGGGGGGGGGGGGGGGGCTAAGTGGGTCCCCAGGGAGTCACAAGACAGGCGAGGCTGGAACTGGGCTTCCAAGGATAGTTTGGATAACCAGAGAGTGGAGCTGTTAGGTGGCGATGGACAAACAGCGTAAGGTATGGGGGCGGGGAAGCTTCTGCCTGGATCCTTGTTGACCTCCTAAATCCTTCCCAGATCCTGAAATTGGCTTCAGGTCGCCCGTTCTGTGCATGGCCTCCTCCTCCTCCTGCTCCGCGACTCTGCCTCTCCCTTCTCAGCACTAAAAACTTCCACTGCCACCTTTCCCAGCAGGGGGGCCCGCCTGCGGCAGGCAGAGCCCTCAGTTATTGGCTTCACTTAGTTACTCTCGATGCCAAACTGCCAAGGCAGACGAAATCAGTGCTCATGAGCAGAGGGCCATTGTAAACACTGGATGATCAGCCGGGAGGAGGTGGACAGCCTTGACAGAGTTTGTGAGCCTGCCTTTGGGGGTGTGCGGGTGGCCACCACCGTCGGCCTCTCGCTGCTTACAGCCTCTTGCTGCTTACAGCCTGCCGCAGTCTGTGCAGAGCTGGTACATGCTGTCCTCGCTCACCTCCTCAAACAGCCTCTAAGATGGAGACCGTCATTATCCCCACTTTAGAGACTAGCAAACTGAGGCTCGGAGGGCTTCCATGACACGCCCAGAACTGACAGAGGGGCAGGGGTTCAAACCCAAGTGCTGTGTGTCTGGAAACCCAGCCCGGCCATTATACACGGTGCTTCTCCACGGCAGAACACTGTTCCCTGTGGACACACAAGCATGCTTGGCAGCCCAGGGCCTCTGCAGGCTGTAGCATTCCACACCTGCCAAACAAAGCACCCATTTCCTGTGTGATTTTCAGTTCAGGCTCTTCAAATAGTACGGCGGCGTCCTCACCACATTGGAATTGTCTGGGGGCACTGAAAACAAGGAAGGAAACAACAACAAACAGAGCAGGGAAACCTCAGCCCCGCCCCTGGAGAGGCAGGCCTACCGGGATTGGGTCGGAATCAGACGCTGCATTGGGGTCAGAGCTCCCCGGTGATCTGGATGTGCCAGCAGGGTGAACACACAGACAGTGATAGCGGCTGCAAGTGAGCACTTGGGGTCTGGTTTCAGGAACGATGGGCCACCTATGGCATCTCTGTGAATTTCAGAATTGTGTCCTTTGTAGGGTTGCTGCGAGAGTTAAAGCAGAAACAATGGCATGGCAGGAATGGCTAGGTCTCTGGTCCCACTCCTAAAGTCCTCATTGATCATAGTGAGACAGAAGTGGCAACAGGGACATGAGAAAATGTGTTTGTGTTTCTACCTTCTGATAACACTCTGGCTAATGCTCTTCAGAGGCAGACAGCTTCCAGGTGAGAAGTGACTGGGATAAAGCTCCCAGGGTTATGTTTTATTTTTTCTTAAGTGCAGTTGTGAGTTGCAGACATGACACACCTTGAAGTGATTTCAAGTTCATTACAAAAAACAGCAACTACTACCACCAACATGGTGTGTGCCCACGTGCCCAAGTAGGGTGGCAGTTTGCACCACTAGGACTTAGACCTTCAGCTTTCCTGAAGTCAGTAGCTTCTCCCTGTTGCTAAGCACAGCAGCCTCGCCTTGGGCTGGAAGGCTTCCAGAGACACAGCTGCCACCGTGGGGGAGCCTGCAAGCCATCGGAGATTTGTTAGAAGTAGGAAAGCAACCGGCGGTTTAAGTCCCTGCCTTACAGAGAGCCCAGCACTGCCCCGACCAGCTATGTGGCCTTCACAGACTCCTCTCATCCAGTTTCCCTACGGATGGAATGTGGAGAAGCTGCCTCACTCCTGGGTTCCGGGGAGGGAGTGAAAGGACAGTGGGTGCAGCGCGTCCAGCACGGAGCCGCTGCCTGGGAAGCTCTCTGGATAGGTCCACTTTTGTTGTGCCCCAAGCACTGTTTCTCTCCAGGCCCTGGAAAATCACTTAAAAGTCACAGTTCACTCTGCTCCATGACCTCATCCCTCCTTTGAGCCCAGTCACAAGCCCTGAGAATCAAGTTTGAGATAGTGGAAGGTGAGATAAAGGGTATAAAGTGACCAACAAGGGGGGAGGTGTTTGTTCCTAGCCTGCTCTCAGGAAGCACTGGGCTGGTGGCTTGCTGCATGGGGCAGAGAGGAGCCACACAGCACACTCGCCACAGCTCTGGCCTGTGACAGGCAGGGCAGCGCTCAGGCCTACCCAACACGGCCGGGAGTGATGATGTGCTTGAGCCAGGAGGAAAGGACTTCTGGGTTTACCCAGGAACAACTACTCCCAGTGTTTCTGACAGAATCCAGCAGGTGGCTCGTTCCCATTCATTATGTTTTGCCTTTGTTTGACTTCTGTCATGGAGAGGGCATACAAAGACATACAAAAGCTGGTCCCCAGGAGGCTGGAATGTCTCCGGTTGGAGTTCTGAAGGCTCTGGAATCCTGGACCAGGCCTGGACCAACCTTGTTCCCGGAGCCTACGCAGCAGCATCCATTCCTCTGTTTTTGTGCTGGGGAGCCACCTGGTCCCCACCCTTACTCACTGTGTGTTGGGTGAAAGTGACCTCATTCCTGTCCCCAGGGAGGGGGAATGGGATTCAGGCCTGGCCATTGGCCAATCAGCTGGCTGCATTCCTCTGATGCAGTGACAAGTTCAGAAATGGTCATGAGACATGAGGAAACTGTTTCTATGGTTTTGATGGATACAATGTACATATCATAAAATTCACCCATTTGAAGGACAGATGTTGCTAGACCTACAGGGAGGTTCTGTCCCAACGAACCTACTGTGAATTAAAAATATCCTAGGTTGAAAGTGCATTTAACCCACCTGTCCTACCAGATGCCCTAGCTCAGGAGCCCAGCACTCCAGAGAATTCCACAGTTTCCCTTGGTGACGGTGGGGCTCCCTGGGACCCACAGCTCATGGCTCCAGCCAGGGTCATGAGGCAGGACCTCATCCCAGAGATGACCAAAACTCAGAAGTACGGTTTCTGTTCAATTTGTGTTGCCTCCATACTGTTGTAAAACTGAAAATTCCTAAGTCAAAACCTTGTGAACAATTCAATGATTTTTCAGTAAAATTACAGGGTATCTATCACAAGAGTCTGGTTTCAGAACATTATGTCATAAAGATCTCTTACGCCCATGTGCAGTGTAAAACAATTTTAGTGGAGTTGTAGGGGAGATTGACAAATCCTTCTGGCGGGGCCTATTTGCAGTAAGGATGCCAGGAGCCCGGAGCTCTAAGGAGAACCTGGGAGTAGGGCAAAATCTGCAGAAGGCAGTCCAGGGCTGGAGGGAACCGAGTTCAGAGGCCACTGGTGGAGGCCTTGATGAAAGCAAGCCTGACTTTTTGGTGATATTACCTACATGGCCATTTGTCTTCTGCCACTTTGGCTTGGGTCTTCCATCTCTTTCAGTGGGAAGAATCTCAACTGAGCCCCAGACTGTAAGAACAGGAGTTGAAAGAGAGGAGGGCCCATTTTCAGATAGCTATGATCACAGAATTATGCCACCTGTGACCAAAGAGGGCATTTTACAAATGAAATTCCTTAACTCAGGGCCAAGAAGAATCTGGACAAAATGTTGGCTCTGTGCAACCCTAAATTTGATCCAGTGTTTCCACTTCCACTAGCCGTCATCACCATCATTATAGCCATTACCTCCTACAAAATGTTTTCTCCATACCAGTTCCTTTGCTAAGTATCATGCAAGTATTAGTTCATGTCATCTTCACAACCATGCTCTGCAGTAGTGTAGCAGGGTACTTGAACGGAGAGACAAGACACCAAGGCTTTAGCACAAAAATACTTATTTTCATGCCAGCATGAGGCTCAGTACGATTCATAGCCAAAAAAAAAATTGAGCCAGGAACAAAGAGAGGCATTTCCCTAGATACCTTTTAGCTTCTTCGTCTCCCTTATCTGGCTATATACGTTTTGATTGAATATTCTAATGTTACATGGCGGGTATGGGGATGGTTATACGGTTGCCTGTGGGTAGTTACTGATAATGGTAACTAGTTTCCCTTAATAGGTCCAATGCTTCTCTCCACCCCCAACCCCATAGAGAGCGAACTGAATGTTGACTGGCTAACACTGATTAACGCTGCAGCACTGTGCTGACAGGCAGACCAGGAAGCCGTCACAGGCAGGTTGGCTGCATTCTTTCCCCCAGGATAAGTCCTTCTTCTTTCTCTATTTCTGGAAGGCTCCTCTCACAGTAGGTCCTGATATTGTTTCCACTTTACAGATGAGGAAACTGAGGCGTGAAAAGGTGAACCAACTGCTCCAGGGTAACTCGGACACAGGTGCACTGGCTGCAGAGGGGACTGTCTAAATCATGCACTGAACTGTCTCTTGTAAATAAAAATTAATCTAATAGCAGCTTTTATTTTTAAAAATTTATGAATGTATTTATTTGAAAGGCAGAGTTACAGAGAGAGAGAGAGGAAGAGACATATCTTTCATCTGCTAGTTCACTTCCCAAATGGCTACAATGGCTACAGTTTGGCCAGTCCGAAGCCAGGAGCTTCTTCTGGGTCTCCCATGTAGGTGGCAGGAGCCTAAACATTTGGGCCATACTCCGCTGCTTTTCCCAGGCCTTTAGCAGGGAGCTGGATTCAAAGTGGAGCAGCTGGGACTGGAACCAGTGCACACAGTGCATCAGGCATCCCAACCCTCTACACTACAATGCTGGCCTAACAACAGCTTTTAAACAGTTCCTTTGGTCTTTCATCCAGAAGTAATGCCTTTTTCCAAAATTCTGATGTATTCATTATATATATATATATATATATATGCAAAAATATATTTTTCTCTATTTTTAAAGGTTTATTTATTTATTTGAAAGTCAGAGTTACAGAGAGGCAGAGGCAGAGAGAGAGAGAGGTCTTCCATCCTCTGGTTTACTTCCCAGATGAATGCAATGGTCAGAGCTGCACCGATCTGAAGCTAGGAGCCTCTTCTGGGCCTACCATGCAAATGCAGGGGCCCAAGCACTTGGGCCTTCTACTGCTTTCCCAGGCCACAGCAGAGAACTGGGTCAGGAGTGGAGCAGCCAGAACTCAAACCGGCACCCATAAGGCTATTTGATTATATAAACAATTTTTATCTACCTGATTTTGGGGAATCAAACGTTTGTGCATCTTACAACTTTGTTTTGCCTTTCTCAGTATGTAGCATAAAGAAGGTCTCAGGGCCGGCGCTGTGGCATAGCAGGTAAAGCCACTGCCTGCAGTGTCGGCACCCCATATGCGCACCTGTTTGAGTCCCAACTGCTCCACTTCTAATCCAGCTCTCTGCTATGGCCTGGGAAAGCAGTAGAGGATGGCCCAAGTCTTCGGACTCCTGCACCCATGTGGAAGACCTGAAAGAAGCTCCTGTCTTCTGGCTCTGGATTAGCACAGCCCCGGCAGTTGTGGCCAATTGGGGAGTGAACCAGTGGTGGAAGACCTCTCTCTCTCTCTCTCTCTTTCTCTTTCTCTTCCTCTCCCTCTTTCTCTTTCTCCCCCCCCCCCGCCTCTGTAACTCTTTCAAATAAATAAATAAATCTTAAAAATAATAATAAATATCTCTTAAAATGGTCTAACTAGTTGTGGCAACCTTTTTTTTTTTTTGCATCCTTATGATGAAAAACTGGAAGATGGCTCTGCCTTAGTAATTTTAATTGCAATCTAATATATGGTCGTGATATGCAATATCATGGTTGAATCTGAAATTTTACATTTTGTCAGTCAACCAACAAAACTGTAAAATCTGGTAGTGAATAACTGACTTCCCTCACACTATTCCCAAACCAAGAGGAACTTAAATCTGTCTTTTAAAATTTCTTGACATAAAATGAGACGTGCAAAGTCCTTGAAAAGCCCTGAGATGCTGTGGGAATGCAATGTCCCATGCTATCTGGGTTATTTTCATGTACATTGTCCATCTGATCCTTCCCTAAGCCTGATGGTTGAGCAGGGATTATCAGGCCAAAGCACTGTTGTTTTTAGGGCGGTGCAGTGGAAGCCTTTGGTTTTTTTGTAGACAAAGTGAAAGTGGTCTTTTAGAGCATTCATTTGGTGCATATATATAGAACTGCTGGGGAGGACGGAGGCCTGTAAGGAGTGAGAACAGCTAGAAGGCTGACTCCCATCTTTTTGCTTAATATAGGGGCTCTGGGGGCCGGTGCTGTGGTATAGCCAGTAAAGCCACCTCCTGCAGTGCTGACAACTCGTATGGGTGCTGGTTCGAGTCCAAGTGGCTCCACTCTCTTTTCTCTGCTATGCCTAGGAAGGCAGTAGAAGATGGCCCAAGTCCTTTGGCCCCTGCACCCACGTGGGAGACCTGGAAGAAGCTCCTGGCTCCTGGCTTTGGATTGGCTCAACTCCAGTCATTGCAGCCATTTGGGGAGTGAACCAATGGATGGAAGATCTCTCTCTCTCTCTCTGTCTCTCTTTCTAAGTCTGCCTTATAAGGGGCCCTGTGCCAGTGCCTGAAACTCATTTGAATTGGGGCATCAGAACTTTCCTCCAAGTTCTGCCACTGCTAAAATCCATGGGGCCTCAGCAGGACACTGGGGACATCTGAGCTAAAGGCAATGGCAAGGTGACGGTGAACAACAGCAGTCAGGTGGGGAGAGGGGTTTGGAACGCGGCTGGAGGGAACCCTCAGTGGAAGCTGGGCAGGTTTTAGTGATGGTGGTGGGGTGCAGTCTGGCTGTCTGAGCCTTTCGTCAACAACCCCTCTCCATTAGATTCTCGGGCACATCAGCAGCACCCTACCTTTTTTACTTTATTTTTTAGATTTATTTGTTTGAAAGGCAGAGTAATGGAGCAAAGGAGAGAGAGAGAGAGAGAGAGAGATTTTCCAACCACTGGTGCATTCTGCACATGCCTGTATTACCCAGGGCTGGGCCAACCCAAGGCCAGGAGCCAGGAACTCCATCCAGGTGCCCTACGTGGGTGGGTGGCAGGGGCTCAAGCACTTGAGCTGTTATCTGCCATACCCCTGACCCCCCAGCACATTAGCAGGAGGCTGAATTGGAAACAGAGCAGTCAGAACTCAAACTGGCACTGATATAGGATGCAGGTGCCCCAAGTGGTGGCTTAAGCTGCTGTCTCTCATGTACCCCATAGTTTTATCTTGAAAATGTTTATGGCATGTCTTTTACTCCCTCAGAAAGGGCGTGCCTGAGGGCTGGTGCTGTGGTGTAGTAGGTAAGCCACTGCCTATGTTGCTGGCTTCCCATTGGGTGCCAGTCTGTGTCCTGGCTGCTCCACTTCCAATCCAGCTGCTCGCTCCTGGCCTGGGAAAACCAACAGCCCAAGTACTTGGGCTGCCACAAGAAGATCTGGAAGACCTGGAAGAAGATCCTGGCTACTGGCTTTGGCCTGGGTCATCCCCGGTTGTTGTGGCCATCTGGGAAGTGAACCAGTAGATGGAAGACTCTCCCTGCTCCCCACCCCCCCATCTCTCCCTTTCTCTTTGTAACTCTTCAAAAAGAAAAAGAAAAAGAAAAATTAAGGGTGTGCCTGCCTTAGGGAAACACGCAAATTTGACAAGGTGTAAACACCTTTCCTTTCGAACCCATGCCCCACGTTTCCAAGCTCCCATTTGAAGGTTTTTTTCTACCCCCCTTGGCCAGTATGATGTCATGTTTATCCTGTAGGGAGACAGTGCATCGTGACCATGAACTTATCTGTTCTATGAACCCCTACAAATCCAGGAGCAGTGCTGGAGCATTGTCCCTGAGCAAGGTGTGTGCATTTCGAATGCTGGTTTTTTCCTGAACTCCATTGACCATGTTCACCATGTGCAGCTGGTGGGAATGCATAGCTTTGGAGAGAGGAGGGCTGAGCCTCTGGGAAGGAACGGCTTTGCACCAGGGTGGATATTGGTGTCTCCCAGGAACAGTCAATCCTGGATCTCTTGGTGTCTGTGGGGGATTGGTTCCGGGATCTCCTATGGATACTAACTTCCATGAATGCTTGAGCCCCTCACTTGGAATAGGATTTGGATGTAACATGCACCTGTCCCATCATAGTTTAAGTCATCTCTAGATGATTTGTGGTACCTGATGCCATGTAAATCATTTTTATGTTGGATTGTCTAGTGAGTGATGACAAGAAAAGTGTGTGCGTGTTCAGTACAGACCCAAGTTTGCTTCTGGAACGTGTGTGGTTGCTTGACTGTGGGATGAGGACCCACAGCAGGTGTCTCCCAACTTCGCAGCTGGCATCCATGCTGAGAGAAAAGGAAAAAAGCAAGCTTAGATTTTCATTGGCTCTGATTGTTTTATTGCAACTTAGAGACCTAAAGCCTGGATTTCAGCCCTGTTTGTGCCATGTATGAGTTGTTTGAACTGGAGCATGTCAGTTAATCTCAGTTAACCTCAACAGCAGAAGGGCAGTTACCATAACTTCCTTCCTGTCCTGTGGACAGGATTACTGAAAGGATGAATGTGTTGATGCACGTGAACAACACTGCATATGTAACAGTACCGTCGGATGGACCGTCTCATCAGAGGAATGTGCCTCGGGCGACTGCCGCGTTAGTCTGGGGTCGCGTTCTCTGCCACTGCTGGCTGCTAGCATCTGTCCTCCCCAGCAGTATTAAGTTTTACTAGTGAAAAGGGAATATTATGTCCTCTGCCTTGCAGCGCCGGCACACCGGGTTCTAGACCCGGTCGGGGTGCCGGATTCTGTCCCGGTTGCCCCTCTTCCAGGCCAGCCCTCTGCTGTGGCCCAGGAGTGCAGTGGAGGATGGCCCAAGTGCTTGGGCCCTGCACCCCATGGGAGACCAGGAAAAAGCACCTAGCACCTGGCTCCTGCCATCGGATGAGCGCGGTGCGCCGGCTGCAGCGCGCCATCCACGGCAGCCATTGGAGGGTGAACCAACGGCAAAAGGAAGACCTTTCTCTCTGTCTCTCTCTCTCTCACTGTCCACTCTGCCTGTCAAAAAAAAAAAAAAAAAAAAAAAAAAGGGAATATTATGGAGCACTGAGGACTTCAGGGATGGAGTTGCAGGCTCTGGCTTCAGCCTGGCCCTGCTGTGGCTGCTGCACGCATTTGGGCCGGGAACCCTTGCATGGGAGATAACTCTTTGCGTTTCAAATAAATAAAAATTACCTTTTAAAAAGCCTACCCCTGGCCGGCGCCGTGGCTCAACAGGCTAATCCTCCGCCTTGCAGCGCCAGCACACCGGGTTCTAGTCCCGGTCGGGGCACCGGATTCTGTCCCGGTTGCCCCTCTTCCAGGCCAGCCCTCTGCTGTGGCCCGGGAGTGCAGTGGAGGATGGCCCAGGTGCTTGGGCCCTGCACCCCATGGGAGACCAGGAAAATTTGCACCTAGCACCTGGCTCCTGCCATCGGATGAGCGCGGTGCGCCGGCCGCAGTACGCCGGCCGCGGCGGCCATTGGAGGGTGAACCAACGGCAAAGGAAGACCTTTCTCTCTGTCTCTCTCACTGTCCACTCTGCCTGTCAAAAAAAAAAAAGCCTACCCCTCCTTTGAGGGAGGGCTGGAGTACTGAACCAGGAGTGAGGAGCCTGATCTGGGGCCTGCTCTCAGCGATCTCGGAGCATCAGGACCATTCTGTGCCTTAGTCTCCCTACTCTGTGAAATCCATCAACTGTTTCTTCCCTGGAATGAGTTTTGGGATCGTCAGGGAAGAGCCTCACCAGTAGAATTTTTGCTCTGTTTCTTCCCCTGTTTCCAAGGCCTAGAAAAGTACTTGGTATGGAGTAGATTCCTTCTCTCTATAAATATATATATAGGCACATATATAATATATTTTATGAATGAATAAATAAAACTTACTCAAAATCTACAGGTCTAGATCCACTCTGGAATCTTCATGTAGTGAGGGTCTGTACTCGTGTGTGTGTGTGTGTGTGTGTAAATATATATATATATATAAACACACATATAGCTTTATTTATTTGAAAGGCAGACTAACAGAGAAAGAATGAGAGGTCTTCCATCTGCTGGTTCATTCCCCAAATGTCTAGATCTGGGCCCATCCAAAACCAAGAGCCAGAAGCTTCTTCTGGGTCTCCCATGAGGGTGCAGGGGCCCAAGCACTTGGGCCATCTTCTGCTGCTTTCCCAAGCGCATTATCAGGGATCTGGATTGGAAGTGGAGCATCCAGGACTCAAACAGGTGCCCATGTGGGATGCTGACACTGCAGGTGGCGGCTCTACTTACTATCCCACAGTGCCAGCCCCTGTATGTATATTTTGGAAAAATCCTCCAGTCATTTTGCTAAGCATCTCTGGCTAATAATCACTAAGAAACATGAAACTCAACATTCTCCAATGTTTCACATAGAACTGCTTGACTTACCCAATAAAAATATGGAACATCCAGTTAAATTTGAATTTCAGATAAGCAATGAATAGCTTTTAGTGTAAGTATGCCTCATGCAGTATCTGGTTGCTATAACTTATATAAAGATAACCATGTAAGGCTGCTGCTGAGGTTCATGGTTAGGGCTAGAGAGTGGCACTGTGACACTGGCCCAGATTTGGGAACCAGACAGATAATTTTGTTTGGAGTCTCTGTCCTGACTGTGTCATCTTAGCAAATTGCTTAACTTCCTTGGGCTCCATAACTAGCATATTTACCCTGTAGAGTTGGTTGAAGAGATTATTAGAGATAATACAAGTGTGATACCTACCACTTAGGAATCATTTATTAGGTTTAGCTGTTGCTACTGTTGTTGATCTTTTCAGTGGGTTTGAAGAAGTCAGCATCCATGAGCCTTTTATTGGCCACTCTGGACACTTGTCAAGTTGGCACTCTGAAACAACCAAGGTGTGGTTAATGGTTCTAGGGAGAGCAGAGCAGAGTTAGACCCAATGGGGAGCTTCTATCAAACAGTGCCTCTATGTCTGGGTGAACAAAACCGTACGAAAGATTAATAGATTATCCAGAATAAATAAAGGAAGGAAGTGCTCTCATTTCGTTCATTGTGAAATGTCATTTGCTAACAGACTTCTTCTGATGTTGCAGGTAAATATTTGCTGAGGTTTTACCGGGTCGCTGTACAGAGGACAGGCTAAGGCTAGGGCACGGACACACTTCAGTGCTGGCCTGGTGGAATCTCACATCTGGATGAAAAGATTCTTCTGTGTTTGCAGTTTTGGTTGTTTCTAGACACTTTTGATATCTCTCCTCTGGGCACACAAACAGACAGACACATAGTGGTGAACGTAAAATGTTTACTAAAGGGAAACAGTTCACACAGAAACATCTATTTTGGACAAAATCTCCAGAGACTTTCGTTATTGAAATAGAAATATGGCTAGAAAATAGATTGACAGTAAATGTTCAACTGAGTGACTCGGATATCCACAAAATACCTGAAGCCTCATGTTGCTTCCATTGTTTACCCCGCAGTCTGCTGAGGGCACATGGACCAGGCTCAGCTGTGAGTGTGGGGACTGTCAGTGAAAGAAAGAGGCCAAATGCCTGCCCTGGAGGAGCCCGCATTCTCTTACTGGAGGACACATAGAATCATAGCTAAATCAGTGATTCTGAAGGATGTAGGTGGTGGTAAGGGCCATGGGACAAATGGGAATGGGTTAAGGTCTGGGATGGCAATTTTCTTTTTTTATTTAGTAAATATAAATTTCCAAAGTACAGTTTATGGATTACAATGGCTCCCCCCCCCATAATTTCCCTCCCGCTCGCACCCCTTCCATCTCCTGCTCCCTCTCCCATTCCACTCACATCAAGCAAGATTCATTTTCAATTATCTTTATATACAGAAGATCAATTTAGTACATATTAAGTAAAGATTTCATCAGTTTGCACCCACACAGAAACACAAATAGTAAAATACTGTTTCAGTACTAGTTATAGCATTACTTCACATTGGACAACACATTAAGGACAGATCCCACATGAGAAGTAAGTACACAGTGACTCCTGTTGTTGACTTAACAATTTGACACTCTTGTTTATGGCGTCAGTAATCTCCCTAGGCTCTAGTCATGAGTTGCCAAGGCTATGGAAGCCTTTTGAGTTCGCCAACTTCGATCTTATTCCGACAGGGTCATAGTCAAAGTGGAAGTTCTCTCCTCCCTTCAGAGAAAGGTACCTCCTTCTTTGATGGCCCCGTTCTTTCCACTGGGATCTCACTCGCAGAGATCTTTCATTTAGGTCTTCTTCTTCCTCTTTTTTTTTTTTTTTCCAGAGTGTCTTGGCTTTCCATGCCTAAAATACTCTCATGGGCTCTTTAGCCAGATCCAAATGCCTTAAGGGCTGATTCTGAGGCCAGAGTGCTGTTTAGGACATCTGCCATTCTATGAGTCTGCTGTGTATCCTGCTTCCCATGTTGGATAGTTCTCTCCCTTTTTTATTCTATCAGTTAGTATTTGCAGACACTAGTCTTGTTTATGTGATCTCTTTGACTCTTAGACCTATCAGTGTGATCAATTGTGAACTGAAATTGATCACTTGGACTAGTGAGATGGCATTGGTACATGCCACCTTGATGAGATTGTATTGGAATCCCCTGGCACATTTCTAACTCTACCATTTGGGGCAAGTCAGACTGAGCATGTCCCAAATTGTACATCTCCTCCCTCTCTTATTCCCACTGTCATATTTAACAGGGATCACTTTTCAGTTAAAATTTAAACACTTAAGAATAATTGTGTGTTAATTACAGAGTTCAACCAATAGTACTAGAACAAAACAAAACAAAAATACTAAAAGGGATAAAGTATTACATTGTACATCAACAGTCAGCACAAGAGCTGATCAAGTCACTGTTTCTCATAGTGTCCATTTCACTTCCAACAGGTTTCCCCTTTGGTGCTCAGTTAGTTGTCACGGATCAGGGAGAACATATATTTGTCCCTTTGGGACTGGCTTAAATCACTCAGCATAATGTTTTCCAGGTTCCTTCATCTTGTTGCAAATGACCGGATTTCATTGTTTTTGACTGCTATATAGTATTCTATAGAGTACATGTCCCATAATTTCTTTATCCAGTGTACTGTTGATGGGCATTTGTGTTGGTTCCAGGTCTTAGCTATTGTGAATTGAGCTGGAATAAACATTAATGTGCAGACAGCTTTTTTGTTTGCCAATTTAATTTCCTTTGGGTAAATTCCAAGGAGTGGGATGCCTGGGTTGTATGGTAGGGTTATATTCAAGTTTCTGAGGAATCTCCAGACTGACTTCCATAGTGGCTTAACCAGTTTGCATTGCCACCAACAGTGGGTTAGTGTCCCTTTTTCCCCACATCCTCGCCAGCATCTATTGTTGGTAGATTTCTGAATGTGAGCCATTCTAACCAGGGTGAGGTGAAACCTCATTGTGGTTTTGATTTGCATTTCCCTGATTGCTAGGGATCTTGAACATTTTTTCATGTGTCTGTTGGCTGTTTGGATTTCCTCTTTTGAAAAATGTCTATTGAGGTCCTGGGCTCATTTCTTAAGTGGGTTGTTTGTTTTGATGTTGTGGAGTTTCTTGATTTCTTTGTAGATTCTAGTTATCAACCCTTTATCTGTTGCATAGTTTGCACATATATTTTCCCATTCTGTCGGTTGCCTCTTCACTCTCCTGACTGTTTCTTTTGCAGTACAGAAACTTCTCAATTTGATGCAATCCCAGTAGTTAATTTTGGCTTTGACTGCCTGTGCCTCCAGGGTCTTTTCTAGAAAAGACCTATATCTTGTACCAGTACCTATATCTTGCAGGGTTTCTCCAATGCTCTCTAATAATTTGATGGTGTCAGGTCATAGATTTAAGTCTTTAATCCATGTTGAGTGAATTTTTTGTGTAAGGTGAAAGGTAGGGGTCTTGCTTCATGATTCTGAACGTGGAAATCCAATTTTCCCAGCACCATTTATTGAATAGACTGTCCTTACTCCGGGGAGTGGTTTTAGATCCTTGATCAAATATAAGTTGGCTGTAGATGTTTGGATTTATTTCTGGTGTTTCTATTCTGTTCCATTAGTCTATCCATCTATTTCTGTACTAGTACCATGCTGTTTTGATAACAACTGTCCTGTAGTATGTCCTGAAATCTGGTATTGTGATGCCTCCGGCTTTGTTTTTGTTGTACAAGATTGCTTTAGCTATTTGAGGTCTCCTGTGTCTCCATATGAATTTCAGCATCATTTTTTCCAGATCTGAGAAGAATGTCTCGGTATTTTGATTGGTATCCCATTGAATCTGTAAATTGCTTTTGAGAGAATGGACATTTTGATGATATTGATTCTTCCAATCCATGAGCATGGAAGATTTTTCCATTTTTTGGGTATCCTCTTCTATTTCTTTCTTTAAGGTTTTATAATTTTCATCGTAAAGATCTTTAATGTCCTTGGTTAAGTTTATTCCAAGGTATTTGATTGTTTTTGTAGCTATTGTGAATGGGATTGATCTTAGAAGTTCTTTCTCAGCCATGACATTGCCTGTGTATACAAAGGCTGTTGATTTTTGTGCATTGATTTTATATCCTGCTACTTTGCCAAACTCCTCTATGAGTTCCAATAGTCTCTTAGTAGAGTTCTCTGGATCCCTTAAATAAAGAATCATATCATCTGCAAAGAGGGATAGTTTGACTTTTTCCTTCCCAATTTGTATCCCTTTAATTTCTTTTTCTTGCCTAATAGCTCTGGCTAAAACTTCAAGAACTGTACTGAATAGCAGTGGTGAGAGTGGACATCCCTGTCTGGTACCAGATCTCAGTGGAAATGCTTCCAACTTTTCCCCATTCAGTAGGATGTTGGCCATGGGTTTTCATAAATTGCTTTGATTGTACTGAAGAATGTTCCTTCCATACCCAGTTTGCTTAGAGTTTTCATCATGAAAGGGTGTTGTATTTTATCAAGTGCTTTCTCTGCGTCTATTGAGATAATCATATGGTTTTTCTTCTGCAGTCTGTTAATGTGATGTATCACGTTGATTGTTTTGTGAACATTGAACCATCCCTGCATACCAGGGATAAATCCCACTTGGTCTGGGTGGATGAATGGGATGGCAATTTTCTAAAAGAGATTTATTTATTTGAAAGGCAGAGCTGGGATGGGTGTGGAGAGAGAGAGAGAGAAGAAAGAGAGAGAGAGAGAAGAAAGAGAGATCTATCTTGCTTCTTCTGGTTCATTCCCCAAATGCCTGCAATAGCCAGGGCTGGGCAGGGCTGAAGCCAGGAGGCAGGAGCTCCATGCAGGCCTCCCATGCGGGTGGCAAGAACCCAAGTAATTGAGTCATCACCTGCTGCCTCCAGGCGCATTCTTGGAGAGTTAGATCCTAAACAGCGCCGCTGGGACTTGAACCTTCACTCCAATAGGGGGTGGGGGCATCCCAACACTGGCTTACCCTGCTGCACTACAACACCCGTTCCTGGAGTGGCAGTTTTAAGTGGCATGGCAGAGGACCACTCTGGGGGAGGTGACATTTGGGGACAGGAAGGGATGGAAGGAGACACGGGTGGAGGGGGGGATGTCAGGCACGATGACCTGAGGCAGGAGCATGTTTACAGCTTAGCTGGAGTGTTTACAAACAGCTGGGAGGCCAGGGTGGCTGCAAAGGACAGAGCGAGAGGAGAGAAGGAAAGAGATTCATAATCACGATAAGGACTCCATAAACCCAACTTCCAAGGTGAGCCTTGGTTTTCTGATTCTGAGACCATAGGAAAATCCTAAACTACTTAAGGGAAACGTTCCTTGACCGACAACCATGTGAACCACAGCCGTCTTGGAAGTGGATCCACCAGCGCTGGTCAGGCCTTCAGATGACAGAAGCCACCACTGGCATGCTGACTGCACCATCAAGAGAGACTAACCCACAACCATGCAAATAACCAGCTCAGATTCCCAACGCTCACAAACTATCAGGCGGGTGGTTGGCTCAAGCCACCAAATTCAAAGATAACTGTTTTAAAAGCCTATTTATGTTTGTTTATTTGAAAGGCAGAGAAACTGAAAGATAGATAGAGACCATCTACCCACTGGTTCACCTCCCAAGTGCCCGCAATAGCCAGGGCTGGACCAGGCTGAGAGCCAAGAGCCTAGAAATCCATCTAGGTCTCCCACGTGGGTGGGAGCTGTCAAACTGCTGCCTCCCTGGGTGATCTTAGCAGGAATGTGGATGAGAAGCAGAGGAGCTAAGGCTTAAACCAGGCAACCTGATATGAGATGCAAGTGTCCCACGCAGTGGCTTAACCTGCTGTGCAACAGCAACTACTCTGGTAGTTGTTTCAACTAACTTTTTTTTTAAGATTTATTTTATTTATTTGAAATACAGAGTTGCAAAGAGAGGTAGAGACAGATAGAGAGGTCTTCCATCCACTGGTTCACTCCCCCTGATGGCCTCAACAGCTGGAACGGAGCTGAGCTGATCTGAAGCCAGGAGCTTCTTCCGGGTCTCCCATGTGGGAGCAGGGACCCAAGCGCTTGGGCCATCTTCCACTGCTTTCCCCAGTCACAACAGAGAGCTGGATGGAAGTGGAGTAGCTGGGACTAGAACTGGCACCCCTACAGGTTGTTGGCACTGCAGGCGGCAGTTTCACCTGCTAGGCCACAGTGCCAGCCCCTCAATTAACTTCTGAATATAAGTGATTTATAAGTCTAAGCCTTTCTCTTACACTTTTAATTTTTTAAAGATTTATTTATTTTAGGCCAACCCCGTGGCTCACTAGGCTAATCCTCCGCCTGCAGTGCTGGTACCCTGTGTTCTAGTCCCGGTTGGGGCGCTGATTCTGTCCCAGTTGCTCCCCTTCCAGTCCAGCTCTCTGCTGTAGCCCGGGAAGGCAGTGGAGGATGGCCCAAGTCCTTGGGCCCTGCACCTGCATGGGAGACCAGGAGGAAGCACCTGGCTCCTGGCTTTGGATCAGCGCAGTGCGCCGGCCGTGGCGGCCATTTTGGGGGTGAACCAATAGAAGGAAGACCTTTCTCTGTTTCTCTCTCTCACTGTCTAACTCTGCCTGTCAAAAAAAAAAAAAGATTTATTTATTTTAAAGAGTTACAGAGAGAGAGAGAGGGAGAGAGAGAGAGAGATTTTATATCTGCTGGTTCACTCCCCAAATGACCACAACTGCCAGTTGTTATCACAGTGAATGCACTCTGTATCTGGTTTTTCTCCTTAGAATTACTTCCTATGTACCAATGGAAGACAAGATTCTTAGCTCCTGTACTGGGAGTATGGCTTTCTGCCTTATTGCTCTGTCATGCCATCTCAAACATTCTCTATTGTAGAACATTTAAATTATTTCTGGTTTTTCAAAAATAATAGCAGGCATAGAAAAACTAGTACAAATGAATGGAGCAATGAGAGTTAAGCAGACATGGTCTCTCACATGTGTGAAATTCAACACAGAGGGAGCCAGTCCTCCTACAGGACACAGACTGTGAACCAGCATTGAGTGCGTGCATTGGTTAGGTAAGTGAATGACCTTCAGAATGACCTAGGACAGTGAGTATAAAAGAGCTGGGTAACTTTGTTTGCTTAGATTGTAACACCAGCTTTCCAGGTTTCTCTGTTTCCTAGAGAAATAGAAGAGTTACAACAGACAATAAAATCGTGGGGACATCCGATAAATAACTGCTGGCTCTGGGTGTCAAAGCAGAATTTCAGAGAGGATACCCCTGAAGGCAAGTCATTGTCACCAGACTCCGAGCACACACTAAGGCTGGAGAAGAGGCAACTTAGTCCTGCCTTGCAGAAATCCAGCACTGCCTGGTACACACCAGTCTCACCTGAACACAGCCTTTATTAAAAGGCTCTTACCAAACCACTTCATTCCTTTGGCTGGGTTTCCTCACATTGGTTGGTTTGGGCACTCAACCTTTGACTTTACCCACCTTCCTGACAAGGTTTGGAGGGCCACTATGCAAGACAGGCATCTTTAAAAAATTTAAAATAACTAGTAGTGGCCAGCACTGTGGAATAGCAGGTTAAGCTCCCGCCTTCAGTGCCAACATCCCATATAGGTGCTGGTGTGAGTCCTGGCTGTTCCACTTCCAATCCAGCTCCCTACTAATGCACCTGGGAAAGAAGCAGAGAATGACCCAAGTCCTTGGGGCCCTGCACCCATATGGAATTCCCAGAATAAGCTCCTGCCTTTGGCCTGTCCCAGCCCCAGCTATTGTGGCCATTTGAGGAGTCAACAAGTAGATGGAAAACCTTTGTCTCTCTCTCTCTTTCTCTCTGTAACTCTGCCTTTCAAAATAAGTAAAATAAATCTTTAAAAAAATTGAGTATGTGTGGCATTTGGCTCTGCAGCTAAGACGCCACTTGGGACACCCACCTCCCATATGGAGTGCCACGGGGGTACCTGGGTTCAAGTCCTGGCTGAGTTTTCCATCAGCTTCCTGCTCATGTGCACCCTGGGAGGCAACAAGTGGCAGCTCCAGTAGTTAGACCCCTGCACCCACATGGGAGACCCAGATTGAGTTTCAGGCTCCTGCTTTAAGCCTGGTCCCAGCCTTGGAGAATCAGCCAGAGGATGGCAGATCTCTGTGGCTGTCTCTCTGTCTTTCTGCCTCTTAAATAAGTTGTAAAAAGAAGTTAAATGAAAATTAAAAATAATTAGTGATTAAAGGGTGCTGGACTGAAAGTACCAAGGAGTATTAAGCATGACTCGTTCTCGAACTTCATTAGGCCCATGCCCGTAATTATCTAACAGATACAGCCCTGCCACAGGGCAGAGGCTGGGGAGGTAGCACTTGTTGAGTGGTGAGGCTGAGGTTTTATTGTGATCAACATTGCTTATTAGGTTTCCCTAAGACAATCACAGCCGAATGTGGGGTAGCTTGCTTCCCTCCCCAAAACTCCCCGGTCCCTCCCCTACCCCCATCCAGCTTAGCACCGAAGACCTGCATTTTTACCTTCTGTTGCAAGTTTGTTTGCTGAAAAAACTCTGAGGCACAAAAGACAGTTGTTTGAAAACGACTGGGTTAGAGAATGGTGCTAGGAGGTCAAGGTCAAAAGGTCACAGGGCAGGATTTCTTTGCCAAAGGAGAGCAAGCTTCAGCAATAATGTCTCAGTGCAAAGTTACCACCAGTAATTAAAGAAAGAAAAAAGGCAAAAACCGAGCAAAACCAGTTCACAGTACCCTGCTAGGAAGTGATCAAGACCGTGTTCTGGCTTCTGTGCTCTGGGTTCAAATCCTGCTGCCCCGAGGAGCGCCCCGAGGCACCTCATCCCCCTGAAGACTTTGGAATCTTCCTGCGACTCTTCCTTTCTGCAGCTGTGGGTGGTCATTGTGACCACGTCAGGGGAGAAGGGAGCTGTTCAGGGGGTGCACGTGGGACAGGCCAGGCACAGAGCCAGGCTCTCACTGTGTGTGATCAGTTACTGAAGTGATATTCTTGTTTTAATCACAACATTTTCCACATCTTTCAAACTGGAGTCTATTCGCACAGTGGTTATTTTGGGGCATGCATATTGTCTTAAAGGGCAGCGAGTTTCTTGGATTACTTTTTCTTATGTCCTTTATAAACCTAACAGCACTTTGGGCACAGTAGGCTCTCAGTCATTATTTGGTAAATAAAGAAATGTCGTAAGGAAAATGTGTGTGTGGGGACAAGCGTGTACACATAATCCCTCTACTTAGAATCCTGGTAGAGTGTCACACACCTTTTGAATGCAGTATAAATATTTTATAACAGCAACAGACATGACTGTAATCAGGAATAAAGGTTATACTCAGCCCACATCTCCTGAACCATGGACACGTCCGTTAGCAACGTAGAAAACTGATTCATACAGGGGTTCAGCCTGATGGACACTGAATCCTGAGTTGCTTTTCAGAACAACCAAAGCAGATGCATCAAGATATACTTGACCTTTCAAACAGTTGTTTCCAGGGAGCTGGGGCATGGCACCATTGCACTGTAGGCTGCAATAAATTAGATCCTCTTTTCTCCCTACATGCATATAATAATTATCTTACGTCCTCTCTGATGTGGTCAGCAACTGTATTATTTTCCATACACTTCATAAGCTTTGTAATGTGTGTGACTAAGTGGCAAACCAACTAGTGAAATCTGAGTTAGAAATTTTGGAATACAGAAAAGAGCAGTGTAGGGCCGATGGGCCATTCCTGTCTGCTTTCTCTATTTTAGCTTTTTCCTTCCTTCCTTCCTTCCTTCCTTCCTTCCTTCCTTCCTTCCTTCCTCCCTTCCTCCCTTCCTCCCTTCCTCCCTTCCTCCTTTCCTCCCTTCCTCCCTTCCTCCCTTCCTCCCTCCCTCCCTCCCTCCCTCTCTCTCTTCTTTCCTTTTTTAGATTTATTTATTTTTATTTGAAAGGCAAAATTACAGAGAGGCAGAGGCAGAGAGAGAAAGATCTTCCATCTGCTAGTTTACTCCCCAAATGGCTACAACAGCCAGAGCTGGGCCAGGAGCTGCTTCTGGGTATCCCAGATGGGCCATCTTCTACTGCTTTCCCAGGCCATAGCAGAGAGCTGGATCAGAAGTGGAGTAGCTGGGACTTGAACTGGCACCCATATGGGATGCTGGCACTGCAGGCAGCAGCTTTACCCACCATGCTACAGTGCTGGCCCCTATATTAGCTTTTTCTTTTTTTTTTTTTTATTTTGACAGGTAGAGTTATAGACAGTGAGAGAGAAAGACAGAGAGAAAGGTCTTCCTTCCGTTGGTTCACCCCCCAAATGGCCGCCACGGCCGGCGCACTGCGCCGATCCAAAGCCAGGAGCCAGGTGCTTCTTCCTGGTCTCCCATGCAGGTGCAAGCACTTGGGCCATCCTCTACTGCCCTCCTGGGCCACAGCAGAGAGCTGAACTGGAAGAGGAACAACCAGGACTAGAACCTGGCGCCCATATGGGAAGTTGGTGAAGCAGGCGGAGGATTAACCAAGTGAGCCATGGCGCCTGCCCCCACCTATATTAGCTTTTTTAAGAGAGGGAGACTAAAGCAGGGATTTGGACAAGTAAATCACAGAGCCACCTGCCTGAGTGTCTTCTATGCTGTGATTTACAGATACATACATATATGTATTATACATATATGTGCGTATACTTATATATATATAATTTTATAATTTATAAAAATGTATTTAAAATAAATTTATACTTTTAAATTTAAAAATATATTGTTATTATAATTAACAGGCAGAAAAACAAAGATAAAAAGAGATACTCGCAATGACCAGGGCTAGGTTGGGTAGAAGCGGGGAGATGGGAATCCAGTCTAGATCTTCCACGTGGGTGGCAGGCACCCAGTCACCGAACTATCATGGCTGCCCCCCCAGATCTGCATTAGGAGGAAGCTGGAGTCAGGAACCTGAGCCAGGAATGGAACCCAGGTATTATGTCTTCCCATTTTACAGATGAGTGCTTGAGGCCTTGGGAGGTTCAGGAGCTGGCTGCTGCTGCTTGCAGGCGTTTCCTAGCCTATCACAGATGAGTAGTGGAGTTCGTGAATGTGCACTGCACAGATGGGCTGATGGGGTACAGCTTGGAGCCAGACAGATGCCCGTTAACTGCGTCATGTCTGTAACTAGTAAGCTAGGTTAACTGAACCTTGAGAGACTGGGCATAGTGTGGAACATGGCATCTTAGCAGGCGTGTTCTCAGCCGATGGGCGGTCCCTGATACCTGTTCTTCAGTAAGCACTCTCCTCCTCGGCAGTAAGATCCTGGAGGAAACACACACCCTTACTCAGTACACACAGAGCCTCTGAGGGCTTCCTTTATTGGGAAAGGATCTACAGGTGGTGAATCCGGCTGCCTCATGGTGCACGCCCCTCCCCCAGCTGTCCTTTCCTGGGAGTGAGACTCACTGTGCTCAGCTGTGCGTGTGGCGCGCTCTATAGCCGACCCCTCCGTGTCTGGCCACAAAGACTTCCCTTCAATACTCTAGACAGACAATATTCCTTTTCCTTCAGCTCTATAAAACATTTGAGAATGACAAACAATCAAAAAAAAAAAAACCCTTCCAATTATAATTGTGGTACATAACTTTAAAAAAAAAAAAAGTGAAGAAAATTGCTTCCAGGCCTGCCTCAATCCCCCTGTGCCACAGGTCTGGTTGACTTTGGTGACCTGCAGCAGGGCTGTCCCTGTGGCCACACCCCCTGAGGCCTTCACTGGCCAGTGGGGCAGCTGCAGCATCCCTGAGGCCCATCCTGGGCTAATACTGTGGGGCTGCTCCTTATGCAGCTTGGGGAAAGAGGCTCAGGTATTATGTCTTCCCATTTTACAGATGAGTGCTTGAGGCCTTGGGAGGTTCAGGAGCTGGCTGCTGCCGCTTGCAGGCATTTCCTAGCCTATTACAGATGAGTAGTGCAGTTCGTGAATGTGCACTGCACAGATGGGTTGATGGGGTACAGCTCAGAGCCAGACAGATGCCTGTTAACTGTGTCATGTCCGTAACTAGTAAGCTAGGTTAACTGAGCCTTGAGGGACTGGGCACAACGACAGTTTTATAGGAAAGAGGGAAAGGGAGAAGCTTCAGAGCCTGGGGATGCTGTCCACAGGACAGTCCCCATTATGATCAACTGTAGGATGTGGGGCCACACAATGCCCTTGGGGTGAAGTTGAACAAAATTATATCTTTCTTTCAAAAGATTGATTTATTTGAAAGGCAGGTGACAGAGAAGAGATATGTTCCCTGCTGGTTCACTCCCAAATGGATGCAACAGTGTGGGACGGGCCAGGCCAAAGCTTGGTCTCCCATGTGTATGGCACCGACCTAGCACTTGGACCATCTTCTGCCTTCCCAGGTGCACTAGCAGGGAGCTTGATGAGAAGCAGAGCAGCTGGAACTTGAACCAGCATTCATATGGGATGCTGGCATCGCGGGCTGCAGTGTAACCTCTGTGAAACAACACTGGCCCTGAAATTTGCTGTAATCATGACAACTATATCTGGTTGTTGGAGCCATCAGTGATCAGTATTCTACCTCGATCCTTTTTATGTTTTCCAAAGTCGTTTTCTTAGAATGGTATGCATTACTTGGAGAGTCTGAGAGACCTCACTGTTAGCTTATGTGATATTGTAAAAACATTCCTATCAACAAGGTGAAAAACAACACAGAGGGGAAAAAATATTTACAAATCTCCAGGTATGAATAAAGACTTCTTACAACCCAACATTAGGGCCAGCGCCGCGGCTCACTAGGCTAATCCTCCGCCAGCGGTGCGGGCACCCCAGGTTCTAGTCCTGGTTGGGGCGCCGGATTCTGTCCTGTTTGATCCTCTTCCAGTCCAGCTCTCTGCTGTGGCCCGGGAAGGCAGTGGAGGATGGCCCAAGTGCTTGGGCCCTGCACCCCATGGGAGACCAGGAGAAGCACCTGGCTCCTGGCTTTGGATCAGCGCGGTGTGCCAGCCGTAGCGCGCTGGCCGTGGCAGCCATTAGGGGTTGAACCAACGGCAAAGGAAGACCTTTCTCTCTGTTTCTCTCTCTCACTGTCCACTCTGCCTGTCCAAAAAAAAAAAAAAAAAAGAAAGAAAGAAAAAGAAAAAAACAACAATAAAAACACACAGACATTTCTCCAAAGAAGATAGGACATCCAGCAAAGATTTGGAAAGATACTCATTGTTAGTCTGCAAGTTAAAACCAGTATGAAGGAACATTTCATACTAGGCTATTTCTAAACAGAAAGACGACATGGGTGGGCATTTGGCACAGCAGCTAAGATGCCAGTCGGGATACGCACATCCCATACTGGAGTGCTTGGGTTTGGCTCTGGGATTCCAGCTTCCTGCTGGTGTACACCTCGGGAGGCAGTAATGATTGCTCATACAGCTGGATCCCAGCCACCCGTGGAGGAAACTTGGGCTGAGTTCCAGGCTTCTGGCTTCAGCCTGGCCCCGCTCCAGGTGTTGTGGGCATTTGGACAGCGAACCAGCAGGTGGGCAATTGCTCTCTCTCTCTCTTTCTCTTGTTCTCACTCTCTCTCAAATAAGTAAATATATAAACATATTTTTAAAAGAGGACAGTAACAACTACTGGCAAAGTTTGGCCGCTGACCCATTGTTAAAGGGAACATGAAGGAGTGTGGTAACTGCAGAAGAGCTTGGTAGTGCCTCACAAAGGTAAACGTAGTTATATAACCTGGATCTATACGCAAGAGACACAAAACCGTGTTCACAGACTCAGGTACATGGATGTTCATAGCAGCACCATTCATAAGAGCCAAGAGTAGAAAGAACCCAAGTGCCCATCAAAGGATAGACAACATGTGGGATGTAAGTGAAGTGGAATATCATCCAACGGTACAAAGGCATGAAGTGCTGATGCCCTTAGGCTGAGGCTGGCATCCCCTGGGCCCCAGTGCCAGCCCAGCAGGCTCCAGACCCTCTCCTGCTGAGGGAACTCCCCCCCCCGCCCTCCTGTGCAGAGGGCTCCTGCAAGCTGAGGTCCCGTACTCAGAGAAAGTGCCAAGGGACAGGACACTGAGGGAGGACACGTGTGCCTGTGACACGTTCGGAGTTTCAGGGTGGCAGGGGGACACATGGGGGAGGCCAAATGTCATCTTTAACTCTTCAGGAGTTTTTGATTCAGCTTGCAAATTAAGCCCTAAGACATCCCGAGAGCAGTAAAACTACGTACACTTGTTTTACAGGCACTGGAGCCTTCGGAGGACCCGAAGACCCACAGCTGCAATGAGCGATGATCACAGGTATCCGATTAAGAAAATGCGACAAGGCCAAGGAGCTTGGGAGAGGGCAGATAACTGGGTTCGAGAAGTGGCTGAGAGAAGAAGGCTGGGTCTAACAGGGTTTATTTTCACCTGTTTCCCTTGGCCTCATCTTCCTATCTGTGATAAGAATATTTTTCCTTCTGGTGTAGGTAGCACATCTCTCACATGAGAGTTTCATCTGAAACAGAAGGAAGGTCAGAGTGATCTTGTAGCAGTTGCTTTAAAAATGCCTTTAACTCAAATAGCCAATATACCAGAGAGGTACTTAAAAAAGCACCCAGGTTTGTTTACTTATTTGAAATACCGAGTTACAGAGACAGGAGAGAAGTCTTCCATCTGCTGGTTCACTTCCCAAATGGCTGCAATGGCCAGGGGCCTAGAACTCCATTCGGCTCTCCTACATGGGTTCAGGGGCCTAAGTGGTTGGGCCATCCTCCACTGCTTTCTCAGGCACCTTAGCAGGGAGCTGGATCAGAAGTGGAGCAGCCAGGATTGGAAGCAGCGCCTAAATGGGATGCCGGCACTGCAGGTGGCTTACTCAGCTGCGCCTCAGCCTCCAAGAGGGGCAGGCACTTTGTAAATCTCATAGAAGCAGATGCAACAAAATGAGACAAAAGGTGAGAATGGTGGCAGCAAGCTCAGTGTGTCAAGTCTCTCTCAGGAGGCAGCAGTAACAGGAACGTAACCAAGCGGTATTTCTGTCATGGAGTTATCCTCTTAATTAAAAAAGTACCATGGAGTAAAGGGATTTCCAGAAACCTTTTATGGAAACTGGCTTAGTGTGAGTGATAATTCCTCGAGGCTCTTCACTCTGAGCCACCCACAGTGAGGCTTGGGTTCATGAGCAAGTTGGTGCTTACCTCGGACTTTAGATGCCACTATGTCTTTGCTGTTGCTATGCTCACAGAGCCTTTTTTTATTTTAAAATTTTTTTTCTTTTAATTTATTTGACAGGTAGAGTTATAGACTGAGAGAGAGAGACAGACAGAGAGAAAGGTCTTCCTTCTGTTGGTTCATTCCCCAAGTGGCCGCTATGGCCGGCATTGCACTGATCTGAAGCCAGGAGCAAGGAGCTTCCTCCTGGTCTCCCATGTGGGTGCAGGGCCCAAGCACTTGGGCCATCCTCCACTGCACTCCCGGGCCACAGCAGAGAGCTGGACTGGAAGAGGAGCAAGCAGGACTAGAACCTGGTGCCCATATGGGACTCCAGCACCGCAGGCGGAGTAACCAAGAGAGCCACGGCACCGGCCCTCACAGAGCCTTTTAAAAAAATGCTTATTTGAGGGCCGGCGCAGCTAGGTGGAGGATTAGCCTGTTGAGCCGCGGCGCCGGCACACCGGGTTCTAGTCCCGGTTGGGGCACTGGATTCTGTCCCAGTTGCCCCCTCTTCCAGACCAGCTCTCTGCTATGGCCCAGGAGTGCAGTGGAGGATGGCTCAAGTGCTTGGGCCCTGCACCCCATGGGAGACCAGGAGAAGCACCTGGCTCCTGGCTTCAGATCAGCATGATGCGCCAGCCGCGGTGGCCATTGGAGGGTGAACCAACGGCAAAGGAAGTCTTTTCTCTCTGTCTCTCTCTCTCACTGTCCACTCTGCCAGTCCAAAAAAAAATCTTATTCGAGGTCAGGTCTGTGGAGGGGAGTGCAGAGAGTCAATCTACCTGCTGATTCATTCCCCAAAACTCTACCCCAAAGGCAAGAACTATGCTGGGCCTCCCTGCCAAAGCTGGTAACACAAAGCAGATGTCCCATGTGGGTGGCAGGAGCCCAATCATTTGAGCCATCAGTGCTGCCTCCCAGGGTCTGCGTTAGCTGGCAGCTGGAGCTGGGAGGTGAACCAGGCTCTCTGGTGTGGGATGCAAGCCTGGTAGATGGTAGGCCAAATGCACGCCTCTCACCATACTTGTGATTGATTACATTTGCCTGTTTTTGAGGACCTGTAATATGAATACTTGGTGGCTGAAAGTAAAAAGGAGTAAGAGATTAAAGCTGGAAATTCTGGGGGCCTGGGGCCCTTTTTGAAAGATTTATTTGAAAGGCAGTTACAGAGAAAGAGAGAGGGAGAGACAGAGAGAGGTCTTCCATCCACTGGTTCACTCCCCAAATGGTCGCAGTGGCCAGAGCTGAGCCAATCGGAGCCCAGGAGCTTCTTCCAGGTCTCCCATGTGGGTGCAGGGCCCAAGCACTTGGGCCACCTCCACTGCTTTCCTGGGTGCATAAGCAGGGAGCTGGGTCAGAAGTGAAGTAGCGTGGACTCACAGGCACAGGACCGTTTTAAAATGCAAGAGCCACCAGCCTCTCATGGCCACTCCCTATCACCATGGGATTAAGTCTCCTTTTCACAGTCAGATATGCAGCTGGAGGGAGAGGGGTTTTAGAGAAAACCTCATGAATGCAAGAGCCATTTTCTACAGGGGAAGAAACAGGCTCAGAGGAGAAGGGTAGGGTTTGCTTACTCTCACTGAGCTGGTAAAGAGGCAGGGAATTAAAGTCGGATTTCCTGCCCCTGGGATCTTGGGGCTGCGCTTGCCTAGCCTCCTAACAGTGAGGGGCACGTATTTCAGCAATCTGCAGAACGCCGGCTGGTTGTGATTGTGCTGGAGCAGTGGTTGGGGAGCCCGCATAGGTTTCTTGTCTCCAGAGACCTGGCTGTAGGTTCATCGTCTCCAGTTTGAAAGAAGCCAACCGTCCCAACAGATCAGTCCCTACTCCTGTCTGGGATTTACTGTGATTGCTCCAAATCCAGTGTTCAGCTGACTCCCTCCTTCGGGCCTAACCCCTAGTGGCAGGCACTTCCTCAGAAGACGCCCCCCCCCCCCCCCCCCCCGGGGACGCCTGTAAGCCCTAGCCCACCGAGGACTGGGTACTGAAGCCGGGCCGGGGTAAATTTATGGAGGCCACAGCCCACCCCCACCCCACCCCGCCATAGTTCTGCTGTGGCACCTGCAGGAGGCAAGAGCCCTGTTCGCTCCAGGGGCCCCTCAGAACCCGGCCAGAAATCGATTTCTAAGCGAGGTTCTGGGAGGGGCCAGTAAAAAGGCGTCGTGCCACTTCGCGCATCCAGATCCCCTCCCAGCCGGAGCTGCCAGAACCGATCTTCTAGGGGCTGGGGGTGGGAGGAAAGCACAGGTGGGCGGAGGTGCGCGCAGGTCCGCGTGGGCCGGTGGAGTTGGGTGGCGCGCAGGCGCACTGGGGCCCCCGGCCGGCTCCGGGCTCGCGGGTACAAAGAGCGCCGCGCAGTGCCGGGGCCGCCTTCGAGTCTCCGGGAGCTGCCCCGGGCTCCTTCGGTGCGCTCCCAAATGGTTTTTGGGGCGCGCCCTCCTCCCCGAACTTCTCCGTCTTGGCGGTGGCCGCATTGCTTGGCGGCGCCTTGCGTTTCGGGGTTTAATTCTGGCGCTCGCCAGCCGGCCCGACTCCACCCCCTGCGCCCCGCCCCTGCCGAGCCCCGGAGCAGCAGCCGAGCCTGGAGCGAGCGTCCGGCGCACCCGCAGGTTCGGAGCAGCGGGTGGAGGTGAGTGGCTCTCGGGACTGCGCTGCACCCCTTTCCCCGGAGGGGCCGGCCCGGGCAGGCATTACGGCTTGTGAGCTCCCGGGCCGGTCCCGGCAAACTTGGCGCACGGCGGCCGTGGCGGTGCCGGAGTTCAGCCCCTGCGGGCTCCTAGCGTCCGCGTTCCCCCGGCGGTTTCGGCGGCCCTCGGGAGGGGTTCGAGATGTTGCTTCTGCCCCGTTTCTGAGGACGCGAGCGCGGCGCATCCGGATCCCCGAGGCTGGCGGGGGGGTGCGGCGCCTGACGACCCCAAGCCGGGGCGCCTAGGTCCCTGGGTGCTTCTGGGCCCTTTTCAAGCCCGGCGTGGGTTGGGGCACCCTCTCTGAGGCGTCTCCGCTAAGTTGGATGCTTTGCTCTTGCGGGGAGAGTGGCGGTCCCGATCCCTTTATGCTGCGTCCCAGAGCGGCAGGTGGCCTCGGGTCGCACTCAGCCAACCCCAGGATGGCTCCGGCCCAAGTTGCAGGGGTCGGGAGGTGGGGGAGGGGTGCGGGAGCAACCTTGCCTGGAGCCTTTTGGGGACCGCGCAGCCCACTGGGCCGGTGTACGTTTCCGGAGGCTCCTTGGGGTCAGGGCAGGGCTGCACGCGTCTTGAGGTGGACGTGGTTCCGGAATGCCGCCGCGTCCCTCACCCCCTCGCAAACACGCAGGGAGCACCGTGTTCCCCGCAGCCGCCCCCCTTGACTCTCCATCCGCCTCCAGCCAAGTTCCCTGGGAACTTTGAGAGGCAACTCTTGGTGGCTGCGGCAGGTCGGCAGGAGCTGCGCCGCCGCGCGCACTGGTGACCTAGGGAGGCCTTGGCCGTGCTAGCGCTGCAGCGATCTATGGCGTCCCCCAGCGCTCGTCTGACTAACGAATTGTCTCTGAGACAGTAGGAAGGTGAGTCCGCCACGTTTGTAATCTTAAGCCCTTTAGCCCGTCCTCATGCCCTCACCACCTGAGCTGGGTGGAAATGGGGATCTGCTTGTTGACTTTTAAGTCCTGAGTTTATTCCAGCTGGATTTGATGGTACTTCACAATTCATGTCCTCGTTTCGCCTTCCATCCAACTTTGCTAGGATGTGGAGTATTCCTACCTCTTACATATTGGTAAAATTGAAGAGGCTGGCTTTGTCGCTGTGGGTTAAAGTGTCTGATAACGGATGCTTACCTCCCAGATTGGGGTGTGTGGGCTTGATTCCCAGCTCTGGTTCTGCCAGTGCGGACCCTGGGAGACAGTAGTGATGGCTCAAGGACTTGGGTCCCTGCCGGCCACGTGGCAGATCTGGATTGAGTCCCTGGCACCAGATACTGCAGGCATTGGGGGGTGAACCAGCAGATGGAGGAGCTCTCTTGCACTCTCAAATAAGTCCAGCAAAGTTTAAAAAAAATTAAGGTGTAATACATATACATAAATTTACTCTTTGATTCAATGACTTTTACTGTAGTCACACAATGATGCCATCATCACCACTATCCAATTCCTGAATGCTTTCATCACCTCCCCCAAAACCATCCCTATCGGTGGTCCTTCCCCATTCCACCTCCTCCAGCCCTACTTCCACATTTGAATTTAGCCCCTTGGGACGTTTTTCCATGGTGTAGGTTGAATGAGACAGTAGAGATGATTAACTGGAGTCCTTTTTCTGTAGACAGATTTGGGAAAGAAAAATTCAGCCTGGACTGTTGTTTGGGGGAGGTGACAAAGATGAGGATGAAGAGGATGAAGGCAGAGCTGCTGGCAGGGGGATAATCGTTGCCTTTAAAGACACAGATGGGGAATGCATTTCATTCCCTTAGGGCACAGGTGTGCTTTTGGGCTGCTCAGCGCTCCTTGCCTGGTCCTCAAATCACCAGATTGGGATTCTGCCTCAGCAATAGTGAGTTCTGGAGTGTGATGATGTGCTAGGAATGAGGTTGTGCTGTTAGAGGAGTTGTGGGTTTAGAAAGTATTTTTAAAAATCATTCAGACTGGCCCCGAGGAACGAACCCCTTGACAGCTGGCCACCGAAGCTGGTATGTTCGGGAGGAGGTTCCTTTCGTGGGCATCGCCGTTTGTGCACATGTAGCTCTGTGAGTCAGTGTGGGGAGATATTATTAGCCCGGGGAGGAGGGAGCGGATGCAACAGGGTCTTATTGGAGGAAATGCCAGGGGTTAGAGAAGGTGCGGGGGGGGGGGGGAGGATGGCTGAAAGGGGCAGAGCCCATGGGTGCTGTTGCTAAGTAACTAAAGTAACTACAGTGCTATAGTGCTAGCAGATTTGGAAGCAGTGTGTGGGTCTCAGGTGCACTTGATGTAGACTTTGCATTATAGAATTGTGTACGTTATAAAAATCAATTTAGTGGGCAGAATTGAAGTTATCCAAATGATGAATTAATTGCCACACTTCTCATTCATTCTGTAGTCAAAACCCATGTTGGTTTCATAGTTCCAGGAAATGTTAGATCTGTTCTATGGGAAGCTTGGTTTATGCTATCAGTTTTTTTTAAATATTTATTTACTTGAAAGAGTTACACAGAGAGGGTGAGGCAGAGAGGTCTTCCATCCACTAGTTCACTCCCCAATTGGCTGCAACAGCCAGAGCTGCACCGATCTGAAACCAGGATCCAGGAGCTTCTTCTGGGTCTCCCACGTGAGTGCAGGGGCCCAAGGACTTGGGCCATCTTCTACTGCTTTTCCAGGCCATAGCAGGGAGCTGGATTGGAAGTGGAGCAGCCGGGGCTCGAACAGGCGTCCATGAGGGATGCTGGCACTGCAGGAGGTGGCTTTACCTGCTCCACCACAGCACCGGCACCAGTGCTATCAATTTTTAAAAGTTTTTTTTAAACTTGATCATATTTGCACATCTTCAGTTTATACCTTCCCACATTGTTAGAGTAAATATGAACACATATCCAGTGTCCAGATCAAGGAACGGAATGTGGCCAGTGTGCAGCATCTACCCTCATTGCCGTGTGTCACCTCATACTATTTTCCAGTCATCACTCCTCCATAGGATAACTATAAGCCAAGCATAGGTTAGTTATGCATTTTTATGGACTTTATATATGCATGAAATGATACACTGTGTACTTTTGCATCTAATTTTCCTCTCTCAACTAGATTTTTTTTTTCCTTTTTAAAGATTTACTTACTTATTTGAAAGCTAGAGTTAGAGAAGGAGAGGCAGAGAGAGAGAGGTCTTCCATCTGCTGGTTCCTCAATTGGCCGCAGTGACCTGAGCTGTGCTGATCCAAAGCCAGGAGCTTCTTCCAGGTCTCCGATGCAGGTTACGGAGGACTGAGGACTTGGGCCATCTTCCAGTGCTTTCCCAGGCCATAGCAGAGAGCTGCATGGAAAGTAGAGCAGCCAGGACTTGAACCGGCACCCATATGGGATGCTGGCACCACAGGTGGTGGCTTTACTCACTACGCCACAGCGCCAGCCCCTCAACTAGGTTTATAAGATTTAGTTTTGTGGTTGATTATGGCTATAGTTCCATCATTTTATTTGTTGTATAATATTTTATTTGGTACCATGCCACAATTTATCCAGTCTAGAGTTGAAGGGGATCTGAGTAGTTTTCAAGTTTATCTATGACAGATCACATAATTTTGGGCACTCTAATACATGTCTTGATATACATGAGCACATTTACATGGAGTATATAGTCAAGAAGAGAATTTTAAACCAGTATTTGGTTTAGGAGATACTATCAAATGGAGGAGTTGGTTGGTTAGTGTGTACTTCTAGCTGTAGTATATTAGAATTCTTCCCTATCCTTGTTAAATTACAGAGACACTGGGGTTGACGTTGCAGCATAGCAGGTTAAACCACAGCCTGCAATGCCAACATCCCCTGTGGGCACCAGTTTGAGTCCCGGCTGCTCCACTTCTGATCCAATTCCCTGCTAATGGCCTGGGAAAAACAGCAGATGATGGCACAACTCCTTGAGCTCCTGCACCCATCGGGGAGAACTGGAAGAAGCTCTTGGCTCCTGCCTTCATGGTCCAGCCCTGGCCAATGTACCCATCTAGGGAGTGAACCAGCAGATGGAAGACCTCTCTCTCTGTTTTTGTCTCTGTATCTATAACTATGACTTTCAGGTAAATAAATATAAAATAAAGCCTATGGAAACAGATATAGTGAGAATTGGATAAATAGACAATGAAACCCACCTTTATCTCCCTGTTAACAGAATATAATTTGCAATGCCTTTCTGTGTTCATATTTTTATGGAATGCCAATTATAATATTGAATTTTGTTATGTTTTTTAACATGGTATCTTAGTATTGCTTTACTTTCTGTCACTTTTTAAAAAGATTTATTTGAAAGGCAGAGCAACAGAGAGTGAGGGACAGAAAAAGAAAAGGAAATCTTTCACTCGCTGATCACATCTGCAAGGGATGGGGCCGTGTTGAAGCCAGAACTCAATGCAGGTCTGCCATGGGGGATGACAGGAGTCCAAGAATCTGGGCCATTTTCCTCTGCCTTGCCAGGAACATAAGTGGGAAGCTTGATTGGAAATAGAGCAGCTAGGACTCAAACTGGACACTTGAGTAAGGAATGCCACTTTTGGGAACTGTAGCCAACCCACTAAGCCACACTGTCAGCCCCTTCTTGATTTTTTAATCCTTGCACACGTTCGCATGGTTGTGTTTTTAAGATTTTATTTACTTAAAGTAAAGTTACAGACAGGGAGAGACAGAAAGGCCTTCCATTTGCTAGTTCACTCCCTAAATGGCTGCAACAGCTGGAGCTGGGCCAATCCGAAGCCAGGAGCCAGGAGCTGCTTCCAGGTCTCATACCCAGGTACAGGGGCCCAAGCACTTACGCCATCTTCTGCTGCTTTCCCAGGCCACAGCAGAGAGCTGAGTCAGAAGAGGAGCAGCAGGACTAGAACTGGTACCCATATGTGATGCTGGTACCACAGGAGGAGGATTAACCTACTGTACCACAGCGCCAGCCCTGTGCTTTCTTTTAATCATGATCATCACATTATTGGAATGGTGTATTAATTCTTGGAATTTTCCTGGGCTATATGTTGCAAAAATAATCTTTGTGTATGTAGTTTTCCCCTCTTTTTAGGGGTATTTAATAAGCTAGAGTTTTCCATTTTTATGGCCCTGGACCCTTCCTGTCAATCTGGTGCTTACAGAGCTGAATTGTCCTTGGACCTATTATGCACTTGATTGAAGAAATCTTTAAGTTGCTAATATATTACCTGTTGGGTTTCATTTGTAATTTTGAAAGTAATGGTAAGGTTGACCTTGATATCTTCTTTATAAATAGCATAAATTGAGCCTCTGTTGCAATTTCATTTACATTCACATACTATATTTCTTCATGTGATACATTTTTCACATGCAATGAGCTAGAAGCTTTAGAGGATATCAGAGGGATCCTAGAGGCTGGTGCTGTGGCATAGTAGGCTAAGCCCTCTGCCTGCCATGCCAGCATCCCATATGAGTGCTGGTTCATGTCCTGGCTACTCCAGTTCTGATCCAGCTCCCTGCTGGTGGGAGAGCAGTGGAAGATGGTTCAAGTGCTTGGGCCCCTGTATGGACATGGGAGACCCAGAGGAAGCTCTTGGCTGCTGACCTTGGTTCAGCCTGGCTCTGGCTTTTGCAGTCATTTCAGGAGTGAACCAATGGATGAAGACCTCTGTGTCTATAACTCTGCCTCTCAAATAAGTAAATAAATAAGTCTTTAAGAGGGGATCATAGTATTAATCTTTTTGGTTGTGGAAATGATGTATAAAAATCTAAAATACCCGTTTATATACCTGACAAGGAGTGCTTAGTTTACTGGGTAGATGTGAGGTGTTTTTACAATTGATTTATTTGAAAGGCAGAGGGATAAAGGGAAGGAAGGACAGAAAAGCGAGATCCTCCTCCTTCTGGTTGGCTCCTTAAATGGCCATAATGAATGGGGCTGGGCCAGGCTGAAGCCAGAAGCCCAGGAGCTCCATCCAGGTCTCCCGCGTGGGTGGCAGGGAACCAAGGACTTGGACCATCATCGGCTGCTTTCCCAGGTGCGTTAGTAGGAGCTGGATCAGAAATAGAGTAGTCGGGACTGGAACTGGCCCTGGGATATAGGATGTGGGTGTTGTAAGCAGCACCTTAACCCACTGTGCCACAGTGCCAGCCTGTTTGTTTGGATTCTGTGGCAGAAGAGGTTTCTCTTGGCTGCGTGGTTAGGAGTGGCTTCCTCTGAAAGCATTCTCATGTCAGGACGCACACCTCCTGAGCCCGAGTCCCCAGGTACAGTTCCCAACACAGGCTCATCCATCCCTGGGAGGCAGACGGCGATAGCTGTAGTAATTGAATCCCTGCCACCCATATGGGAGACCTGGGTTGAGATCCTGGCTTTGGTCCCTATGCATCCCTGGTCATTGTGGGCATTTGGGGAGTGAACCAGTGGATGGAATCTCTGTCAAATAAATGAAGTCAGTTTTGTTTTCTATTTTTAAATAAGCCTTGGGCTATGCTTTATGGCATCTTTAGTAATTGGCTAGGAAGCTACTATCTCAGCAGATAGGCTGCTGTACTATCTCAAAGGGAGACGGGAACAGTGAGCAGGGAGAGTCCCAGTTGGCTATTCTGGAAAATAGGGTGATGTGGGCTACTTTTCCGTTCTTGTTCTGGAAAATAAGTCAGTGAAAATGAATGCAGAAAAATGGTTAGAGCTTTCTGGGGAGAAGGCTATTTGCATGCCAGTCAGCATCATGGGGTTTGATTGTGGACATTTGCCAAAGGTTAACATGCCATGGACTACTTATCCGGCCACATACAGCTCTTATTACTTCCCAGATATTACTACTTCTTATTATTTTTTATTACTGCCTCAGATAGAATGCAGTGAGAATTTCTCTAAGGTGAGGGTTGCTACACCAGCCTTCATTTAGAATAAGCCAGTGTCATTCAACTTTGGTTGTAAACAATGATTAAATTTCTGTTCTCAGATACGGTGCTCTAGTGGGGGAAATTCAGAGGCTTGCAGAGTTCATAGCATGTAGGGAGGCCAAAGGATTGAACTACTGTGTCCCTGGCTCATTCCGGGAAGGTAGGGGATGTTGAAATGAATGCTGGGTAGAGAGATCTGGGCGACCTGTGACGTGGCCTTGCAGAATGTGCAGACGGGGATTAGAGTGGAGGACCTCGCTTTGAGCTCCGAGCTTTTGCAAAGTCAGGTGGTAGGCAGTGCTGGTTGTGTGCTTGGAGACCCAGGTGAATGGCAGTTTGAGATTGTGTCCTTTGTGCAGTCACTTGTGACTCAGCCTGGTGATCCTTTTGGACACTGGAGCTCTGGACCTAGAGGGGCTGGTGAGAATCCTGGCTTGTTGGCATGCTGCGTGACCTTTGGCACAGTTACTGAACCTTTCTGTGCCTCATTTTCCCAGCTATGAAACAAGCATAATAAAAGTACCTCCCTTTTAGGGTTATTGTCAGCATTAAAAGAGTTACTACAAACTGTAATTGAGACGACCGTAAAACTTCTCAGCCTAAACAAACTTAGAGTGGCTGGCCACAGTGAGTTCTAAACATGTTGCCTTTTGTGTCCTTAACTTTTAAATTTCTGAATTTAAACATTTCCAATATTCATATGTAGCCTGTTGGCATAATGCAAACAACAAAGACAGGGTTTTATTTTATTTTTTTTAAAGATTTATGTATTTATTTGAAAGTCAAAGTTACACAGAGAGAAGGAGAGGCAGGGAGAGGTCTTCCATCTGCTGGTTCACTCTCCATTGGCTGCAACTGTTGGAGCTGTGTAGATCCAAAGCCACGAGCCGAGAGCTTCCTCCGGGTCTCCCACGTGGGTGCAGGGGCCCAAGGACTTGGGCCATCTTCTATTGCTTTCCCAGGCCATAGCCGAGAGCTGGATTGGCAGTGGAGCAGCCGGGACTCGAATTGGCTCTCATATGGGATGCCGGCACTGCAGGAGGTGGCTTTACCTGCTATGCCACAGCGCCAGCCCCAAAATAAATGAAAGCTTAGATCTGTCACACCTCTGATTCCAGTTATGCCACAGTTCCTTCTTGGGGTGATGACCGCATTTATTTTTAGTTCCTGTTTTTTTTTTTTTTTTTTTATTGTCACACGTTGCTACAAAATTTGGTGGCTTAAGATTTTTATGCTGTTAAATTCTGTGGCTCTGGGAATTCAGGCATAGTGTGGATGGCTGGTTCTGCTCCTTGCGGTGTGGAGTGAGGCTCCATGGAGGCAGCCAGCAGCGGAATGCGTGCATGTGGGGGGTTCAAGAAGGCTTTGCCCCCTCGTGTCTATGTGGCCATAGCTGGAAGCCTGGGCTCGGCACTCAACGTCGGCCACATTGGTGACTTCTTTGGCCTCAGGGCAGCTTGAGCATGGTGACTTCAGCTAGTTGGACTGCTGATGGGTGGGAGGCTTCCTCCATGTGTTCGTGAGGACTCTGCAGAGACGCAGCCAGCCAGATGTGTGTATATGCAAATTGATGCAAGGAATTGGCTCGTAGAGTTCTGGGAGCCGGCTTGTCTGAAATGTGCGGTGTGGGCCTGCAGGTCGGGGTCACAGGCAGGTGATGGTATGGGTGCAGACTGAGACTGTCCTTTGGAGAGTTCCCTGCTGCTGAGGGAGGCCTGTCCTGATTGGAGGAGACCACCCATGTGACATGTTGATGGTATCTGAAAATGACCTGTAAGCCAACACGTAAAATTAACCGTCACCCTCCATGATGAGGACAATCAAAGGAACCCGCTGGGTGCATCATGGCCTTGTATAATGTAGCCTCAGAAATGGCCTGACTTGCTCTTTACCACACTGTTGAGTTGGAGCAGTTGCCATGCCTGCTCAGAAGAAAGGGAAGGTTGTAGGACTGCTACCTGGGGGAGCAATGCCAGAGGGTTGCTAGAGTACTTCCTGAATTACTTATTGGAAAGGCAGAATCGCTGAGAGGAAGAGAAAGAGGTCTTCCACTCACTTGTTCACTCCTCAAATGGCCACAGTAGCCAGGGCTGGACCAGTCTGAAGCCAAGAGTCTGGAACTCAATCCCAGTCTCCCACTTGGGCCATCTTCAGCTGCTTTCCCAGGTGCATTAGCAGGGAGCTGGATTGGAAGGGGAGCTGCCAGGACTTGAAACAGCGCCCATATGGGATGGTGGCAGCAACTTAATCTGCCAAGCCACAATGCTGACCCCTAGACTTCTTTCAATATACCAATCTATACTTTATTTCACAAATTTGACAATAGCTTCCTGCTAAGGAAGAAATGGAATTTGTTACCTCACACCATTATGACAAGTACTCATCAAGAACAGTTTTGTGTTTTATGAATAGAAGACTAATACACAGGCATGGGGCCGGCGCTGTGGCACAGCGGGTAGAGCCCCGTCTGCAATTCCGACATCCCTTATGGGCGTTGGTTCAAGTCCCTGCTGCTCCACTTCTGAAAGCTCTCTGCTGTGGCCTGGGAACGTAGTGGAAGATGGTCCAAGTCCTTGGGCACCTGTACCGCAGGGGGACCTGGTAGAGGCTCCTGGCTTCAGATCGACACAGCTCTGGCCGTTGTGGCCACCTGGTGAGTGAACCAGTGGATGGAAGACCTCTCTCTCTCTCTCTCTCTCTCTCTCTCTCTTTCTGTCTCTCTCTGCCTCTCCTCTCTGTGTGAAACTGTGACTTTCAAATAAATCTTTAGTGAGTTTATATGTTGGGTATCTGTCTTGGAATAGGATTGTTGGACCCTCAAGTTCCCCCAGGCTCGGTACTGCTGAAGGGTTTAATCGGCTTGTACTCTGAGCAGTGCTGTGTTGAGTTCGTTGGTCCACATTCTCACCAGTGCTTGTTACTGTCTGTCTGTCTTTGTCCAGTCGGGTGGATGTGTATGTAATTCCACAGATGTCTAACGAAAACAATTCAAGAAGGGCTGTCCTCTATATGTTGTAGTACAGTGACATAGAAAAGCTAAGCCAGTTAAATAACTCGCCTGGAGACTTTGTTAGTTCTTCATGTGGTCTAGCATTTCTCTTTCTCCGTACTCTAAAGCTTCTTGTTTTTTTCCCCCTTTTGTTGGGAGATATATTTTGAGGAATTTACTTGTAATAAAATTTAAAGCATGGAATTTTTTGAGAATTAAGGTGTGGAGTGTAATTGAAGGCTGAAATCCTTTTGCTGTTCCAGCTTTTAGGATTTGTAAAATCAAACGATGGATTTTTGTCTTTGTTACATTGGATAGGGGAATTTGTCAGTCATGATCTGTGGTTGGCCAGGAATTAAATTTCTGCATGAAAATGTAAAAGAAAATTGGTGATCCTGATGTGTGTTCTTTAAAGGAAAACGGACTTCGCAGCCCAGGAGTAAGCAAGAAGTTGTGAAGTGTCAGTTGCAGAGCTGTGAGTTTGCCTTGTTTCTTGGAAAATGAAGGGAGGAGTCCTGGGAAGCTTCATAAACAGTGAAATAAACAGTGTGTTTATTTCTGGTTGGCCTTTAGTAGTTTATTCCTTCAGTTTCTGTTTAGTGCACCTGTTTTGTCTCGCTGTTTCGTTTTAAGGATGCTAAGCCTCTTTAATATTCAGCATGCACCTGTCACCTTGCTGTGTCTTTGCATATGTGCTCTCTTCCCTTTGGTATTACTAGGGGCATTTTTTTTTCTTTTTGACAGGCAGAGTGGACAGTGAGAGAGAGAGACAGAGAGAAAGGTCTTCCCTTGCCGTTGGTTCACCCTCCAATGGCCACCGCGGCCAGCGTGCTGCGGCCGGCGCACCGCGCTCATCCAATGGCAGGAGCCAGGTGCCAGGTGCTTTTCCTGGTCTCCCATGGGGTGCAGGGCCCAAGCACTTGGGCCATCCTCCACTGCACTCCTGGGCCACAGCAGAGAGCTGGCCTGGAAGAGGGGCAAATGGGACAGAATCCGGCGCCCCAACCGGGACTAGAACCCGGTGTGCTGGTGCTGCAAGGTGGAGGATTAGCCTGTTGAGCCACGGCGCCAGCTTCTAGGGACATTGTTAATCAAGGTGTTTTAAGATTTTATTTTTATAAGATTTATTTATTTATTTGAAAGGCACAGTTAAAGAGAGGCAGAGGCAGAGAGAGAAGTCTTCCATGCACTGGTTCACTCCCAGATGGCTGCAATGGTCCAAGGCCAGGAGCTTCTTTCAGGTTTCCCACGTGGGTGCAGGGGCCCAAGAACTTGGGCCATCCTCTGCTGCTTTCCTAGACCATAGAAGAGAGCTGGATTAGAAGTGGAGCAGCCAGGACTGGAACTGACGCAGTTTTGCCACAGTGCCAGCCCCACGCCGTGTAGTCTTGAGTACTTGTGTGGTGCCTGTGGATGCTGTGTGGCCTATTGGTTATGAGGTGGAATCCAGGGTCACATAACGCAAACGAGCTTGGCAGAATCCAGGCTTCTGTCCTTGCAGGCAAAGTGAGATTTCTCCGCCTTCAGAGACACTGCACTTGAGAGCCCCTTTTAGAAGTCCAGTTCAGGACTGGGAAGAGGAGGGCTTGCTGAATCCCCATCGAGGCAAGGAGGTGGGGAGAGGGATGATTTGAAGTTACTTAGTTCAATACCAAGTTTCTCAGCCTTGGCATAGTTCAGTGACACTTGAGAGAAGCAGTGCAGGTACCTGCCTGCCAATGAAGTTACCGTATGCATTGTTTTTACTTCTTACATAAAAGGAGCTCAAGGCTAGTTCCCTCATCAAGTCAGGTGAACTTGGTTGTGTATTGATAGTGGGGATGGCAGAGGACAGGGGTGTCCCCAATGTGGGATCTGAGAAGTGTTCCCAAGGCTTGGGATGTTCCCTGTTGGGTGGGAGTTGCAGGGTTGGGACTCTGGCTTGATGAGTAGCAGAGAGCTTTCTGTGACAAGGTCAGATGGGAGGAGAGCAAATGGCTTGTGCTTCCTAGGCATCCACAAGTGTGCTGAATGAATGTGTGTTGTTTTATTGGTAGGGTCTGGAGGCTGTCAGTTGCTATTGGAGTGGTTTAGGTGCCTTCTGTGTGGTACCCGTGCTTTAGGGGGTAAGGAATTTCGTGTTTCTATTTATTTTTAACCCTAGTGAGGTTTGACACCACTGCCAAGTGTGCACCTGAGTCTGGTTTGTGTTCCGGGTCACTTTCTCCCTGTTTTTCCTCTGAATGGAGAGCCAGGAGAGACCTAAAAGTTAGCTCCCACGATTGAGTAGGCCTGTTTTGTCAGGACAGCCTTGAACATCCTAGGCCAGTAGAGAAATAGTTTTTTTGTTTCCCTTTAGGTTGACCTTAGCCAACCTCAGGAAGCAAAGGCTACTGTTGGGAGGCTCATGGGAAAGCAGGCGAGCTGAATCCAAAAGGCCTTTGTCCCCCGGGCTCACTGTGCTCCTCACGCCTTCTGGAGAACACAGGTGTCTCCCAGAGATGGAAGTGAGAGTGCGGGCTCTGTTCCGCCTGTTTTGCAGAAGGGTACCTGTGCCAGTTCACCTCTTGAGCTGGAGAATGAGGGCTAAGACCCTGGGGACTCTGAGAAGCCCAAAATAATTTGATAGAGTCTCTGCAGTACGGTAGAAAAGCTGTCACTTTTCCCAGCTCTGACAACTTTGGTAGCCAGAGGAGGAAATGCTACTTAAAGGCATTGGAGTTTATGTAGTTTCTAATCATTTTCTTGGGAGGTTTATTCAAGGAAAAGTCACACACCCCTGGCCTTACAACCCATGTGATTGAGTAACGGAGCTCACCTGTGGACCAGGCTGTCTTCAGTGATGACTGACAGCTGCAAGTCTCCTGTTGGCACCTGTGTTTGAGCTTGGGGGGAGGGGCACCGAACAATGGCGACTGCTGCACCCTGAGCATCGGCTTCTCTTATGACCTGGGGCAGCTGTTCCTTTCTTGTTTTTAATTATTACTTTTTAAAAAGATTTGATTTTATTTATTGGAGAGGCATAGTTACAGACACACAGAGGTAGAGACAGAGAAAAGTCTGGTTCACTCCCCAATGGCTACGACTGCAGGGCTAGGAGCCAGGAACCTCCTCTGGGTCTCCCACGCAGGTGCAGGGGCCCAAGCACCTGGACCATCTTCTACTGTTTGCCCAGGCCAGAGCAGAGAGCTGGATTGGAAGTAGTGTAGCCCGGACTTGGACTGGTGCCTATATAGGATGCTTTTACCAGTTTTATTTGAGCAAAGTAATCTCTTTCTGCCTGGAGAATGAGAGCCATAGCACAGAGAAGCCGAGGATCAAGGAGGTGATGGATGGGGGATACTTCAGTGAGTTTTGTTGAAGCTGGAATCACTCCAGAAGTACAGAATGACTTCCATTGGTTGTTCAGAAGGAAGGGGTTCCGGGGGCTGGTGCTGTGGGGTAGTAGGTTAGGCCGCCGTCTGGTACACTAACATCCTATTTGGGCACTGGTTCGAGTCTTGGCTGCTCCAGTTCCAATCCAGCTTTCTGCTAATGGCCTGGGAAAGCAGTGGAAGATGGCCCAAGTGCCTGGGCCCCTGCACTGACATGAGAAACACAGGGAAAACTCTTGGGTCCTGGCTTCCCCTGGCCATCTTCTGGCCATTGTGGCTGTGTGGGGAGTGAACCAGCCGATGGAAGACCTCTCTATTTCTCTTTCTCTCTGTCAGTAACTCTGCCTCTCAAATAAAGAAATAATTTATTTTGAAAAAAGAGGGAGGAATTCTTGGTGATTGCTTGGCATGAGTCGAGGTTGGGGCACTTGTTGGAGGGACTGCGGTGGAGAAAGATGAGGTCATTCTTGGGATCCCAGAGTGGTGCTGTGAACATTCCCAGTGGGAAGTATCCAGAAGCACTGCTGGTTTTTGCAGAGCTGTGTGGGAGCCTGCTCTGGAACTTGTAAAGGCTGATGGTGCAAACTGCTGGCCATTGGTAGCAGTATTCGCAAGGCACAGAGTGTGAATTCCCGTGATAAACTATGGGCATGCTATAGTTGGTTGTTCAGGTGGTCATTCCTTGCATCTGAAATTGGGGAAATAAGTGTAGTAACAGTGTATTAACTTATTCAGGGCTTACAGGAGTCATTTGATGTGGCTTACATGATTGGGCTGCGTAGAACCAGAGGGTTGGACCTGTGTCTCATAGCCATGTGTGCACACAGTAGCACTTGTTCTCATATTCAGTAAAAGAACCTTGATTCAACAGTACAAGTTGAGAGTGAAATGGCAAGACACAAAGAAGACATTTGTCGTATATGCCCAACAAGCAGCTTGTCCAGAATATGTAGAGAACTAAATCAGTAAGTAAAGCAGAAAACTCCATTTTTTTAAAAAAATTCATTTATACGAAAGGTAGGGTTACACAGAGATAGAGGAAGACACAGAGATCTTTGAACCACTGGTTTGTTCCCCAAGTGGCTATAGCAGCCAGGCCAGGCCGAAGCTAGGAGCCTCTTCTGGGTCTCCCACGTGGGTGCAAGACCTAAGCATTTCTGCCGTCTTCCCTGCTTTCCCAGACACATCAGCAGGGAGCTGGATAGGAAGTGGAGCAGCCGGGACTTGAACTGGCACGCATATGGGATGCTGGCGCTGCAGGCAGTGCTTTACCTGCTGCGCCACAGCACCGGCCCCAGAAATCTGTATTTTAAAACGCATTCAGCCGGCACACTGGGTTCTAGTCCTGGTCAGGGCACCAGATTCTGTCCCGGTTGCCCCTCTTTCAGGCCAGCTCTCTGCTGTGGCCCGGGAGTGCAGTGGAGGATGGCCCAAGTCCTTGGACCCTACACCCGCATGGGAGACTTGGCTCCTAGCTTCGGATCAGTGCAATGCGCCGGCTGCAGCGCGCCAGCTGCGTCGGCCATTGGAGGGTGAACCAGCGGCAAAGGAAGACCTTTCTCTCTGTCTCTCCCTCTCTCTCTCTGTCCATTCTGTCAAAAAAAAAAAAAAAAAAAACCAAAACTGCATTCAGCAGTTTTCAGGCAAATGCAAATTAAAACTGTAAAGTATTTATATATAACCACTTGAATGGCTAAAAATAAGACACAACAAAAGCTGATAACCAAATATCAGAGAGATAGAAAAGGTCAAATTCTCTTTTTAAAAAAGATTTATTTGAAAGAGTTACGCAGAGAGAGGAGAGACAGAGAGAGAGAGATGTCTTCCATCTGCTGGTTCACTCTCCAGTTGGCCACAATGGCTGGAGCTGCTTCCATCCTAAGCCAGGAGCTTCTTCCCATGTGGGTGCAGGGGCCCAACGACTTGGGCCATCCTCCATTGCTTTCCCAGGCCATAGCAGAGAGCTGGATCAGAAGTGGAGCAGCTGGGTCTCAAACCGGTACCCATACGGGATGCTGGCACTGCAGGTGGCAGCTTTACCCGTTCTGCAACAGCGACGGCCAAGGTCAAATTCTAATTTACTGCTGGTGGAAGTATAAATTGGTTTAAGCACTTTGGAAAACTGTTAGGAATTACCAGTTCATCCAGAGCAAACATTTCCTACTACTTAGCAGTTATATTTGTGAGTATACAAAGGGTACTTCAAAAAGTTACTAGATTAAAAAAAAAAAGGATCAACAGTAAGTTTATTTTGGTGCTCAAAACTTGAGAAACGCATGCATAGTTCTTTCGTAGTAGACCTTTTCCACGTCCTTTTTAAAGACCCTTTGGAACACTTGTGTCATTTTGGGATTATGGAAGAATTCTGTGAATGGGTGAAGACTCGCACCTTCTAGTCATACCCTGTGCCAAATCATAGGTAATGTCTCCAAGTTGGTATAAATTGGGCCGTGCGATAGCTTTTCTGATGTGTTCTGGTGTGGCTGACCTGTGGAGGAGAGAGCTGTGGGTCCCCACACTCAGCTTGTCAAGGCAGAGCCTAGCCTCACTGTCGTCTCAGTCTTCGGGGTGAGCTGTGGCCTGTGCTTCATGGGGTTTTCCAGTGTTCTTGTGAACTGTTACTGGACACCTAGTAACTGCCGTTTTTACATTGGTTCCCTCTTGATTAAAACTCTAACCCATTTCAATTCATAGTTTTTGCATGTAGCAAAATGGCAGCTTCATCCTAGCAAGGATTCTCGGTGTCTCTGAATGTCCAGCCTTGCCAAGACTCGCCACAAGTTGGTCAGAACTGATACTCAGTAATTTTCCTTCAGAAATTAGTATGTTTTTCATTTTATTATTTGAGAGTTGGAATTATAGTCAGAGAAAGGGAGAAACAGAGATTTTCCACATGGCCACAACGGCCAGAGCTGGGCCAAACCGATGCCAGGAGCTTCTTCTGGGTCTCACGTGCCAGTGTGGGGGCCCCAGGTACTTGGGCTGTCTTTCACTGCTTTGCCAGGCATGTTTGTAGGGAGCTGGACTGGAAGTGAGAAGCCGGGACGTGAATGGTGCCCATACAGGATGCCAGCAACGCAGGCAGAGGCTTAGCCCACTACACCACAGCGTTGACCCCTCCTTCAGAAATTAAGTAAATTCATGTATATATTCATCATAGTAATCGTGAGAGATGTCTTAACTTTGGGTGGTATTTTTCTGTGGCTTCTTGGAAAAAGTTTAAGAGGCCTAGTAATTTCCTCAAGTTGTATTTTAATTGATCCTGTGAGGAATTATTGACATCATCAAATCTTGGTAAGGTTTCAGGGACAGACTAATAATAAAAAAAAAACCTGGAACGGTCCCCCCCCCTTCTAAATGGGTTGTACATCCCATAAAATCCCAGACAATTACATTTCCTTATTTCTCCAGGAGACTGGTATGCCGGTTAGGTTTATAACCTTGATCTTGTTTGATCCCTGTCGGCTAGAGATTAATTACATGCTTGAGGAAGGGTGAGCTGTTGGACCTTGCCTGCTTTGAACCTGCCATTGTTCTCCCCAAGGTCTTCTAAAGGTCAGCCACACAAGTAGCTCACACTGTCCCCCTCCCCTAAAGCAGATATTTGTAAGGTAATGACTTTAATTAGAAAAGCAGAAGGCATATTCAGTTTATTGTATTATACAGGAGGTCAGCATGATCATTCACTTCCTGACTGGGAGATTTGCACATTTTTCTGCCTTCTTTATAGTGTCCTAGGCACAAATGACAGCACTGATTATTAGTCTTATTTATTTGAAAGAGTTATGGGGGGAGGGAGACAGAGAGGGAGAGATGGATCTTGTATCTGCTGGTTCACTCCCCAGATGGCCACAGCAGCTGAGGTTGGTCCAGGCCCAAGCAAAGAGTCAGAAACTTTATCTGGGTCTCCGACATGGGTTCAGGAGTCAAAGGACGTGGGCCATCCTTTGCTGCTTTCCCAGGCGCATTAGCAGGGAGCTGCATCAGAAGTGGAGTGCCCATATGCTTTACCCACTGCGCCACAGCGCCAGCCCCATAAATTAACATGGTTTTGATAGCCCATCTGAGGTGGGTGGTGCTGACGAGAAGGGTCAAGAGATGGAGCCTTTTGACACAAATAAAATTGACTGAGGTGTAGTCAACCTGTTACTTTCTTTTAAATCAAAATTGCTGAGTTGCTGATAATATCCTTACTTGGAAACTTCCATTTCATAATTTAAAAAGTTCAAAATCAGCATTGTTTGAAGGACAGTGGGCAATTAGAATTACATTATCTGTGAGGTACAGAAGTTCAGTGCCTCGGTTGGTCGTTCGCGGTGTCCATGTTGGCAGAGATTGACAGCGCTGGTGGCAAATCTTGATTGTTCCTGCAGGTCCCCGACACGCCCCTTCATCCGAGCTGTATGTTTGGGCAAGAGCCTTGAATAGACCCTGCAGCTTTTAGGAGAAGGTTGAAATCTTTGCTGCCTGGTTGCCTTTTAGCTGTCAGTTGGTAAAGAGAACGTTACCCTCTGGATAGTTCCCAAGTCCTTGACCTACCCCCAGAAACAGGAGTCATTGTAAAGGATTTTCCACACTGGTTTCATCAGCGTATTAGATAGCTGGAATCCTGCACTTATTTGACCTCTAATTTCTTTTATTGATTTAGCATATATCATGTCCTCAGCTTATATTTGGGAAGAATAGGGAATAATTTTCTAAGATTTATTTTTTGATAGAAAGGCAGAGCAGCAGGGAGAGAGCAGAGATTGATCCCCCACCTACCAGCTCAACCCCCAAATGAATGCAGCAGCCAGACCTGGGCCCTTTTAAAGTCAGGAGCTGAAACTTCCATGCTGGTCTCTCAGATGGGGCACAAGTACTTGTGGCATCTTCAGCTGCCTTCCTGGGGCATTTAGCTGGAAGTTGAATGGGAAGCCAAGCAGCAGGGACTCCAGCCAGTCCTCAGGGATGCTCCTTGCAAGCAGTGGCTTAGCTTGCTGCACCACAACTGGCCCTGGGAATAATGGAAAGCAGTGATTAAGATGTGGCTTGTCATGCCTGCATCCCACGTGGAAGTGCCTGATTTGAGTCCTGGTTCCTTCAGTTTGGATTCAGCTTCCTGTTGAATTCCTGCAAGCATCGGATGATGGCTTAAGTACTTGGATCTGTGCCACCCATGTGGGAGACCCAGATTGAATTCAATCTCCTGGCTGCTGCCTGGCCTGGTGCTGGCTGTTGCAGGCTATTGGGGAGATAGCCATTGGAATGGAAGATCTTTATTCCTCTGCCTCTCTCTGCCTATCAAGTAACTAAAAATAAAAGGAGTGGTCACAGGAGACTCTCACATATTTGTTCTCTTTGTCATGTCTCAGTGGTTGCTTTTTGAGGGACTATTAGAAATATTGCCTCAGGCATGTATATTAGGAAATGTTGGGACATTTCTTCGGAAACCATTTGATGTATTGACTAATGCAGTTCTTGGAAGAGATGGTAATTTCCTCATTGCTTTGGCCAAATTTATATCCCACTGTAAAAACACCACATTTATCTTTATGGTGCTCATTTCTACTAACTTAGACCTCATTTTACTGTTTCATTGTGGTTTTCCTAGTTCTGAGTTTAGTACTTCTTTATGTTTTTTGGATTAAGGTAAATGTAATAACTGCCAGTTTTCAAAGTTGCCTCAAGTGTTTTGGGAACAGTGTCAAACACATGTACACATGTGTGCTGGCTTCATGCAGTTAGTAGTGTGTATATGAAGTGTGCTTGCACACACAGGTGACACTCCTAACGCTCTGTCCTTGCTAAGTCTCCTCTGTTGCTCTCACGTGCCCAGGGGCCACTGGGGCAGGAGGCTCCGTCTCAACCTTTTTGGCTAAAGAGGAGGGAGCACCTGGGGTGCCCCGAGTTCAGCCACCAGGCCCAGGATGCAGACTGGGATTGGACTGGCAGAAGGCAAACCCTGTAACGAGCACTTGAGCAGGTCTGATCTGAGACTCCCCCTTCCTTGGGGTTTGGGGTCGGTGTTTGCTTAGGAGCTCCGTTGGTGTCTGATGTAACTCACTCTCCCGCCTCTCCTGTGCTGCGTGGCCAAGACTCGGTGTGTGCCTGCCCATGCGCTCTGGTCAGCCGCCTGTGGCCTGCCTGGCTTCCGCTTCTCTGCACGCCTCCCTTGGTGCTGACTGGAGTCCAGCCAGAACTGGCAGAAGCCACGCGGCTGTTGCGCAGCTTCCCCTAGAGGCTCCTTCTTGAGCTTTTGACGTAGGTTACGCATTGTGCTTTTCTTGGTGGATATTAAAGTCCTCTACACCTCCTGGGTGTCCGCATTGCTTACCGGTCAGTCCTCAGCAGTCTCCGTTTGCTGGTTCCTCATCTTTCCTCAGCCTTGATTTTGGAAGGTCCCGTGGCTCAGACTTTGGACTTCTCTTCTCCGCAGACATCCCGAGCCTTGGTGACGTCACCGTGACTCATCGCTGTAGGTGGTGTTGGTTTTTTGCTCGTTCTCACTTTTACGTCTCTAGCTCTGGCTTGCCCCACCAGCCACCTCCCAGTGTCTCCACCTGGATGCCTGGTGGAGTTTTCAAAGCAGAATTCCTGATCTCTGCTAAACTCAGTCTTTCTAGCAGTCTTCTCTGCCTTGATGGCTGGCAAAACTCAAACTTTGTGGCCATGTCGCTCCCCTTCCTCGCAGACCACATATCCAGTCTAGCAGAGACGCTCTCCGCCTCACCTCCAGAATCCATGCAGAATCTGCCGCCTCCCCCAACTCCCACCTGACTTACTGCAGTAGCCTGGAAACAGGTCTCCCTGCTGGTACCATTGCAGTTCATTCTGAGTGCTGTCCCTTGAAAACACAGGTCAGAAACGTTTTTACAGTATCTCAGGCCAATGTTGGGGTGTAGCGTGTTAAACCACCTCTCTTGTGGCACTAGCATCATGTATCTGAGTGCTAGTTTGAGTCCTGGGTACTGTGCTTCTGATCCTGTTCCCTGCTGATGCACCTGAGAAAGCAATGGATGATGGCCCAAGTTTTTGGGCCCCTGCCACCCATGTGGGAGAACAGGATGAGCCTGGCTTCGTTGTGGTCATTGAGGGGAGTGAACCTGTGGATGGAAGGTCTCTCCCTGTCAGTCTGCCTGTGAGATAAGTAAATCCTTTAGAAGTGCCCTCCTGAGAGACACCTGACTGTGCTGACCTGGCCTGGAGACTCTGGCCTGTTCAGGCCTGCCTTGCCCCTCCTCCCAGGTGTCCCTGTAGGGCGCGGTACTGAGGGCTGTGCCGGAGGTGCTCCTGCCCGCAGTGGTCTCCGTGTTCTCACCTGGACACGGTTCAGAGTTGCAGCCTGTCTTCCGCTGACACTTGTGATCCACCTTAGTTAAGCCCTGCCATTGTTTTTTTCCCCATAGCACGAATCGGTAGCACTTGACATCATCTGTGTGTCCCAGTGGAATGTGGGCTTTCTGCAGACAGGGGTATTTTCATTTATTTATTTATTTTTATTTGACAGGTAGTCATAGACAGGGAGACAGAGAAAAGTCTTCCTTCCGTTGGTTCACTCCCCAAATGGCCACCATGGCCGGTGCTGCACCAGTCTGAAGCCAGGAGCCAGATGCTTCTTCCTGGTCTCCCAAGTGGGTGCAGGAGCCCAAACACTCGGGCCATCCTCCACTGTCTTCCCAGGCCACAGCAGAGAGCTGGACTGGAAGAGGAGCAACCAGAACTAGAACCCGGGGCCCATATGGGACGCCGACGCCACAGGCGGAGGACCAACCAAGTGAGCCAAGGTGCCAGTCCCAAGCAGGGGTCTCTATCTGGCTCTGGACTGAGGTACTTCGGGCTCCTGGAACAGAGTGTGGGGTCACGGAAGGCACGTGAGGGGCTGTTTGCTGAACGACCAGCTGGAGAGGTTTTCTCCGCGGTGAGACTCCCTCCTGGGGAGAAGGGGTCACCGTTATTACCCTGGTGACCAGAGGCTGCCCTGCCCTACGCCGTAAGCACAATTGTAGAACTCGGCGTATTTGCTTTTCCGCTTCGGCGTCCTGGGAACTGAGTGTGACCGTGGTTCTCGTCAGTGTGCTGGGACACCCCACCGCCTGGCCCCCTCCCCCTCTGCTCAGGCTGTGCTGGGTGACAGCTGTCTGCAGTTCCTCTTGTTTGTGTTTTGACAGTAACTCAGCCTTTCCGTCAGACCCTTGGCGTAACTTCTGGGAGTGTGTGGTGCACAGGAATTGAACTCTGGTTGACAAAGCGGAAGAGGTCGTTGGGTAGCAGATCTGTCTTCACTCAGAGCTGGTTTTCTTTGATCTCAGCCTGGTCAGCTCCATCGGTTCGGCACTCTGCTGTAATCTGGTTTGATGGATGTTCTGAAACAGGCGTTTTGGATGTCCCATCTCTGCAGGCATCTGGTTGAGTTGTATTTATACAAGTATTAGCTTGCTTACTAGCTGCTGTCGGCTTCTTGGGTCAGTCAGTCCCAAACTCTTGGTACAGCTCAGTAAAGGGAATTGTTAGCAAAAACGTGAAAGGACTCAGTGAACAGTAGAGTATTCAACCTGGACACATTCACACAAATCCCAACACATGGTTTTCAAAAGAGAGGGAGGTTTTGGGGTGTACCTAAAAACCGCAAGGTAAACATCTTCCTAGAACTTCGATTTTGCTTGAAAGTCTTGGCAGTCTTAGTCAATTCTGTCTGATACATGCTGAGATGCTTTAAATAAGGTACTGGTGGCTTGTGATGTAGCAGGTAAAGCTGCCCCCCCAGACACCAGCATCCCATGTGAGCACAGGTTCGAGACCCGGCTGCTCGACTTCAGATCCAGCTAATGTTCCTGGGAAAGCAGCAGAAAATGCCCAAGTTCTTCAGTCTCTGCACCTACACAGATGAAGCTCCTGGCTCCTGCCTTCAGCCCAGCCAATGTGGCCATTTGGAGAGTGAGGCAGTGGATAAAAGATCTCTTTATCCTTCTCTCTCTGTAACTCTGCCTTTCAAATCTTTTTTTTTTTTTTTTTTTTTTTTTTTTTACAGGCAGAGTGGACAGTGAGAGAGAGACAGAGAGAAAGGTCTTCCTTTTGCCGTTGGTTCACCCTCCAATGGCCGCCGCGGCCGGCGCGCTGCGGCCGGCGCACCGCGCTCGTCCGATGGCAGGAGCCAGGAGCCAGGTGCTTTTCCTGGTCTCCCCATGGGGTGCAGGGCCCAAGCACCTGGGCCATCCTCCACTGCACTCCTGGGCCACAGCAGAGGGCTGGCCTGGAAGAGGGGCAACCGGGACAGAATCCGGCGCCCCGACCGGGACTAGAACCCGGTGTGCCGGCGCCGCAAGGCGGAGGATTAGCCTGTTGAGCCACGGCGCCGGCCAATTCCAGGGTTTTTTTTTTTTTTTTTTTTTTTTTTTTTTTTTTTTTTTTTACAGGCAGATTGGACAGAGAGAGAGAGACAGAGAGAAAGGTCTTCCTTTTTGCCGTTGGTTCACCCTCCAATGGCCGCTGCGGCCGGCGCACCGCGCTCATCCGATGGCAGGAGCCAGGAGCCAGGTGCTTTTCCTGGTCTCCCATGGGGTGCAGGGCCCAAGCACCTGGGCCATCCTCCACTGCACTCCCGGGCCACAGCAGAGGGCTGGCCTGGAAGAGGGGCAACCGGGACAGAATCTGGTGCCCCGACCGGGACTAGAACCCGGTGTGCCGGCGCCGCAAGGCGGAGGATTAGCCTGTTGAGCCATGGCGCCGGCTCAAATCTTTTAAGAAAAATAAAAAATAAAGTCACTAGGATTTTATATTTCTGAGTTGGCCAAATTTGACAGGATGATTGGCAAGTGGTGACATTGCCCCTGTTGGAGGGGGGCATCAGCTACACAGGGCTGTGCCCAATTCCCTTTACTTCCAGGCTGCTCCTGTTCCAGTCAATCTGACTACACAGTGACTCCTTAGAAACTGCACAGTGTGTTCTTCAATGAATAGAATTTGTCACCCAAAAGATGCATTGCTTGTTTTTAAAATTTGATCACCTAATGAGCCATTGGTTCTCGCAGGTAGCTGAGTTTGCTAATGCAAGTGGCTTGTCCGTGACGTTCTGCACGTGAGCCCCCGGCTCCCTCCCTGCACCTGTCTGGTGAGTGAGGACTTGGCAAGCACAGCCATGTTGTCATTTTAGAAATAGAAGAATGACGGGGTTCACAGGAGGACCTGCAGTCTTCAGGGAGCGTGGCTGTCCTGGCGTGGCTCCCACTGAAGGGACCCCAGTGATGACTGTGTTGCGAGCTGCAGGTGGGAGTTGGTAGGCAGGACTGGAAACCCTGGGCGATTCATAGATGCTGTTTGAAATGCTACTTCTTTTATTAAGACAGTACAGATGAGCCTGTTGTTGCTTCTGTGGAAAAACCCTTGATTATGACTCCCTGAAAAATTTTTAACAATGTTTTATACACACGTACTTGAGTTGGTCTATAACAGCCTGTAGGGGAAACATCAGCTCTCAGTTTGGCCTTCCACCGATTCCTCCCCGTCAGGCGTAACTGTTCCCAAATCTCAAGCCGTGCACGAATGTTGTTGAACACAAGAAAGAGCTGACACCTGGCTGAGTAGGCCTCTGCAAATGGCAGTATCTTGAGAAAGTTTGCTTATAATTGTCATTTCTTGATTTTTAAAAACATCCACTTTTGGATGTTAATTACCGTTTTTCTGCTCTTAAGAATGAAGGTGAAATTTTATATCTGCCCCCAACACTTTGCTTCTCTCATCCTCCCAATAAAGGATTTTTTCCGTTGGATTAATATGTAATATTTACATTGGTATGAGTATGAAGGTAGTTCACAGTTGAGACCTGCCATTTAAATGACATTTCCTTCTCAGCATTTTCTCGCACAGTACTTGTTTTTACACAGCACTTCCTTGTGAACTTTGATAAACATTTTAAAATTTATTAGTGAGTAGTGGAGACAGTGCTGTCTCTTCTGTCCCCAAATGCCAGCAATAGCTGGGGGTGGGCCAGGCTGGAGCTGGAACATGGTCCAGGACTCCTAGTAGCAAAGACCCTAGTGTGGGCCATCACGGCTGCCTTCTAGGATGTGCCTTAGCGGAAAGTTGGAGTCGGGAGCCACAGCGAAGAGTTGAACGTAAGTACTCCAGTGTTTTAACTGCCTTTCCCACTCTTTTTTAAAATTAATTTATTTAAAAGGTAGAATTACAGAGAAGAGGCTGAGAGAGAGAGAGAGCTTCCATCTGCTGGTTCACTCCCCAAATGGCCACAATGGCCAGAGCTGTGCTGATCCAAAGCCAGGAGCCAGGAGCTTCTTCCAGGTCTCCCATGCAGTTGCAGGAACCCAAGCGCTTGGGTCATCATCTACTGCTTTCCTGGTCCATAGTGGAGAGCTGGATCGGAAGTGGAGCCGCTGGGACTTGAACTGGCGTCCATATGGGATGCTGGCACGGCAGGCTGAGGCTTTACCCGCTACGCCACTTGCCCTCTTTTAAAATCACAGATGGTAACATACTTGACGTATTATTGTGTACCTTGCTTCCTCTATGTAACCACACGTCTTAAAATTCTTCAGCATGAGTACTGTTTGCCCTGCATTACATTTTTATAAACAGAGCAGCATAGTATTTTTTCGTGAATACTCTGTATTTTATTTAATCAGTTTCCCATTGCTGTGTGTAACCATGGTGTAACATGCACAATCTTGTGCTCACGTGGGATGATGGCACATGAGATGCATGTGGACTTCATGTTGAAAGGCTGTGTGCATTGTGATGGGCAGGTGTGCTTAGCTCATATGCTGTCACCAGCAAGGTACACAAGTACCTGTTTCTCAGGTGCGTGCCAACTCAGTGTTATGGAACTTCTTAATCTTTGGCAATCTGTGAAGTGAAAATAATGTCTCAGGTGGTTTTGATTTATATTTCTTTGGCTGAGTATGTTTTCATAAATCTCTGGAAGCTGTCTGTATCTGCCACTGTGTTGACTGCTCGTATCCTGTTGGGCAGTTAGTTGTCAACTTGTATCACTTTATGTATAAGGGAAATAAGTTCCTTATCTGTGGTAAGAGCTGGAGTTGCTCCCAGTTTATTGTGCATCTTTCAAGTTAGATTAGATTGCATTTTTTTCATGTAAATGGATTTATCAGCAGCTTATTTTAAGGCTTTTCTGTTGAGTGTCCTAAAAAAAGGCCTTCAGTACTCTAAAGTTTTACTATTTTTGAATATCCAGGGTTTCTTTTGCTATTCCTCTGGCTTCAGTGTTTTTTATTTAAATTCTCCTTATTGAATTTATTTACGTAAGTATGGGTCCCTATTTACATTTTTTAAATCCCAGATGGCTAATGGTGTTCCTAACCATTTATCTAATAGTTTTTCCTGTTTGGCTGGAAATTCTATCTTTATGATATACTAAATCCTGTGTGCTTCTGTATCCATTTCTTGACTTTCCTTATCTGTTGCTCTGCTTTACATTTTGATTTTAATATTTTAATTGTTAAGAATATTTTTGGGCCAGCACCGCGGCTCACTAGGCTAATCCTCCGCTTGCGTTGCAGGCACCCCAGGTTCTAGTCCCAGTCGGGGCACCAGATTCTGCCCCGGTTGCCCCTCTTCCAGGCCAGCTCTCTGCTGTGGCCCTGGAGTACAGTGGAGGATGGCCCAATTCCTTGGACCCTGCACCCCACGGGAGACCAGGAGAAGCACCTGGCTCCTGGCTTCGGATCAGCGCAGTGCACCAGCCGCAGTGCACTGGCTGCAGCGGGCACTGGCTGCAGCGGCCATTGGAGGGTGAACCAACGGTAAATGAAGACCTTTCTCTCTGTCTCTCTCTCTCTCACTGTCCACCTGTCAAAAAAAAAAAAAAGGAATATTTTTGTATTGGGGAGGATTGTTTATTGTAGATATTTTCATGTCGATGTCAACCATCAAGATTGCAGTGACATTTAAAAATGCATCGTGCAGTTTTTAAAGGAAATCCATCAGAATTTTTTAAAGATTTATTTATTTGAAAGGCAGAGATAGGGCCAGCACTGTGGCACAACAGGTTAACGCTCTGGCTTGAAGCACTGGCATCCCATATGGGCGCTGGTTTGAGACCCAGCTGCTACACCTCCAATCCAGCTCTCTGCTATGGCCTGGGAAAGCAGTAGAAGATGGTCCTTGGGCCCCTGCACCCTGGTGGGAGACCCAGCGGAAGCTCCTGACTTCGGATCGGCACAGCTCTGGCCATTGCAGCCATCTGGGGAGTGAACCAGTGGATGGAAGACCTCAGTCTCTGCCTGCCTGTCTCTCTCTGCCTGCCTGTCTCTCTCTGCCTGCCTGTCTCTCTCTGCCTGCCTGTCTCTCTCTCTGCCTGCCTGTCTCTCTCTCTGCCTGCCTGTCTCTCTCTCTGCCTGCCTGTCTCTCTCTCTGCCTGCCTGTCTCTCTCTCTGCCTGCCTGTCTCTCTCTCTGCCTGCCTGTCTCTCTCTGCCTGCCTGCCTGTCTCTCTCTGCCTGCCTGCCTGTCTCTCTGTGTCTCTCTCTCTGTCTCTCTCTGTCTCTCTCTCTCTGCCTCTGCCTCTCTCTCTCTGCCTCTGTCTCTCTGTTTCTCTGTTTCTCTCTGTCTCTCTCTATCTCTGTCTCTCTTTCTCTCTGCCTCTCCTCTCTAGGTCAAAGCATCCAGTGCATACATAGATTAGAAAGTAGCTTGTAGGGGCCAGTACTGTGTGGTGGAATGAGAAGGCCATGCCAACATGGCCGCTGGCAAGCCAGGATCAGTTACTCAGGAATGGCTTTGAAACCCATCTGGCGGCCGGCGCTGTGGCTCAACAGGCTAATCCTCCGCCTTGCGGCGCCGGCACACCGGGTTCTAGTCCCGGTCAGGGCGCCGGATTCTGTCCCGGTTGCCCCTCTTCCAGGCCAGCCCTCTGCTGTGGCCCAGGAGTGCAGTGGAGGATGGCCCAAGTGCTTGGGCCCTGCACCCCATGGGAGACCAGGATAAGCACCTGGCTCCTGGCTCCTGCCATCGGACGAGCGCGGTGTGCCGGCCGCAGTGTGCCGTCCGCGGCAGCCATTGGAGGGTGAACCAACGGCAAAGGAAGACCTTTCTCTCTGTCTCTCTTCACTGTCCACTCTGCCTGTCAAAAAAAAAAAAAAAAAAAAAAAAGAAACCCATCTGGCAACAGGCTGTGATTGGATGGCTTTGGATACCACATGGCAACAGAGCCTGCCTGGCAACAGGCTGTGACTGGTTAGGGCATAAACCGCCCCTTGACTGGATTGGCTGCTTTGGCTATTTAAGCTGCTGTACCAACTGAAATAAACTATATGCAGGCTGCTCGCCTCTCACCCACTTTCACCCGACTCCCGGGGTGTGTGTGGTGACTCCGCGCCTCTTGCCCCCACCATGCTCCTTCTCTCAGAACGAATCCACCTCAACAGTACTGCTCCAATTTTTTTTTTTTTAAAGATTTATTTATTTGTTTGAAAGAGTTACAGAGAGGCAGAGAAAGAGAGTCTTCCATCCTCTGGTTCACTCCCCAGATGGCCACAACAGGCACAGCTGCGCCAATTTGAAGCCAGGAGCTTCTTTAAGATCTCCCACATAGGGACAGGGCCCCAAGGACTTGGGCCATCTGCTGCTGCTTTCCCAGGCCATTGCAGAGAGATGAGAAATGGAGCAGTTGGAACTTGAACCTCAGCCCGTATGGCATGTTGACACTGCAGGTGACAGCTTTACCTGCTACATCTCAGCGCTGGCCCTGGCTGCTCCACTTCTGATCCAGCTCCCTGCTAATGCACCTGGAGAAGCAATGGAGGATGGCCCAAGTCCTTGGGCCCCTGAACCCGTGTGGGAGACTGAGAAGAAGCTCCTGGCTTTGGATCGGCTCATCCTTTAACCAACAGGTGAAAGACCTCTCTCGCGCTCTCTGTAATTCTGCCTGTTGAATAAATGTTAAAAAATAGCTTGAGAGCATTCATGTGTTTTAGGGTCATTTTCTTTAACAATTTTTGCCTTTTGAGTGTACAGTTCAGTAGAGTTAAGTACACTTAACCTTCTTGTGCAGCCATCACCAGCGTCATCTGGAGAGCTCTTCCATCTTGTGTAGAAACTCTGTGCTCCTTCAGCATAATCCCCTGTGTGCACATCATGTCCCAGCCTCTGGCAGCGGTATTCTTCTCCTTTCTGTGCAGTGGTTTTATTTTTAGGTTTAGATATGTGATATTTAGAAGCTGAAGATCTCTTCTGTGAAAGTCTTCACCAAGCCTGTTGGCTTGAGCATTGGGTTTGCCAGCTAAGCCTTATCCTGGGATTAAAATACAGTGTTTCTGGGACCAGTGCTCTGGTGTAGCAGGCAGGTCAAGCTGCCACCTGTGATGCTGGCCTCCCATGTGGGTTCCTGTTTGTGTCCTGGCTGCTCCACTGCTAATGGCCTGGGAAAGCTGTGGAAGATGACCCAGAAGTTCCTGGCTCATGGCTTTAGTCTGGCCCAGCCCTGGTCATTGTGGCCATTTGGGGAGTGAACCAGTGGATGGAAATCAATCTCTCTCTCTCTCTTTTAAATGAATTTTTAAAAAAATTCCAGTCTTTTGCATGACTTCAGGACACCTGATAGTAGGCGCAGTCACCTGAGTTTATTGGGAAGAAAGGTGCTTGCTTGCAGGTTTTTGAAGTGTGGCTCCAAGGTTTGCCTACCAACAGTAGCCTCCGCATCAATCTTGTTTTTCTTATCAATTGGCCAGAAAGCAAAACTGGCCATTGTGCTATAATGACCCTTGTGTGCACAACTGCTGGAGGGAGCAGAGAGCTGGCCATACTTGTAGCCTGGGGGGCTTGCAGAAGCCACTGGGGCATGCGGCACCATGGGACTGCTGGGCAGTACAGTTGAGGGGTTTTGCCTGCAGTGACGGTGAGTCTGAGAGGAAGGCCCTTTGAATATCTGCACGGCTGTGAGGCTGGCGCCTTGGAGATGCTGCGACTCCTCGGCAGACAGACTTGGGTGCGTGTGACTTTCTTAAGTACAGCAAATGTTGTTGGACAGAGAAGGAGACAATTGCTTGTTCTGTCAGCAATATTTGTTGAACCTCCAAGGCCGTGTTGGAGGAGTCATGGCTGTGTTTCCAATCCATGGCCCATCACCGTGCATCAGAGACGTCAGTCCTGCCTGAAGAGCTCTTTGGTTCTGGGCTTAGATCTGCCGATCGGTGCCTTCAGGCATGTTGTTGAACTCTGCTGAGCCTCACTTCGCTCATCTGAAGGATGGGAGCAGCAGAGAAGATCTCTGTAGGAACAGATGGCAGATGGATTTCAATGCCTGACATAGCATACACACTCAACATGTGGAATTCCTGTGTCCCTGGCCAGGGCAGAGAAATGGGAAATCTCTGTCCTGTCCTCTAAAACACTTCTCAGATAATCCCACTCTGCATGTTGGACTCTTGAATCTTGAGTACTTTCTAACCAGATCGCGTTCGGGTGTCCAGACCCTCCCAGTTGAAGCTTTATGGTCCTTGATGAGAAGCCACAGATGAGCATCTGGTCCTTTCCGCCCAGTCAGTCCAAACTGGGCTGGGGGCGGGGATTGTGGAGCAGCAGGTTGCACAGCTCAGAATGCCATATTGGAGTGCTTGGTTCAAGCCCCAGCTACTCTGCACTTCCAGTTCAGCTTCCTCCATTGTGCTTGGGAGGCAGTCCAAGTACTTGGCTGGAGAGACCCAGATGATTCTTGCCTGCTGGTTTCTGCTAGGCACAGCCCTGGCTGTTGCAGGTATTTGGGGTTTGAACCAGTAGTTAGAAGATAACTATCACTCTGTCTTTCAAATAAACTTGAAAACCAAACCAAACTAGGGTGGCAACTTTAGTTCCTCATGGAGAGAATGAGAAGGATGCAGAAGTTATGGGAGCTTTGATCACTTCCTACACATTATGTTTTCTTCATCTAGAAGGAGATCGGAATTTGTTATCAGTAGCTAAGTTCCTTATCTAATTGTCTCCAAGCCATGCCTCCCCTTTGCCATGTTTTCAAACAACAAAACAGTCTCCAGGCATAGCATCCTTTGAGGAGGAGCTGGAGACTGGGCAGCGCACTCCCACATTCCACAGCTATAAATCACCCAGCCATGTCCCTCTGCACTTTGGTTTTTACCCACAGGGGTTAGCGGAGGATTGCAGCATGGGGAGCAGGGAAGAGCGGAGGGGTGGGATGAGAGCCACGTCTGTTGTTTCATGCACTCACATAACGCATCTGCTTTGACTGCTGCCTGTCTTAGTTAGCTGGGAGAGGGCTTTGAGTAATAAGTGGTGGGAGTGTCAAGAATGAGCTTTTTGACCTACCCAGGCCGAGGAAATTCAGAAAATGTAGTGCAGAAATGCCTGTGCTTCCAGTGTGCAGATCCACAACAATGGGGTTGTTGGAGGAGCTTTGGAAACTTGTTCATTTTTAAAAGCATTATTGTGCTCAAGCCAGTACGTGTGCTTTGGTAACAGAAAGTTGTGCCTTAATCACATGGCAGGGGAGGCTGGGTGTTTGGCTGTCAACATCACATGAGCTTCAATGTCCTCTTAGCAATCACTGGGTGACTTTCGGGGAAGAGAGAAGAGAAAATGCTGCTCTTAGAAGATGCTGGCTTGTTGGCAAGTGTATGTATGCTTTTTAAAATAGCTTTAATTCCCTGTCACTTTGTTTTATCGTAATTGTTCCCAGGGTGGTTTTTCTGCCTTTGAGTTGCACTGACCGCCATTTCTCTGCTAACTCTGCATCCCGGGCAGTGAACTCCTGGCATCCACAGGCAAGGGTGCGTGTGTAAAGAGAGGGTCACATGTTTTTTGTGTTTGCTTTGTTCCTCTGATGCTTTCTCCCAGAAACTTTATGAATACATCATAACTAAATGATTTTTACAATAGGAAAAGAACTTTGTCTTTAAGTAGAAGATTCTGTAACTTTCTGTGAAGTTTTGCCTCGTCTTGGCTGTGGACAGTTGCTACTAATTGGAGTTGCGTGTTGCCCTCTGTGAATGGAAATAGGTAGAGGCAGGGAGAGGGGAGGCTGAGGGAGGAAGCCAGGCCAGGGAGTTAGAAATGATGTCTTTCTTTGGGGAGCCCCCTGTGCCCCTCCTGCTGGCTCCGTGGCCGTGGGACTCAGTGCCTGACTTCCTGTCCAAGTTGGCACCGACAGTGGCACAGTGACTCTGCCCAGTGTTCTCACAGTGCACTTGGCAAGTTTCCAGTGATCAAGTCATCCAGAGAAACAACTTGACCTCCTTTTTTTCCTTCTCTTCTGCCCTGGGCAGCTTCTCCAGGCCTCATGAATGATGTCCCTTGCATTTTGGAATAGCCACATTGAGTCCCTAAACCTCGCCTTTTGATTTTTTTTTTCACCATCAGCTTCCTGACCGTCCGCTATTTGTCCAAGTCCTAGTTTTATGCTTAGACCTTAGGTCTTTGCAGGTGGGAGGATTCGTCAGATGCTTTCCTTGGGGAGATAGGAGGGGTATATGTTCCTGTCCAGCCGCTTTCTTCTCTAGCCTAGTCAGCCTACTATGCACAAGGCATGAGTGCTGCATTTATCCTGAGAGGTTTTTGGCCCTGGGCACATACCTGGGATGTAGCAGCTGTCCAAGGAAAACAGCTTTCCTCATTGTAAAACCAGACAGACTGCAAATTGCTTGGAGACAGAGTCCTTCCTGAGTTGTTAGGAGTTTTTCCCTTGCTACTTGCTCAGTGGGCTGCACAGGGGCTATAGACTCAGTGCTGTGATCTCTCCTGTGTTCTCTAAGGCCGTTTGTGTGCTCTGCCATGCTCCCTGCTTCCTTCTGAGTCTGCACAGATCGCCCTTAATGCTCACTTTCTTAAAAAAAAATGTAGTTATTTGAAAGGGAGAGGGAGAGAGAGCACACGCTTCAGTCTCCTGATTCACTGTCCTAATGGCCTCAACAGCTAGGGCTGGGCCAGGCAGAAGCCAGGAGCTTATTGCGGGTCTCCCACCTGGGTGCAGGGACCCAAGCACTTGGACCATCTTCCGCTGCTTTCCCAAGCCATTAGCAGGGAGCTAGATCAGAAATGGAGGAGCTAGAACTTGAACTTGCACCCATATAGGATGCCAGCACTGTCCCCTCTTATGTCTGCTAATAGGTCTGTTCAAGGCAAGTTGACTTTCTCTGCTGTTTTACTCACACTTGTCCTAGCCTCCCTCCACTGTGTAGTTCCCAGGATCACATTGTTTTTGGTGTTTGCTACAGTGTAGCCTGCTTCCATGTCTTTGTTTTCTGTTCCTGCTGTAATAAAATCCACTGATTTGAATCTTCCAGCAAACCTACTCTGCCCCAGTTGCATAGGTCAGAAGGTCTGGATGGGACTTGGTGGAGTACAAGCAAGGTGTGGCAGGGCTGGTGCCTTGTGAATGTCCTAGAAGGGCCTGTTGTCCTCCTGTGCTAAGCATCTAGTGCAGGGGTAGGGAACATCCAGTCCCCAGCTGCTGTGTGCACCCCAGGAAATCATTTGGTCTGGCCCTGCCAAGGCAGCTGCAGGAGGGACCTGAAGTCCAGTAAACCTACAGCAGGCTAATTTTTAAGTTGATAATTTTGTACGACCCACAGATGATGCTGTGACTATCCAAATGGTCCTTGACAGAAGACAGGTTCCCCGTGCCTGGTCTGAGGCCGCCTGTGTTCCTTGGCTGCGAATCCCTTTCTCCATCTTTAACTCCACCAGTATCTGGTTGAGCCCCTTCTTTTCACATTTTTCCTGCCTCTTTTTCTTTAAAATTCTATTTCTTTAAAAATTTTATTTGAAAGGCACAGATACAGAGGGGAGAGAGAGAGAAATAGAGATCTTTGACCTGCTGATTGCTTCTGCAAATACCCATTGCATCTGGGGCTGGAGCAGGCTGCAGGTGGGAGCTGAGCACAGAGTTGGGACTGCCTGTGTGCTAGGCTTGGACCCAGCTACTTGACCCATCACCTGCTGCCTCCCAGAAGGTGTGTTAGCGGGAAGGTGCATCAGAAGCAAAGCCTAGACTTGAATGGGATGCAGTGTCCCAGCTGGTGTCGGAGCCATTGTACCAAGTCTTTTGCCTCTTCTGTCATCCCTTCTCTCTGACCACAGAGCAAAAAGACTCTGCTTTGAAAGATTCATGGTTGGGTTGGGCCCTTGTAGATAATGCAGGAAAATCACCCTATTTCAAGGTCCTTAACCAAACCCCATCTGCAGTCACTCTTGGCACGTACATAACACTGCCCCAGGTTTGGGAACTGGGAGTCGGGTGGGTTATTCTGTCCACCACACGAGGAAGATGTAACTCCATAGTGCAGTCACCTCTCTGGTCTTAGTTTGCAGTTGGTGCTCCTGTAGGTGAAGCAAGTGCCTTCCAGTACAACAAGCATTTGATTCAGGGTCCATCTGTCTCTCCTGGCTGGCAACACAAACTTTGCAGGACAGGTAGGGGTGGGAAGAGTGCGGGCCATTAGACTGGAAGCTACCTCCTTAGCCCTTTTGGTGCAAGGCAATGAGCTGGGAAGCTACTTAGGCTGGGACTGTCCTCCTTATTGGGAAGTCATTAACTAAAGCAACAACAAAGACCCTTTCATAACTGAAATACTCGTGCTGGTCTGTAACATTGAACCACGTCCTAAAGGGGTCTTTCTGCCCTGAAGACAAAGCTGAGTGACATTGTCATTGCAGCCGGTGCTCCTTCACTGAAGATTGGACCCCTCCGTGGCATTTGGTGTGCTGCTGAGCAGGGCTCCCCTATCTGCTCACACCTGCAATTTGATGCCAGTTCCGCTCTGACAGCTGGTTAGCCTGTCGGGCCATCACAAGTTAAATCTTGTCTCAGGAAATAATTTGCTAGGAGATCAAAGCATGGATGGGATAAATTAATTTTTCAACAAACCACAGGTTTGGGACAATGTAAACAGCGTCTCTTAAGTATGCTGATGTGAAATAATTTAGGGGGCTTTTTTTGTTTCATTTTAAGATGATACGTCTATGTTTGATAGAAGAAGAACTTTGAAAATGTGTATCCAAGATGGGGCCTTGAAACAGCTTGAAATAATAATGGGTGTATTTCAGCACCAGTCTCATTTTGAGCAGTGGTTCTGACCAGGTTGGCTGGACAGCAGGGGGAACATTGGAGACATTTTCATCATGGTTTGGGAGAAGGTGCCTACTGGTGTCTAGAGTGGAGGCTGCAGTGGCTAGGGCAGCCTTCCTACAAGGCATTACCCAGCCCAAAATGTCAGTCGTGTGGAGACTGAGAAACGTTGAGACATGGTTTTCTATTGGTCACTTCCCAGGATGTGTCTGAACACTTCTGGACTTAATTTCTTTGTATATAGTGACCATTCCTTTTCTCAGCGCAGCGATCTGCACTTGGTGGGTACAGGGGTCTGTTGCCAGATGTTAGATTTTTGTGAGTTGGAGTAGATGTGTTGTGGGCAGTGCCTTGACAAGCAGGTGGGACAGCTGGTAGGGAGAGGGAAAAGAACACAAGCTGCAGACTTCTTGTCTGCCTCTGCCTCTCTCCCTGTCTCCCTCCATTCCTTCTTTCTATCTAGTCAACACTTACAAACAGTGCAGCTTGGGGCCAGTGTTGTGGCATAGTGGGTAAAGCCATTGCTTACAACCCTGGTGTCCCATATGGATGCTGGTTCATTTCCCAGCTGTTCCACTTCCAATCCAGACCTCTGCTAATGGCCTGGGAAGAGCAGTCGAAGATGGCCCAAGTGTTAGGGCCTCTGCCAGAAGGAAGATAACTCTCTTTCTCCCTGTCACTTTCTCTCTCTCTCTCTCTGTGTAGCTCTTGTTTTGAAAACAAATCTTTTTAAACAATTGTGCCTATTTATTGGTATCATGTAATGTTTAGGTAAATGTATACATTATATAATGTCCAAGCAGGGTGAACACACCTAGATCTTCAAAGATTTATCATTTCTTGATGGTAGAAATACTCACTCTTTTCTCCTAGCTTTTTGTTTTAAAAAAATATGTATTTTCATTTATTTGAAAGGTAGCATGACAGAGACAGAGAGCGAGCTTCTATCCACTGGTTAATTCCCCAGATGGCTGCAATGACCAGGACTGGGCCCGGCCAAGGCCAGGAGCCTGGAACTCCACCCAGGTCTCTGACTTAGATGGCAGGGACCCATGTACTCGAGCCATCTGCTGCTGTTACCCAGGTTCATTCCCAGGCAGGTGGATCAGAAGTGGAGCAGCTGGGACTGGAAGCAGTGCTCCAGTATGGGATGCCTGTGTCACAGGTGGCAGCCTAACCTGCTGTGCCGCAGCACCAGTCTATCTTCTGGCTTTTTCGTTGGTTCAAAAAAATAGGTAGTCTGTGGTTGTGATCTGTAGTCCCCCTGCTGTGCAATACAACACCAGAATTTCTTTGTCCTATCAAGCTGTAACTTAGTAGCTGTTAATCAGCCCCTCCCTGTGGCTGCAGCCTCTGCTCTCTTATCTGTGCAGCAGAGGTAACTGTAGCACTCACCTCAGGGCTGTGTGAGTGTGTAAGAGCAGAGCTGTGTGTGCTGCTCAGGTGCTGAGTGCCCAAGAGGCTGTGCAGGGGGCCTGAGTGTCTGGTTTTTCATATAAAAAGTTGCATAAAAGAGAACCAGAGATCGTGTGCTTCTGGGATTGTTCTCAGCTCTCCAGGAAGGAGAAGAGAATTCCTAACTTCTCAGTAAAGGTTACTCCATGGCTGACAGCACTGTCTTAAGTACCTGAGTGGCACATTTTGCCTCCGGCCAGAGCTATTTTTAAAACTCGGTTGACAGCCCCTAGTTCAAGTTGGAGCATTGCTGGCTTAATTATAGATACCTGCACAGCTTCCTTCAAACCAGTGGGCTTCTGCAGGTGGGTACTGCTTGACAGAAATTGTGTTTTGCTTGGTTACTTGTTTGAGATTCAGCTCAGAACCTAAGGTCAGGAGTCAGGTTTGGATGTGAGTTCTGTCGAGTGGCCCTGACTGTCGATCTTTACATTTCTAAGGTGGAATTAATAACACCCCTCCAAGGATGGTTAAAAGAATGAAAGTGGGAGAAAAAATATTAAAGTGACATGTCTTTGTGTACAGCTGGCACAGTATTTCATAAATGATAGCTTGTACAGATTATTGGCTGTAATTTTCCCAGTTTTTAAAAGTCATATTTTTTTCTGCTCAAGATAGCTTTGGTTATTAGGGCTCTCTCATGGTTCCGTATGAGGTTTAGGAAGATAATCATGAAAATATAATGAAATACCACGTCACACCATCAGAATGGTTGCTCTCAAAAAAATCAGAAATGAACAAGTATTGTCAAGAATGTAGAGAAAGTGGAACCCTTGTAGATTGCTGGTGGGAATGTAATTTTGTACAACTATTTGGTAAAATAGTGTGGAGCTCCTCAGAAAATTTGAAATAGAACTACTGTATCATCCAGCAAACCCACTACTGGGTCAGTATCAAAGAAATGAAAATGAGTAGGGCACAGAGATGCCTGTACCTTATGTCTACTACAGCATTAGTCACAACAGCCAAGGTAGGGAATCCTTCTCAGTATGCATCAGGGGATGAGTGGGTAAAGGAAATGTGACACACAACACTCCTGTGTGCACACACACGTGAGCACACAAACACACACACTCTAAGTGTTCAGCACCAAAAAGGAAAGAACTCTTGTTGTTCATGAAAAAATGAGTTAGGTGATAGCGTGCTGTGTGAAATTAGCCAGGCATAGAAACACAAATACCTCTTGGTCTGAATTCCACATGGAACCCAAAAAAGACATAGTTATCGAAGCTGAGAGCAGCATGGTGGTTGCCAGGTGCTGATTCCAGCGTGCCAAGTTTCAGTTAGGATGAATAAGGTCTGGAGACGTGCAGCATGGTTACTGTAGTTAACAGTGTCTTGTATGCTTGAAAATTAGTACGAGATTAGCTCTGAAATAGTCTCCCTGCCCAAAAGCAAAGTTGTGTGAGGTAACAGCTATCTTAATGACCTTGATCTAATCATGCCACGGTATATGCATAATCAACACATGTTGTGTATCATATGTACAGTTTTTGATAATATGGCTTTATAAACTGGGACAGATAAAATGATAAAAACATGATAAATGTAAGAATGTCTGTAGAGTTCTTAAGTTAATTTTCTACCCAAGCAGTTGATTGGTTCTTGCTTGAAATTTCTGTGTTGTGTGAAGACTGCTTGGGAAGCTCAGGCCTGATGTTTGTATTAGCAGTGTTCAACCAGTGTAACATTTCTTGATAGATATTTTTTCCCTGCCATGCTACATTTCTTGAGGGCTGGTCCCATGTCCTGCTTGTATGTTGGCATCAGTGTAACATCTGCTACAGAGAAAGGTACTGTGCAGTCTCACTGCTTACCATACTCACGGTTGGTGATGAGCTATATCATATATCAGACTTGGGATGAGCAGTTGGTGGAGGGCTTGGCCAACAAGAGAAGTAAGGGGTTGAAGCTCTTGGGTGCCAAAAAGAGGAAACATACCATGTATGGTTGGAAGATTGGAAAAATGGGCAAGTTAAATGCTTGCATAGGAGAGTGCAGCGTGGGAGGGATACAGAGTACTGGTAGCATGAGCGGGAGGTGCCCAGCCTCGACGAAATTGAAGCCAAAAGCTTTGCAGGAAGCTGCAGTGCACCCAGTGGAATGGTGGATTTGGGGAAGAGGATGTTCCACAGAGAGGACGGGGAACCAAAGAGTTGAATCTCTGATTTCACATTGCAGGGAGGACGGGCTAGGTGCAGGTCATAGAGGGTCTGGAAGACTTATTAGGAGACTGAACTCGATCTCAAAGCTAGTAGGACCTCACTGATGAGCTTTGAAGCTGAGTGATGGTTGTCGAAGTGCAGGTTGGGAAACTGCCTCCAGTTTGGGTTTGTGAGGATGGCCTGAAGGCTGAGACAGCTGTAGGAACACCCAGGTGAGAGACGTTGTAGCCTGGGTTAAGGCTTCGGCCATGGGACTGGACAAAGGCAGACAGACTGGAGCCTGGGATCAGCAGCTCTGTGAGCTGATTGCACGGTGACAGGGATGCATCAAGCTCAGGGAACAGTCAGTGGGGGTCAGCCTGAGAGGTCCATGAGGGAAGTTGATGAGCTTGTTGATTGGCAGACTGAGCTCGGGGCTGGTGGGGTCCTGCAGATGGAGTGCAGTGGGGCTCTGCGCCTAGACTTCAGAGAAGGGAGAAAGGACACAACGCTATGACTTATGTGAGTCTCTCCCATGTTGGTGGTCGCTGCAGCTTGGCACAACGAGATCACCAAGTTAGGGGTGGGGATGTGGAGAAGGTCTCAGGGCAGAATCCCTGAGAGCACCTGCAAAGGAAGCCCAGGAGGAGCCTCCAGAGAGAATGGGGTAGACACAGAAGTCTGAGCCTACTGAGCAGTCAGAAATGAGTCATTTCTGCTGGGTTTGGCAGTAAGAGCAGTATCAGGGGCTTGATGGCTGTCAGACCTGAGCAGATGGACGAGGGGTGACTGGGTAGGGAGGAAGACCTGACAACACAGAGATGGAGGCCCCTGGGCCAACCCGGAGCTGCTGAGGGGAGAAGAAGAAATGGTCTCCCTTTGGGTGGACACAGACCCTGGGTGTATGGCTTGGTGAGTGGACAGTGTGTGGGGTTTTATCCAGTCTGCTGCCTTAGCCGGTGCACTTGTTCAGTGTGCAGATTGGATGCCTCCATGCGTGATGGCTTAGCATACATCAGCTCTCAACCTGGTCCTCCTGGAGACATCTAGCCATGTCTGCGATCTTTTTTGATTGTTACCACTGAATCCGGGAGTGTGGCTGCTACTATCAGTTAGCTAGGGGAGGCCGGAGACTCTGCTAAACACTGTGCAGCTCACAGCACAACCCCTGGCAACAGAGAACTGCCCAGCCCCAAATGCCAGCTGTGCAGAGGTGGAGAAACCTTGGTGTAGGTGAACCTTTGGCTTGGAAGAGGAGGGTGAGAGGGTGACTGATAGCTGTGGGTGCACCTGGGAGGTGTGCAGTCATGTGTCATGTACTGACGGGGATTGTCGTGGGAACATGTAGAGTGGCCTTACCCGCTCCTGGATGGGGTAGGGCCGTCATTCTGTGTGGCCCCTTGATGCAGGCAGTAGATATGGTCAGTATGAGGCTGCTGCTGGGTACCATGGCAGACTATTGTAGGAGTACATTCTAAAATAATACAAAGCAATGCCGCAGATACATAAACCAGAACCAGAGTTGCTTATTTCATACCGAGGATTGTGTGCTGTGATTTTGCACAACTGGCAGCATAGTAGGTGCCTCCCCTCTAACACCAAGCAGGGCGCTGTGTCACCCAAACGGGTTTTTCACTCCCATGGTAATCTTTTTAAATCTTTTAAAACTTAGTTTTCATTTTATTTGTTTTTAAGATTTATTTATTTATTTGAAAGTCAGAGTTACACAGAGGAAAGGCAGAGAGAGAGAGATCGATCGAGATCTTCCATCCAATGGTTCACTGCCCAATTGACTGCAATGGCTGGAACTGCGCCGATCTGAAACCAGGAGCTAGGAGCTTCTTCCGGGTCTCCCACATGGGTGCAGGGGTCCAAGGACTTGGGCCATCCTCTACTGCTTTCCCAGGCCACAGAGAGCTGGATCGGAAGAGGAGCAACCGGGACTAGAACTGGCGTCCATATGGGGTGCCGGTGCTTCAGGCCAGGGCGTTAACCCGCTGTGCCACAGTGCCGGCCCTATCATTTTATTTGAAAAGCAGAGACAGCCATAGATCCCCCATCTGCTGGTCTGTTCCCCAAACGCCTGCAACAGCTCGGGCTGGGCCAGGCTGAAGTCAGGAGTCCCGCTGTGTGTGGGGCAGGGACCTGAGCACGCCAGCTCTCACCTGCTGCCTCCGGGGTGTGCAGTAGCAGGAAGCGGAATCAAGATGGGCAGCTGAGACTTCGCTCAGGCACTCTGATAGGAACGAGGACATTCTGCTTCTTAACCTCCCAGCCAAAATCCCACCCCGCCATGGTGATCTTAGGAGACCACTGTTATATATGCAGTCCCTCACTGACAAGAATTTTTTTAAGATTTATTTATTTTACTTGAAAGTCTGAGTTACACAGAGAAGAAGAGGCAGAGAGAGAGGTCCTCCATCCGCTGATTCACTCCCCAGATGGCTGCAATGGCCGGAGCTACGCCTATCTGAAGCTAGGAGGCAGGAGCTTCCTCTGGGTCTCCCACATGGGTGCAGGGGCCCAAGGACTTGGGCCATCTTTTACTGCTTTCCCAGGCCATAGCAGAGAGCTGGACCGGAAGTAGAGTGGCTGGGTCTCGAACTGGTGCCTATATGGGATGCTGGCACTGCAGGTGGCAGCTTTACCGACTACGCCACAGCGCCAGCCCCTGACCAGAATCTTATGTAGTACAGGAATGTATTTCTGTAACCTGGCCACAGCTGCCTCTGCAGGTTTCCATCTGGCCTCCCCCATCTGTTGGCCCTGTAACTCCTGCTCCTCAAGGTTGGAGTTCCTCCCCTGTTTATTCCCCTCCAGCCAGTTTCACCCCCCATCACCCCCCCCACCGTAAAGTAAGGCAACCTTGTGTCCTGTCTTTGCTTCTGGGCACCTTGTATTTTAATAGAGTCGGTCAGGAAGTTCTGTCTTGGCCTGGCGAGATGGACCTGGCTTTGGCTAACCTAAAGTAGCCGGTGGTTGAGTGCCAGGTTGGTGGGGCTTTAGTGCATGGTCAGCGAGCCCCTTGACTGTCAGGCTGGGAAGAAAGACAAGAGGTACTCCTGGCCGGGAAGTAGGAAGCAGGCCTCCCTCCTGGCTTGGGGAAGAGGAGAGTCCAAGTGGTTCTCAGCAGATAGGGTTGCAGCAGCGCCTAGCATGTTGGGATCCAATCAAGTCATTCTCTCAACAATGTCAAAACTGGGCTCGCAGATCAGTTGCCCTTGGGAACCTTTGGGGCTGATGGCAAGGAGAAGGATTAATGAGCAGCTCCCTGGCTCGGTGTCCTTTTTCAGCCGGCTCAGGTTGCAGCCTGAGAGTCCCTTAGATGTGCTGGCTGCTCTGTGATGATCCCTGTTGTGCTTGGGACAAAAGGTTGCTGGCTAACTTTTGTGAGTCCCTCTGATGTGAGAGTGACAGCGTCTTGGGTCCAATGAATAAGAAAGTTTACCGTAACTTTTTTGTATGGGGCAGGACTGGAATTCACAGGACGGTCTTGGCAAGTCCTGCCTGGGTAAGTCTGAAGAACAGAGCTGCCTTCTCTCTCGGCAGGGATATTTTAGCCTGCAACAGTGTGTGCGTCTGAAGGCCTTGAAAGAAGGAAGACGAGCCGGTGTTCTAAGGTTTGGCAGAGTGTGTGCCAGAAAAGGAGAGTGTGGTGGCTAGGAGCAGGAAGCATCTGCATTGGAAACTGGCCGTGCGGAGCGTAAGGGGGGCCCTGGCTGTGGGTGTGCTGCTGTGGCAGTGTTCGCTGTTGGGATGGATGTGTTTTGGGCATCTTGCTGCTGAGTTCTCTCTCCCATGGTTTAAAAGATGGCGCTGGTGGTGATGGGTCCCTTCCTGCGAGGTGAGGGTCGTTGGGCTGGTGGTCTCTGTGCTTTTTGTGTGTCTGTGTATGAATAGCCTGACCTGAGCCTGCCGCTCCTGCCACCCCCCAAATAAAACACACTGGGGTTTGATGTCTCTGAAGTGGACTAGCTGGCAGCAGGCTGCGAGTGGGGAGTTTGAGGCTAGAGAATGTTGGCATAGAGTGTGCTTTTCAGTTCTGACCCAGTGTCTTTGATGCACCTGGGGGGGGGGGGGGCTGAGCACATAGTTAGGAGTAATATATTTTAAGAGATCTGTTGTGGTTGAGGATGAGTTATTTTCTTAAACTGTAAAGAGTGGATGTTTGGTGCTCTCACCATAAAAAATGTTAGCTATGAGAGGTCAAACATTTGTTAATTCGCTAGACTTAGGCCTTCTACCATGGTGTATGTCAGAACATCATGTTATCTGTGTTAAAGGTATACAGTATTCTCTGTCAATTAAAAAGTAAACAACAGGACTTAGGTCATCTAGCAGTCTTTCCTTAGGAATGTGGAAAATGTTGATAATCATCTGTTTTTACACTCCTGTGTGCCATCAAATTCACAGCCTTCCTTCATAGCCGGGCTGGTGTGTGGTTTTCTGTAGTTAGGAAAATGATTTCTCACGGGTTTTTTGTCTGGCCAAATTCTTTTATTATGGGTACTGAAATTCTTGATGAAATACCTCGAGAAAGGGATATATATTCTGGGTAAATAGTTAAGGGGAAGGGTAGTTAAGAAGGTCTTTATGCCTGAGGGATACCGCAGTCAGTGTGAACGGTATTTCAACCCCTCGGTGAACATGAATATTAAACATTTTTTTCACTTGAGGCAACCAACAGAAGATTCTCAGGGAAAGGATCGCAGGGCCTCTCCTTGGGGGGCTGTGGTTATGAACCCCAAAGGGCGAGAGGTCTGGCACTGATGGATGGGGTTCCCCGACTGGCACTGCTGCAGGTGAACTCGGAGCTCGCTCATCTGTGAAACCTTCAGCGGCTCTCTGGTTCCCAGGACTTCAACAGTCAGTAGCAGGGGTATCTGCCACGGACGTTGGAGGAGGGAATGCTAACAAGTCTAGACCTATTTGTACAAACAATATTCATGACCTCAGTGAATAGCATCCAATAGGGGTGGTATGAGGAAACCTCGATAAACAAGCCTCCCCTCCCCAGCTCACCCCGCATGCCTGTGTTTACAAGAATATGGTGGCCTCAAAAAATGACACCAAATGCGAGAGTGTTAACAGTGGCAGAGTTATTGTGGGAGCTGCGGTAATTTCAATACATTTTTTTTTGCCTGACCAGGTTTGTAGAAAGCTTTATGGGGCCGGCACTGTGGCACAGCGGCTTAATGTCCTGGCCTGCAGTGCCCGTGTCCCAAATGGGTGCTGGTTGAGTTCCAGCTGCTCTGCCTCTGATGCAGCTCCCTGCGAACGCACCTGGGAAAGTAGCGGAAGATGGCCCAAGTCCTTGGGCCCCTGCACCCACATTGGAGACCCAGAAGAAGCTCCAGGTTTTGGATTGGCTCAGTTCTGGCCATTGCGGCCATTTGGGGAGTGAACCAGCAGATGGAAGACCTTTCTCTCTTCCCCCCTCTCCCGCGCTCTCCTCCCTCCCTCCCTTGCTAACTGTCTTTCAAATACATAAGATAAATCTTTGTTTTTAAAAAAAGCTTTATAATGACCTCATTATGTGGGTGCTTCAATAAGTTCATGGAAAGTGGAATTAAAAAAATAGGTTTCTTTTGATGCCAAAAATCTATGCATAGTTTTTTCATAATGTATGTTTTCAAGAACTTTGCAAAGTCACCTTGAGGATGAATTAGTGAAATTTAAAAATTTTAATCCTGCCTGTAATTCAAGAGACATTTCTTTTTCCTTTCTTTTTAATTTTTGACATCCTCCTCAGGAAAACGGGAAGGAAGCATATGTGAATTTTCATCTCTCTGATTTTATTTCTTCCCCCTCTTAACTGTAATAGTTCATCTTCCTGGCTTTTTATCCCAGAGCTTTCTAGAGGGAGAAGAGAGTGCCCAATGCAAACCTTCAACTCTGCTGCAGGCTGGCCACCCCCCTGAGGTTCCCTGTGTCAGGCTGTGCTCTTTGGGACAGGAGTGCCTTTCTTAGCTACCAGTGGTGGCTGTCGTGGCCTGGCTGGCTTAGTTCATCCTAACCTCCGCAGCTCGCTACGGGGAGTAAGGACTGAGGAGTTGTTCCCCACAGGACAGCCTCCACCGTGGGATTTCCAGGCAGGCTCTGCCCACCGCAGCACATAGGCCGTGCTTAGAAAGGATGATATTGGCCGGCGCCGTGGCTCAACAGGCTAATCCTCCGCCTTGCGGCGCCGGCACACCGGGTTCTAGTCCCGGTCGGGGCACCGGATTCTGTCCCGGTTGCCCCTCTTCCAGGCCAGCCCTCTGCTGTGGCCCAGGAGTGCAGTGGAGGATGGCCCAAGTGCTTGGGCCCTGCACCCCATGGGAGACCAGGAAAAAGCACTTAGCACCTGGCTCCTGCCATCGGAAGAGCGCGGTGCGCTGGCCGCAGCGCGCCGACCACGGCAGCCATTGGAGGGTGAACCAACGGCAAAAGGAAGACCTTTCTCTCTGTCTCTCTCTCTCACTGTCCACTCTGCCTGTCAAAAAAAAAAAAAAAAAAAAGAATGATATTGTCCCTGATCCCACCTCTAACAGCTGCCTCTCCTCGCAGCTTGAGGCCGGAGCAGCCCACCTTCCTTGGGCCCCCTGCACGGTGGGGGCATGAAACAGACGCCACCCAAGCCTCCCCTGCCCAGCCACCTGGCCCCTTTGTTCTTTCTCCCGCTCACTCCCTGGGGGCCAGGTGGCCTTGACTTGGTGACACAGGAACTCAGTCCCCGTGCAGGTGGCCTGGCTATTTTCTGTCTGCAGGAAGGAAGCCCAGTTCTCACTGGGACTGCTTTCATCTCCCCGAGGGCTCCCTGAGGATAAGCTGATCCTTCAGTGGGGGTGGGGGAATGTCACACACGGAGTTCTGGGGTCAGACCTTCCCTAGGGTAATGGGCTAAGTGGATTCCAATTTGGGGAACTCTTGAGGGATTTTGGTCTTTGCACATATCTGAGACTTCTCCAAGCAAGGGCTTGGTTTCTGGTGTGGGCGTCTGTGACATGCCAGTAGTGTCAGTTCCGTTGGATTGGATTTGGGCCACTCCCAATCCCAGGTGCCTTGTGAGTGACACACCGCAGGTGCAGTTACCGAGCAAGCTTCCTATCAGTAGGAGCAGCTCATATGTGTGAGTGTAGTTTCAGGTGCTGCTAACTCTAAAGAGCAGCTCCGGTCTTAAACTGGGTTTTAGGAAAGATGTTAGGGTGGTTCTTGTAAAAACATTCTTAGCATTTAATAACCTGGTGGTGGCCACTCCTTGCTCCTCACATCCATACCTCTGCCCAGTTGCAGAGCTGAAAGGTATTTTCCTTAGGGCTGAGCAGCAAAAGCAGATAGGACGTCTTCTCAAAACACTGTGGACAGCAGCTTGGCCGCCTGGATGGGGTTAAATTCTCTCCCAAAGGGGCGGCAACAGGCAGCAGCCAGCAGCCTGAGAAGATAGCCAAGCTGTCGGGGCTAGGGCTTGGGAGTTGTGGGAGGTGGGGGGCTAGTTAGGAGCCAGAGGCCCATCAGTCTTTTCCTCCTGTCCTTGTTTTTCCTGTTTCCATTCTTTGCTTGCACCATCCACCTTCTTTCTGTATATAACCCTTTTCCTTTTCCCAGGCGCCAGGATAATTTCCTGCCATAGATTTTAGCAACCCCTCCAAGGCAGTGTAGCCAATGGGGTCTTAAAATCCAGCCCTCTTCATGCTGTGTCACTGGGCCTCGGATCTTGAGAGTCCTAGAGAGCTGGAGAAAGAAGACAGCCACGGTGAAAGACAGCCATGTCCAAAGCCCAGGACAAGGAGGGGATGGCGCTTTGTGGTCAGTATGGGTGTACAGCTTTGAAGAACTGAAACTGCGCTGAGAATGCCAGGCAGCTCTGCCCCTGCAGCCCCGGGGGCTCTTCCCATCTGCAGTACAGGTAGATTAAAGGAAAAGAAGGCGCACAAGTGGAAAATGGACAAATCTGCCTGTTTCTCTCTTTGATGGGAGATAGAGCTTAAGCCACGTGATACCAGCTTCACCAGGTTATTTGGTTGTGTAGGCAGCATTCCCAGAGGTTTAAATCTGAAGACAGCTGTCTAAGTTCACAGGGTCAGCCGTTGTTGTTGTTGTTTTTTTTTCTTCCTGGATTCTGCTTTTGGAAACCAGGAAGATGTTGAAAGATTTGATTTTCTTATCTGTCAGTGTTGCATGTTGGAGAATCCACCTGATCCAAAAGTGTGTTTACCTCCCAACCCTGTGAAAGGAGGTGGTACCCTGCTTTGCTGAGACAGTGCCAGACCTGGTGCTTGGTGCTAGGAATACAGCAGTGGGCAGCTGTGGTCCCTGCTTCCATGCAGGTTGCAATCCAGTGGACCAGATTCGCATGAAACAAAGTTCCAAAAGAACAGTGCTATTACAGTGCTGCCCTGAGTTACCAAAAGCAGTAAAGGGAACGTGTAACAGGAGGATCTAACCTAGTTTAGGTACAGAAGGCTTTCCCAAGAAGTGCCATGAGCCCTGGAAAGCCAGTAAAATCAGCTGAGTTCAAGTTGGGAGCAGGCACTCTGAGGGCCATAGAGAGAACAGATGCAAAGGCCCTGGGCTAGCCCGCTTAAGGAACAAATGAAGGCGCTGAAATTGCTGTGGGGAGATGCACAGGAGAATGATAGAACAGAAGCAAGATGGCCAAGTGGCGAGCTCAGGGACTTGTCTAAGGTGAGTTAGCTGGTGAGTGGCGAGGCACAGAGTCAAACCCGGATCTGTAACAAGATGGAGGCAGCATGCCCCTCTTCACCCCATCTTCTCCCCAGTGTCCATTAAACTATATTTGCTAAAAACAGGCCTGTCGACCCAGTGCATTTTAAGACATTCTTACGTGAGCTGGTTCTTTTTCCATGTGGCTTTTTGATCTTTTCATTATAAAATGAAATGTTTCAATATTATCAGCTCTAGAAAGGAAAGGGAGTACTTAATTGAATGAACCAAAGGAGGCTTGGAATTTTGCCTGCCTTCTACTTCAGCCTTGCCAAAATGTAATTTCTTTAATACATTCAATCACCTTCGTTAATCTCGCATTCTTGCTGTGTCGTGGCTTTTTGTGCGATGACAGTACAGGGATCTTTAGAAGACAATGTTACAAAATACTCTCCCTGGATTTGTGGTGAGTTGTTGCATACACTGGTTTTGTTTGCAGAATGCAGCTATTTTCCAGTGTAGGATCCTTTGTTAGGAGTGAATACAATTACCTTGTCACCTTTATTTAAAAGAATTGTTTGTACCATGCTTTCTGTAGAAAACCGTGTCTGTGATTATAATCTTTGCCTTCTAGGATGAGAGAAGTTCCTAAATGTTTTAGCAGTGAATAGTCCTGTTAGTGATGATAAAATTGATGTTGTGCATTAAGGGCTACTTGGTGCAAGCACTGGACTTCACTTCTTTTTCTTTAAGATTTATTTATTTGAAAGTCGGAGTTATACAGAGAGAAGGAGAGGCAGAGAGAGAGAGGTCTTCCATTCACTGCTTTACTCCCCAGCAGGCCGCAATGGCTGGAGCTGCCCCAATCCGAAGCCAGGACCCTGGAGCGTCTTCCAGGTCTCCCACGCGGGTACAGGGGCTCAAGGACTTGGGCCAACTTCTACTGCTTTCGCAGGCCATAGTAGGGAGCTGCATGGGAAGTGGAGCAGCCAGGACTTGAACCAGCACCCATAGGGGTTGCCAGCACTGCAGGCAGCGGCCTTACCCGCTAAGCCACAGCGCTAGCCCCTGGACTTACTTTCTGTGTTTTTCAGCAGTAAGCATCCTAGCAAAGTTTAATGAAGAGAAACAGTGGAGAGAGCACACCTGACAGCCCAGGCAGGCCTCTCAGTCAAGAACTGAGAGCCAGGCACTGGCCTTGGACCGCTTTGGACGTTCAGTTTGGGAGATTGTGCTGTAATGTTCATCATGTGGGGAAATGAAGGCCTCAAGTGGAGAAGTGAGCCTTCCAAGGGCACCGGGTGGGGTGTGGTGAGGCCGGGGCCCTCGCTGTGCCCGCTCCTCAGCGCCCTGTGAGTCTGGTTGGAGAGTCCCCTTCACGGTAGGCAGCTGTTGGGAGTCTGCGAGGACTGAGGCTAAGTGTCCCAGAGGAGACACTGGGAACCTGAGCAGCGTGCGCTGGACAAGTTGAGTGTCTGAGTGAGTATGTAAGTACAGAGGATGCCCCTCAGCAGGGCGGGTGGACATCTCCAACTTGTTGAGGGACCAGATACAACAAAAAGGTTTAGGAAAAGCAAACTTCCTCTCTGGGAAGCTGGGACCTTCGTCTTCTGCCCCAGACGCCAGCGCTCCTTGGTCTCAGGACCATAGGCTTGGGCTAGGGCTCAGGCCACTAGCCCGCCCCTGATTCTCAGCTCTTGAACTTGGACTGAATCACATCAGCACTGGTTTAACAGCTCTTCATTTTTAATATTAGTTTTATGCCATATTTGCCAGTCTGTTGTCAATTTTGTTACATAGACCAAGTGTGAGAAAAATGGAATCCAACTGCCAAATTTCACGTTAGTCATTTGCTTCTACTGAGCTTTGGTTTGATTCAAAACTTCCCTCTATTTGAATGTACTTTCATGGAAAGATAAGGAAATTAATGAAGTACACTTGATAGGTTTGGAAATTAAGCCCAATCCAATGACAATATGAGTAATTGCTTTAAAAATATAGTTTATGGTGGGGCCGGCGGTGTGGTGTAGTAGGCTAAGCCTCTGCCTGTGGTTTTGTCATCACATATGGCTACCATCTCGTTTCCTGGCTGCTCCTCTTCTGATCTAGCTCTATGCTATGACCTGGGAAAACAGTGGAGGATGGCTCGAGTGATTGGACCCCTGCACCTGTGTGGGAGACCAGAAAGAAGCTCCTGGCTCCTGGCTTTGTATCAGCCCAGCTCTAGCTGTTGTAGCCACTTGGGGAGTGAACCTGTGAATCAGACACCTTTCTCTCTGTCTCTACCTTTCTCTGTAACTCTACGTTACAAGTAAATAAATAAAATCTTTAAAAATATATATAGTTTGGGGCTGTCTCTGTGGCACAGTAGGTTAATCCTCTGCCTGTGGATCTGGCATCCCATATGGGCACCGGTTCTAGTGCTGGCTGCTCCTCCTTTGATCCAGCTCTGTGCTGTGGCCTGAGGAAGCAGTGGAGGATGGCCCAAGTGCTTGGGCCCCTGTGCCTGCATCAGAGACCTGGAGGAAGCTCCTGGCTCTTGGCTTTGGATTGGCCCACCTCTGGCCATTGCGGCCATTTGGGGAGTGAACCAGAGAATGGAAGACCTTTCTATCTCCCTCTCACTAATTCTGTCAAATAAAATCTTAAAAAAATATATATATATGTATATATATAGTTTAAGATGGTGGTTCTGAAACTCTACTGTGTATCTGAGTCCCCTGGAGGGCTGTATTAAAACAGACTGGTGGTCCCCACCCCAGACTTTGTGATTTGGGGGGGTATGGCACTGGCCTATGAGTTTATATCTCTTACAAATTCCTAGGTGTGTTAGGATTCTCCAGAGAGACAGAACCAATTGGGTATATAGAAGTGTATATAAGAAAAACTCATTACAGGAGCTGGCTCATGCCAAGAAGTCCCAGGAAGCCATTTCAAGCTAGCACACAAGCACTGATGGAAAATCAGTCTGAGTCTAAGAGCTGAGCACCAGGGGAACCACAGGTGTTGATCCCAGCTCAGAAAACAGGGAAGTTGGCTTGTTCTTTACCTTTCTGCTTCATTTGGACCCTCGGTGAATTGGAGATGTCTGCCTACCTTGGTGAGGGCAGTCTTCTTTATTTACACACTAATTCAGCTGCTCAGCTCTGCCAGCAGTACCCTGACAGATGCATCCAGAAATGATGTTTTACCAGCTACCTGGTTATCCCTTAGCCCAGTGAGGTTAGTACATAAAATTAATCTTTGGGGAATCACTAGTAAGTTGTAAGACAGTGGAAGCAGGAGGCAGTAATGAGTGCTAATGAAATTAGATGAGTTAGTCACTGGGAAAGCCATTTCTTAGTCTGAGACCTCATCTGCTAGCCAGAGCAGAAGGGGATCTGATGCCTTGTACCACCAGAACACCACGATTTCCTGAGGATTGTCGCACTATTGGGAAGACGTGGCGGGTATCTGCCACTCCTGCCTCCTATACCATGTACATGATGGCACCTGACTGAGCTCTGAAAACGTACTCGGTCAGCCCTCTGAGTGAAGTCTTCCACACTGCTAGGGGTACAGCCTAGTCACCCACTCCGCTAAGGAAAATTTAAGTCCAGTGAATAAATCAGCGTGCAGATGCCAATTCAGTAAGAATCTGGTTTTTGTATTGCGGGTTTTGCTGTCCCTCGGGAATATCTTCGTGCCCAAAGTTTGGTGGGGTTTTCTCCTCCTCTCTTTGCAGTGGCTGCAAATTAGTGGCAGTGACAAGAAAGTGTAAGATCTGTGCTTGGCTGGGAGTTAGATCACAGGGGCGGGCTTAGTAAGCCTTGTGGAATTCTCTGATTTGATGTGTTCAAACTTGTACTGGAATATCAAATATTTGATTTGACAAGATCTGTGGGTTCACAGTGCATACGTGTTAAAAATGCGTTTCTCAAAATACAATTAGGAAAAAATTCCTTTGAAATGCTACAATTATCCTGTAGTGGTGATAAAGATGCTGACAACCCTTCTACTTCTAACCTTCGTAATGTTAAAATAACATCATTAACTTGTGTGTAGACAAACACCAGTGGTCGTATTTAAAGCAATCATTAAACTTTTCCAGAGCTATACTTAAGAGAACTACTTTCTAATCCTACTGCTCTAATTAAAATATTACTGCAGGGGCTGGCAATGGTTAAGTCGCCACTTGGGACACTTCCAGCCCCTGTCGAAGGGCCTGGTTTGAGTCCTGGCTCTGCTATTGATTCTCTCTGCTGATGTGCACCCTGCGAGGCACAGGTGATGGCTCAAGGAGTCACATCCCTGTCACCCTGTGGGAGACCCAGACGGAGTTCTGGAATCCTGGCTTCGACCTGACCTCGGCCCTTGCTGTTGTGCACATTCAGGGAAAGAACCAGCAGATGGAATTCTCTCTCCAGCCTTCTGTCTCATTGCCTTTCCAAGTAGAATGAGACTAGGTAAATGAAGCTCATGGACAGTGTAATTAAAATAAGTTTATTTCCAAACTATAAAGTTGTTGGTGGCGGGGTGAGAAATTGTGGTTCTTTCTCTAGAATCTGTCTTGACTTCATTTGGGAGGAAAAATGAGAACAATACAACTGAACACAAGCATGTTTAAAAATATTTTAAGGAGGAAGAGAAAATTTGGAGCTACTTCTGATAATGAACCTGAAAACTCTGAAAAGTTCTTGAATTTATTGATTTAATTCTTAAAAATCAGTGTGATTATTACATTAACAATTCCTGTGTGTGTGCATCTGTGTATTCTGGCAGAGAGAAGTTCAATGTGAGCTTACTCTTGGGTTTTTGATAGTGGTCTCCTCTGACTGAGAAGGCGTTGACTCTCAGTCTCAGGAGTAAGCCAGGCCAGTTGTATATTCCCAGTGTTTCTGGTTACTGGATGTGACTCTAACAGTATTGCTTAGCCACAAGGACTCAGTTTTCACTTCTGTAAAATAGGTATAATGATAATAAGCATCTTATTATAATGATAATAAGCATCTTATACTGACTTAGTAAGTAACTTGTGATATTAGCCATCATTCTGATAAATTGTCAATCCATATGCATTTCATTTTTTTGCAGGAGAAATTGAGGTAGAGATAAAGACAAGAATCTAGGAGGTAGAGATCCTCAGTTGTACGACTGTTACCTTGCTTATGTGGTATTTTAGGCTTACTTCATTTTGGTCTCTAGGATGAAATAAAATATAACCTTGTACCCTTGATTATTTTAACCTTACTATATACTTATTTTTAAAAAGTACCATGATATACAAGAGTGTTTATGAAAGGCAAGTTTGAAAAATGAAATAAACTGGATACAGTGACTATAAGGTTTCCTATGTAATTCTTGTTATCCGTTACTCAATTGATCCAAAATGGACCTTTTTCCATTGAGGTAATTCATTTACTTCTCTTAGTCTTCTTACTAAAATGAAGTTCTAGTCCCTTTGGTGCCCTGACTCTGGCTGTTGCTCTGCCTTCTGTTCGTGAATAGGTTTAGTTTTCTTTGTTCCTTTTCACTTTCTTGGGTCAGGCCTCTAATTTAATTACCTTAACTGAATGAGCTGCTCCCTGTCACCAGCTCGCTTAGGGCTCATCCCTCTGCCTTAGCCTCACCGAGATCCCAGCTAACAAGATGCAATGGGGTGACCTTGTTGGTATTGTCTTTTGAATGCACCCCCTGTCTGAGACAATAACAGAATATGCGCTGTGTTCTTCACAAGAAATTTATAGTGGCGCAGTGCTATCCTTAAAAACAAGCTTTCTGGTCAATTGTAAATGGACCCTGAAAGCAGCCTTGCAGGTGAAATGTACATATTGTCTTGGTTTTTCTTTAATATAGGTACAGAATAATAAAAATGGGAGGGGGACTACATAAAAAAAGAGTGGAAAAATATTGATAAGTTCACCGATGAGTACACTGGTTTTGCTTTAGTATGTTCTTCACTTTTATATATATTTGAGGTTTTTTATAATATAGGGTTTAAAAATATTAGACCAAAAGTGAATGAAGAGTTTCATTTTCTAAAGGCTCTGTTTAAACATTGTTGAAATGTATTTATTCAGTGTATTTGAAAGGCAGAGTTCTCCTGTCTACTGTATCCCTTCCCGAATGCCCACAGTGGCCAGGGCTGTGCTGAGGCCCAAGGTGGGAGCCAGGTACTCAGGCTTGCTCTTCCACATGGGTGGTAGGAACCGAAATACTTGAGCCATCACCACCACCTCCCAAAATTGGCATTTGCAGGAACTGGGACTCAGTACTCTGATGTGGAGTAAGAGGGTCCCACCCCTGAGTCAACTCCTCCAACAAACATCTGCCCGGTAATTTGTTTTCTTGTGTGCATCTGTTTGGAGACACTTTGTTTTAGTATATGTTGTTCATTCGTTGATGCACAGCATAACTGCATGTGGGTGTGAAGGTCTGTGATAGTGGGTTTTTCCATGAAGCATACTTTGTCACTTTTTCGCATTTCAGAAAACTTCACAGTACTGCTGTATCATGCTTGGCAGCTGTTTTTATTTTTAAAAATATTTATTTATTTATTTGAAAGTCAGTTACAGAGAGAGAAGGAGAGGCAGAGAGAGAGAGAGAGAGAGAGAGAGAGGTCTTCCATCCGCTGGTTTACTCCCCAAGTGGCCGCAACAGTCAGAGCTGCACCGATCCAAAGCCAGGAGCCAGGAGCTTCTTCCAGGTCTCCCACGTGGGTGAAGGGCACAAGGACTTGGGGCTGTCTTCTGCTTTCCCAGGCCATGGCTAGATCGGAAGTGAAGCAGCTGGGTCTCGAACTGGGTCTCGCCCATATAGGATGCCGGCCCTTCAGGCCAGGGCGTTAACCCACTGCGCCACCGCACAGGCCCCGTGGCAGCTGTTTTAAAAACATGAATGGTAGAGTAATAGAGAGGAAACAGAAGAGATACAGAGTTCTTCTGTCTACTTGCTCATGCTCTCAACTGCCTCCACCAGCCAAGGCTGAGCCAGGACAAACCCAGGAGCCCAGAACTCCATCTAGGTCTCTGCCATGGGTGGCCTGGACTCAAGTACTGAGCCATCCCCTGCCACCTCCCTGGATCTCATTAGGAGGAAGCCAAATCAAGTGGAGGATCTGGTACTCTGATATGGGATTCACGGGTCTGAAGTGGTAGCTTGACCCCCTGCACCACAGTGCCCACCCTGATGTGTTGATTCCCACTGACAATGCTAGAGGACAGGATAAAGGCCAGAGAGACTGAAAAGATGGGCAGGTGTTTCTCAGAAATTGAAATCGGTTTGCTAAAACAAACTGATAGGTTTTCTTTTTTAAAGTGTTAGTTATTTGAAGGACAGAATGACAGAAGAGAGGGAGAGACAGAGTGAGATCCTCTATCTGCTGGCTCCCTCCCCTATTGTGCACAATGACTGAGTCTCACACTTGGTGGCAGGTGTCCAAGTACTTGGTCCATCTTCCATTGCTTTCCCAGGTGTGTTAGCATGGAGCTGGATCAGAAGCTGAGCAGCCAGTACTTGAACCATTGCAGGTGGGGGCTCTACCTGCTGTGCCACAGTGCTAGCCCCTGGTTGATTTTTCTAAGTGTGACCTAGAAAGTTGAAAGTTGATTCCCTAGCAAAATTTGAGTGTTCTCAGAATAAATAAAAGCTTTTTCAGAAGGTTCATGGAAAATGTGTATTTTGAGAAAATTGTGGATCTCAAACTTTTTTTGCACCGAGATAGTTATCTTTAATTGCCGTCTGTCCACGTGCTTTTTGCAGTACTTTCTGTCGTTGTGGCTTTCCTACCATATGTGCTAGTCCTAACATTCTTACTCCATTTCACACAAATGGTGTGCCAACCAGGTAGCACTGTTCATTCTTGCAGACCACTGTGTTCGTGTTTCTGGAACTTTCTTACAGCATGTGTGTCATCCTTTTTTCATCCTAGAACACAAGCTCTGACTTACTCACTATTCTGTCATTGACCTTGCTAACAAGTAAGTGTGACCTCATCCCCTAATGGGATACATGGAAGAAGATAGGAGGGTTTTGTTTCCTTCAGACGTAGTCATGGCTAGGTCAGCATGGGTTTCCCAAGAACATGCCTTTAGTAAACACCCCTTGATAGTGCAGTGTTGCTGGGAAGGGATATCAGAATAAAGCAGGGTGTTTGATTGCAGTTTCTTAGGACATTTTATGGGTAAATTGGATTTTTGGAGGCACTGCAGGCTGAGTTGTTTGTGCATTCAGGTCTCTGCCTTGCCATGGCTACTCAGATTTTTCTATCCAGGTATCACAAAGGAAGAGGGAAGTTGATGTCTTTTTTGGATGATACAAAGGGGTGAAGGTGCAGGGGTATGTTGTGGGCAAGATTTAAGGAGACTGAGAGTACAACCAGAAACGAAATGGCTTTGAACTTCCAGGTTTTCACATAAATACACTTTGTATTTTATTTTTTAAATGCGTTTGTGTTTGTTTCAACTTATAATTGTTTTCCAGTTGTCATCACATCAAGCAGTTTGACTAGCGTTTTGCAAATGTAATGGTATCCTAGTTTGGGTAGAGTGGTCTTGGATAAACAAAAGGTGCTGAGACTAACCTTGACATGCAGCTGGTTAAGTCTCTGCCTTCGATGCATCAGTTCAAGTCTTGATTGCTACAGTTCCAATCCAGCTCCCTGCTACTGTGTCTGGGAAAGCAGTGAAAGATGCCCCAAATGCTTGGGCCCCTGCATCCACATGGGAAACCCTGATGGAGTTTCAGGCTCCTGGCCTCAGCCTGGCCCAGCCTCAACCTTTGCAGCTTTTTGGGGAGTAAACCAGTGGATGGAAGATCTGTTTATCTCTCTGTAACTCTGCACTTCAAATGAATAAGTGAATTTAAAGAAAAGGTAAAGAAAGGTGCATCAGATTTGTATCTGTCCTAGTGTGGGGCCGGAAGCCGACCAGTTGGCTGTCAGCAGTCAGGATAGAAGAAGGCTTTGGAAACCTGAAGTCGATCAACATGAGCAAGTGCACAATTACAGTCTACTGAATGCAGTTTCCCAGAGTGGGGAAAAAAGGGGCTTCACGTTTATAGAGTAGGGAAACCCAGATCCGTGGCTGTGCTTGTTAAAAAGACTGAAGATTCTGGCCAAGTGTTTGACATTGTTGGCCATCTCCGGCTGCATTAGTGGCACAGTATTCACAGTGAAGGACATAATCATCCCGTTGTTTCCTGCCTTGATTTGGCTGCCTCCAAGGGCTTGTTTTCAGACCAGATCTACATTTTAAGAGGGCAACCCAGGGAGGTAAATGGACTGGAAACCATGCCCTACCAGGAATTGTTGAAAGGCAGTTGGAAGGAGAGCAAATTTAATTTTCGGCTTTGGGGAGAGGAGTGGAACTTTTAGATGGATATAGGAGATCATGGTTTTCTCTTTCAATAGTTGACGGGTTTTCTTTTGTTTGCTCGCATAACACGGAAGTCATATGTATCCTATTATAAGTGCATTTTTCATTACACAGAAAGCACATGTATCTTTTCATGTTAATATTTGTAGACGTGTATTTTTGGTGGCTGCCTAGCATACCGTTTTGTGGGTACAGTTAAAAAAATTTTTTAAAGCAGGCATCAACATTTTTTTAAAGATTTATTTATTTATTTAACAGTCAGAGTTAGAGCGGAGAGGGAGAGACAGAGAGAGGGAAGAGATCTTCCATCCTCTGGTTCCTCCCCAAAAAGCCACAACGACCAAGGCTGGACCAAACCAGAACCAGGAGCTTCATTCGAGTCTCTCACTAGGGTGCAGGGCTCCATGCACTTGGGCCATCTTCTTCTGCTTTCTCAGGCACATTAGCAGGGAGCTGGATTGGAAATGGAGCAGCCAGGATTGAACTGGTGCCCCTAAGGGATGCCAGTGCTTCAGATAGTAACTTAACCTGCTATGCCACAGTGCTCCCCTACCCCCCTGTTAAAAATGAGGGAAATAGAGAACGCTGCTCTCTGCTGATTCACTCCCCCGAATGCTGGTGCTGGGCTTTGGGGAACTGGGAACTCAATCCAGGTCTCCCATGTTAGGTGGCGGGAACACAGTTACTTGAGCCATCACTGCTTCCTCCCAGGGTCTCTATTAGCAGGAAGCTGGAATCGGGAGTGCCGGCGGGAACAGAACCCAAGCACTCCCATGTTGTCCAAATGCCCACCCCCACTTGTATCTGCTAAAACCATCTCTGACTGACAGTTACTTTGGTTGCTTCCAATTTTGTATTATCATAAACAACATTACAGTGAGAATCATTGAAATACACTTAATAATGTGTGCTTATCAAGTTATTTCTGTAGGATAAATTCCCAGAAGTGGAATAGCTGGGTCAAAGTTAGTACATTTTATTTATTTTATTTCATGCTTTGGGTATTTACTGCCAGACTGCTTTAACTGCTGTATGAATGGGATGTGTTAAAGTCAGGTCACCCCAAGTCATAATGCTGCAGAAGGGGTTTTGGCAGTGGATTGAATATTGAAAAATAACCTAAAGTTCCTTGTAGAATGTCATGGAGGTTTTACAGAGCAGCAGGTGATAGTTTCATCTGAGCTTTCCTGTTTCAGTCTCGTGTGAGCCATGCTGTTGTAGCACACAGATGGTCAAGCGTCTGTAACAAGGAAGGCAGTAAGGGCGAGTTTCAGGAAACTCGATGGAAATGGCGCAGTGAGGAGAGCTGTATGGTGGGCTGCAGTCCAGGCTGTCGGTTAAGTTGCATGTGGAGTAGAAATGGCAAAAGGATCTCTTGCAAATATCCATTTTATATCTTTCTGAAGTTAGGCTTGTTCAAACTAAGTAAACTGCATTTTCGGCAGGTACCGGAGCTGAGTGACCTTGGCTTCTGGGGAGGATGGGAACAGGCATAATGCTGCTAACAGGCATAATGTTCCTAGTGAAGGGCTCAGAGTGATTGCGCACGTCTCCCACCCCCGGGGAGATGGTGTGCTGAGCTATCGGCAGCGCCCTCGGTTCCAGCTGCCTCACTTGGGGAAGCTGCGGGGCCTCTCCGAGCTCCAGTTTCATAACCTGTCAGTGGGATGAGTAACGATCACTTGTCCATTCTTGGAGTAAGTGTGAGGATGACGTGAGGTGATGCTCAGGATAGTGCCTTGTTCTCTGTGAGACACTGGACCACATCAGCATGGAACTGAGCCTTAAGTCTCACTGCTGGAGAGAGGAGCTTGGAGCCTTCTTCCAGGAAGAAGTTGGGTCTTTCTCTCTCTCTTTCTCTTTCTCTCTTTCTCTCTCTCTCTCTTTCTCTCTCTCTTTTTCCCTTCTTGATGTTTGGCTCTTAGTTGGAATTCACTAAATATTTGTTGGATGAGTGCAAGAAAATCTTTGTGGAATACAGCATGAACTGGCAAGGATCCGTGTTTTCCCCTTGAAAATGTGTGCTTTTCATTTTTGTGCGGTGAGTCCTGCTGTTCATATCTTACACATGGGAAAACATTTGAGCTCCACACTGATAGCCAAATCCTACTTAGGAGAAAAGGATGATCCAGGCTGTAGTCTGTAGCTCTGTGCAAAGTCACAGTCTTTGATTTGTTCACTTTATCAGACTTTATTTTACTTACTGACCCTCAGTGGAAGATAATTTTGTTTTATATATATAGTCCTCACCACATCTCTGTTGCCAGGAAGCCAGTTCTCTTATCATGTCCCTAAGATGACAACTTTGTCTATATTTCTGTTCTTTGTGCTTTGTGTTTGGTCCTAAACTGTGAGTATTCCATTAACTGGGAACTCTGAATAGCCCTTGTGTATGTGGAGTGATGTATTCTGTGTCAGCTCTAGGCATTGTGTTTGAGAATAAATGTGCAGTTTATTTCTTGTGGGACTTCTCTCATTGCCACTGATAATGTGATGTTACTGCAGAGATAAGCCTGTGGGTACAGCTCACCAGTACTTGGCATTGTTAAAACAAGCAGGGTTTCAGTTTCAGACTCGTGATTATACTTACGTGTCTATATTTTCCAGCAGGAGGTGAAACTGTTAGTCTCTTATCCATGAGCTCTAGGTGAGCAGTGTCGTTGAAACTGAATCCAGAGTTGTTGATGTGTTTTCCCTGGGAGACGTTGCATTGTTCTAAAAAATCAGAATCTTGTGGCCTGCGTTGTGACATGCTGACATCCCATATGGGTGCTGGTTCACATCTCAGCTGTTCCACTTCTGGTCTAACTTTCTGCTAATGCACCTGGGACTGCGGTGCATGATGGACCAAGTGCTTGGGTCCCTGCACCCATGTGGAAGGTCCAGGAAGAAGTTCGTGGCTTTAGCCTGGCCAAGCTGCGGCCATTTGGGGAGTGAACCAGCAGATGGAAGAGTCTCTCCCTCTCCCTCTCCTTCTCCTTCTCTCCCCCTAACTCTGACTTTCAAATAAATAAGTAAATATTTAAAAAAAGCAAAATAAAGTATACTGATAGCATGATGGCTTGCTATTACTGTTAGCCAATATCTGCAGGCCCAGAGTATGCTTATTACTGCTCTGGTCTGCTTTTGACCTCTGCATGATCTGAGTGTGGATGCAGCTGTATACCTTCACAGCTGATACGCTGTTAACTGCTTAGTCTGTGTGCGGCTTACGTGAAATTCTTGAGGGCCCAGATCTGGCTGAGCCAGTTCACCTTCTCACATCGGGGAAACAAGTGTGACCGTCTTTGGTAATCTTACTTTGGGCTTCTCTTGGGAAGGCCACTTGTTTCCACACTGGCAATGATGCTCAGCGGGAGACAAAGTCACTTGGCACAAACGTGGCTGCTGTGGGGACTGCTTCACCGAGTGCAGCCTCCGAGGCTAGAATGGTGATTGGCTGCACAAAACGTGCAAACGTGCCTGTGGCTAGGGTGGGGAAAGCAAGGTCTGACTTCCTCTGTTTTTCCTTTGCTGATCGATGCCCACATCCTTTTGAAGATCCCTAGGCGTGTGGAGCAAGCTGAGTGTAATTTCAGTAAACCTATGGCCTGGAGACCATTTATTCCCATGAGGATCTTCTGTCCCCTTTCCCAACTGCTTACTACTGGAGAGAAAATGGCGACAGCTTCATCTTCAAGCCTTTTCTTTAAAGGACTTGTTTATTTGAAAAGCAGAGTGACACAGAGAGAGACGGATCTTCCATTTGATGCCTCACTCTCCAAATGCCCACACCTAACCAGGAGCCAGGAGCTCCATCCTGGTCTCCCACTTGGGAGGCAGAGGCACAGGTACTTGGGGCCATCCTTTGCTGCCTTCCCAGGCACATTGGTGGGAAGCTGGGTTGGGGACAGAGCCATCTGGGGTTCAACTAGGACTCCGATATGGGTTGTTGGCATTGTGAGTGGCAGCTTAACCCACCATGCCCCAAAGTTCTGTGCCCGTAGCTCTTACATTGGAAAAGTCCACCTTGCAGCATGGCTGTGTGCCTGCATCCATGCAGCCTGTGCAAACACGAGTTTGAAAGTTTCTTCCACAGAACACAACTCGTTGTTTAAGTCTGTCCTGCATAGATTGGAGCCAGCCAAGATTGTCACAGCATTCCCTGGTTGGGAAGTGCCATATAGATGAAGCATGTGTTTGGGAATACGAAACCTACTTATGTATCCATAGGAATCTTTTGAAAAGCAAAGCTGTTCTAAGTTCCTTCCTCGTGGAACTTGAGTGTGGTGCTGGCACATTTGCAAGTTTGTTGGCGGACTTGAAGAGACAGCTGAGCTGGTCCGTGTGCTCCTGCAATGCACGCTGCACAACCTCAAGGGGTCCACTGACAGTGAATTCAGAGTTAACTTGGGGAACTGGCTCAGAACTGTCCAGAATGGACAAAATTTATAGTCAGAGAGAGCCGGTGCCAAAGTTCAGCACTTAACATTCTTTGTTTTATTTTTCCTTTGTGCCCCTGTCTGGTCAGTATTATTGTTGCTGTCTTCCACAGAAATAAAAACAAAGCTTGGAAGTTAAGTAATTGGACTAAGGCCCCCGACTAGGCAGGTGTGAGCTGGAAATGGCCCTGTGGGAGAAGAGCTTCCATTTCTGCTTAAGATTTGGCAAGGAGGCATTTGAACATGCATTGTCTGTGTCACTCTCACCAAGTTTAAGCCTTAGAGAATTAAAAATCAGTCCCCCAGGAGTTTGTAGATCAAACCATTCACATGCTAATACATTTGTATTGCCTTAGTCATTTGTGTATTTGTATTTAATCTCTTCAATTTTATACCCTTAGATTGTTTGTAAACTAAGTGTTTCTTCAGTTTAATAAAATCTTCAAAACCATGTGTAATGTGTATATAATTAAGTTTCTGAAATTTTGCAGTTGTAATAGTAAGATAGTGCATGTATTTTTGTCCAAGTCTTTTTTTTTAAATATTTTTTTTATTTGACAGAGTTAGACAGTGAGAGAGAAAGGTCTTCCTTCCATTGGTTCACTCCCCAGATGGCTGCAATGGCCCGAGCTGTGCCGATCTGAAGCCAGGAGCCAGGTGCTTCCTCCTGGTCTCCCATGCAGGTGCAGGGCCCAAGCACTTGGGCCGTCCTCCATTGCCTTCCCAGGCCACAGCAGAGAGCTGGACTGGAAGAGAAGCAACCAGGATTAGAACCTGGAGTCCATATGGGATGCCGGTGCTGCAGGCGGAGAATTAACCAAGTGAGCCATGGCGCTAGCCTAAAAAAATGTTTTTAAGAAGATTTATTTGAGAGATACAGTTAGAGAGGGGGGAAGAGGTAGAGAGAAAGAGAGAGAGAGATCTTCCGTCCACTGGGTCACTCCCCAAATGGCAGCAACAGCTAGGGGTGGACCAATCTGAATCCAGGAGCTGGGGGCTGCTTCTGGGTCTCCCACATGGATGCAGAGGCCCAAGCACTTGGGCCATCTTCTGCTTCCCTAGGTGAATTAGCAGGGAGCTAGTGCAGAAGTAGAGCAGCAAGGACTCAAAGTCGCGCCCGTATGGGATGCTGACACTACAGGCAGCAGTGTTACCCGCCCCTGTTACAGCACTTTTAAAACATTTATGGGGGCTGGTAGTGTGGCATAGTAGGCTAAACCTCCACCCACAGCACTGACATCCCATATGGGCGCCAGTTCATGTCCCAGCTGCTCCTGTTACCATCCAGCTCTCTGCCATGGCCCGGGAAGCCATGGAAGATGGCCCACGTACTTGGGCTCCTGCACCTGCCTGGGTGACCAGGAAGAAGCTCCTGGCTTCGAATCAGCTCAGCCCGGGCCGTTGCAGCCATTTAGGGGATGAACCAGCAGATGGAAAATCTTTTTCTCTTTCTCTCTATCTCTGTCTATAACTCTGCCTCTCAAATCTTTTAAAAAAATTTCTAATTGTATTCATTATTCTCTCATGTAGACTTATAAGAAATTTACCTCTTTGGATTTTTAAAGACTGTCCTGCTTGGTTTTACCATTTCTGTGGTTTTCTTCTTTTCTATTTTTTGATGCATTTCTAATTACTAAAATATTTTGTAGCATTTTGGGAACAAATTGAATTTTTTTTTTTTTTTTAAGGGAAAGGGTTTATTGGGGGAAACCTGACAGACCGGAGGGAAGGGGCGAAGAAGAAAAGAGTGTTAGAGAGAAAGAGAGGGAGATAAAGAGACAGAAAGAGAGCCAAGTGTTCAGGAACAGGTCCTCTTAAAACTTGGCGTGGGAGGGGAGGGAAGGGAAGGGGGGGGAGGTGGGCAAAGAAGAGCAGCAAATCCCATTAGGATGGGCGTGGAGCTGACACTTGTGGTTGGGCCATGTGTCCACCTGGCTTCCAGCAATGGCAGTGGGGGCTAGATCCTAGGATGGTATCCAGGGTATAGATGGCACCATAGATTAAGACCCCATTATTTTACTAACATTCCCCCCTTTTGTTTTTTATAAAACAAGAGTTGTATGGGATTACATTAGCCCCAGAAGTCCAGGAGGGGTAGAGGCATGATGATCTGTCGTTAGAGCTACTTCCTACTGACATGGGGTGAGGTGGTACTCTCTGCTGGCATGGGGCGATGTCTCAAGCCACTGTCTCCTGGGTGAGGAGCCGAGTATATCCCTGTAGCAGCACTTGGTGATTCAGGTATGAAATTCACTTATTTTAATTACTTGCAGTTTGCATTTATCTTTGTTCTCACCTTCACAAGATCCCATAGAGTTTGACAAGTAAGCTTTCTGTTTTCTGTTTCTTCTCTACCTTTTTATTGTTTTCCAGATAGCTTATTTTAGGATTTATGTCTCTTGGAAATAATTATTGGGTATTAAGTTTTCCCATGTGTATTTTTAGTAAATGCCTGTTACCTCTGATTATTTTGTTTTAATCTCTGGAGTATCATCTTTCATCACTACTTTGCATAATTTATCAAATTCTTTTTTGGCTTTGTGTATGGGGTGTGTGTGTGTGTGTGTGTGTGTACATGCTTTTAAAAACTGCCATCTCTAAAGAGAAATGAGGCTTAGTTTTCAAAATCTGCTGTAGTATTTTCATTGCCATGCAAATGAGATGTCCTTCACCTGCCCTGACTATGAAGCCTTGACATCTGTGCTTTGCCAGCGTGGTATCAGTTTTGAGATAAGCCAGTCTTGTGATGTGGCTTCACAGGGCCCAGTGGGCCCAGCTGGGCATACAGGCTGCAGTACAGAGAAAAATCCCAGCACTGGTCCCCAGAAGCCTGACCTGTGACCTTGACCCTGTCCCTGGGGTGCTTTTAGCAGAGTTAATCTCTTAGAGGAACTTTCATCATCATAAAAGCAGAAGTAATTTTCCTAATGCTGTTGATAAAATCTGGCTGTGCCTACTTGATACTGTTTATTATGGAAACTCAGCATTGGACGCTTCTGTTTTCCTTGTCAAAACTTCCTGCCTCCATTAGATAAATTGTGTATATCAAGCATTTGAAAATTTGTACTTTTTCTAAGTTTTTTTTTTTTCAGATATACATGGGTACACACACAGACACACACACACATACTGATTATTTTATTTAAAAAATTTATTTACTTATTTGGAAGAGTTACACAGGGAAAGGGAGAGACCTAGATCTTCCATCCACTGATTCATTCCCCAGATGGCCACCACTGTTGAGACTGGGCCAGGCTGAAGCCAGGAGCCAGGCAGTTCATCGGGGCTCCTGCATGGCTGGCAGGGGCCCAAGTACGTGGCCCATCTTCTGCTTTTCTCATGCCATTAGCAGGGAGCTGGACTGGAGGTGGAGAGGCTGGGACACTGGGATGCTGGCATCACATGAGAGGTGGCTTTACCTGCTGCACCACATGCTGGCCCCTCGTGCACTAAATCAGTGACTAAGTTGTTACTTTTCATTGAATTTAATAGTCATTTAAGACCCCTTAGCTTAGTTCTAAGAATTCGTAAGCATGTTTAAAGGCTGCATAATAATTTCTTGCTATCTATTTGCTGTTAACAGTCGGGACAGTGAATGGGTTTGTGCCTAACTGTATGTGATTAGAGGTAAATGACAGAGTCAGAAGGTGCCAGTTTATGTATTTTTTTTTAACACTGAGGTGGCATTGTAGCACAGCTGGCGAGGCTCTGCTTGGAATACCTCCATCAGGTATTGGAGTGCCTAACATCTGCCTCTTTCTGGTCCAGCTTCTTGCTAATATGCACCCTGGGGGGCAGCAGATGATGATGGCTCAATTACTTAGGTTCCTGTTACCCATGTGGGAGACCCATTTGGAATTCCTAGCTCCCACCTTTGGCCTGGCCCAGTCCCTGCTGTTACTAGAATTTGGGAAGTAAACGGGTTGATAGGGCACTAAGACTCCATTTTTCTTTATCTGAAAGGTAGAATAAGACAAACAACCTTAAAAAAAAAACAAAAAAAACAAAAAAAAACTACCCATGCTAAAGACTCTTGATGCAATTTGTACCCCCACTCAATGTGTCAGTGCCTGCCTGCTGTAGACATAGCCTTGGGGGTTGGGATGGGGGGGATGGGTGGTTCCTGCTCTCCATTCAGGACTAGGTTGTTTTGTGGGACAAGGGGTGTCATGTGTCTTCTACAAGAAAAGGCATTGTTACCAAGGCAAACAGTGATACTTGATACAGCTCTGTGGACGCAGGCCTGGAAAACCTTCGCCACAGATTGTTGACAGTTGCTAGAGGTTGTGATAATGCTGAAGTTACACAGTGTTCCTTCGGCAGCCCATGTTAATTGGTTTGTTCAAATGCTGGAGCCTTTCTTAAATGATACTTGGGAACACCTTCCCTGGAAAAATATAGCAATAAAATAAACAGCCTTAGGAATGCATTGCTTGTTAAGAGTTAGCAAGGGAGATCACATGTCTTTAAACAAGGTAGGTTACTGTTTTTAAATAGGAAAGGAAGTAGCTGTGCTCCATCTATAAATGAAAAAGTTTTAAAAGTGAATAGGAAACAGTAAGCAAGATCCATTCTCTGGTCCCTAGATGCTTTCTGTCCCTTATAAATTCGTATTTTGTGTTAGAGGACAGCTCACTGCAGCTTTCTTGAAAGAGTTGCCAGAACTGCACTTGAAACAGTGTCAGCTGACAGGCAGACACATGAGGGGGTGTACTCCATAATGTATCAGAAAAATTAAAGGCAATTCATTTTGCTTAAGGGGTAGTACATAGTTTGTTCAGAGAGAAATAGGAGTTGGTAGGAAAAGGGGTGAGTATTTGATAAGGACCCAAGTTGTGTTGCTTTCCTTTGTGTCTCGTAAGCCGCAGCCTCAGTTCCCTAGGCAGTGTTCTTCCCAGTTTGCCTGCGTGTCTGTGCAGAGCAACGTGGGGACGTCTGTGCTCAGCACAGAGGCAGTCCCTGGGACCCTGCCTTTTTGCCATTTTCTGGCATTTCATCTCAAACAATTTGAAATTGAAGAGCCGTCGTTAGCCCTTCACTAATAACATCCTAGCATGTATTTTTCATAAGCTGATATAAAATGTATTTGTAGTTTTTAAAAGGACATGTGTCAAAAGCTGTAATTTCTAATGTCAGTGCATTCTTTGTGTCAGGACATTCTGTAAGTGTATAGAGACTATTTCTGGCCAAATGGTCTTCTGTATATTAGAACATTTCCAAAATATATTTTTATTGGGCTTAGAATATAGTGAGATTGGATCAAATGGTATATCTGTAGGACCTGGTTTTTCATTCTTGACACTCTCATCAAACATGACCATATATGTGTCCTAATCCAACAAAGTTTAACAGGAAATGCTGTTATTTATTTATTTGAAAGAATTAGAGGGAGAGACAGAGAGTGAGAAAGAGAGCTTCCGTCTGCTGGGTCACTCCCCAAATGACCACAAGTGCTGGGCCAGGCCAAAGCCAGGAGCCAGGAACTTCTTCCAGATCTCCCACATGAGTGCAGGGGCTCATTTTCTGCTGCTTTCCTGGCCTCATTAGCTAATTAGCTGGATCAAAAGTGGAGCAGTTGGGACTCGAACCAGTGGCTTGCTGGTTCGTGGGATGCTGACATTGCAGACCGTGGCTTAACCTGTGCTGCAGCGCTGGCCCCAGGAAATTCTGTTTGCTTTGAGCATGACTTGAAAAAGATACCTGGGCTCCTGTCAGAAGTAGGTCTGACTCCTTGGAGTGTAGATGTTACTCTGTTGCTACAGTAATCACCCAAAGACAGCATTGATAAATGCAGAACAAAAAGTGAATGGTCTAGATGAATGAAAGTCATTGCCTTACTGGCCTCTAAACTTAGCCAATAAACATCAATTAGGATCTTCGTTTTTAAGAGCCAGAAGTAACATAAGCCCTAATCAGTGAGAAAAGGTAGTGAGGGTAGCAGAGGTGAAGGAAGTCATAGGCTTTGTTTTATTATAAGGGAAATGTTAAAATACGTGGCAGAGCTCTGTAACTTGGCACTCTGCCTCACCTCATTTTGCTACGAAATCCAGAGTGAAAAGATCTTGGAGTCAGGTCGTTGTGGTAAGTTGCCGATTTAGGAAGGTTGGTTACTCGACGCATGCGCACGGCCACAGGGCTTGCTGTTGGATTGGGCTGGCAGTAGATGAACAATGTGCTGCTTGTTTCTGTGGTTGCAGTCAGCTTTCCTTAGCGGCTTAGAGCAGAAAGCTGAGTTGTTCAGAGGAGCCAGGCGGGGGATTCGTGGGCTGTGCCTGTGCCCTGCAGCTCTGTGCGTCCAGGATGTTTGCCAGGATTGCCTGGGTTTGTCGTCACCCTGGAAGGAGCCTGGTCCTGCAGGCGTGGGAGTCACTGGTGCTTCAGGAGCCTCGTGCCGCTGGGGTTCGGTGGCTGGGGCTGTATGGAGGGCCTGCCGGAGTGTTGCCCCTGTTTGGTTCTATGGAGGGAGTGGGCAGCGCGGCAGCTGTCTGTGGGAATGCCAGGGTCTGAGCCCTGGTATTCATGAGTCTCCGGAGAACATTTCCTTGGCATCCTTTCCTGCTTGGCCTGGTTGACTGGGGTGTTCCGGGAAAATGGGCCTCTCTTGCTCTTTGCTCCGGAGATTGAAATACGGCATTTATGAGATTGCTACTATTGAACTTCATCATGGATCACTTTATTCTCAACAAGGGAAGCCCGTGTGTTTTTAGCCTTTAGTGTATTGGAAGTGCTCTCTTCTTAAGTGCACGTGTATTTTTTTTTTTTTTTGAAAGATTTATTTATTTGAAAGAGTTACAGGGGGAGGGGGAGAGACGGAGAGAGACCTTCTATCTGGTGGTTCACTCCCCAGATGACCTTAATGTTCAGCCCTGGGCCAGCCCGAAGCCAGGAGCTTCTTTCAGGTCTTCCACATGGGCACAGGGTCCCAAGCACTTGGGCTAACTTCTGCTGCTTTCTCAGGCCTTTAGCAGGGAGCTGGATCGGAAGTGGAGTAGCTGCTGCCCATATGGGATGCCGGCATCACGGGTGGTGGCGTTACCCTGTACACCACAGTGCCAGCCCCTGGCAATCTGTTTTTATTTGTTTTAAATATTTATTTTGTGTTTAGTTGAAAGAGTTACAGAGAGAGGTAGAGACAGAAAGGTCTTCCATCTGCTAGTTCACTCCCCAAATGACCACAGCGGCCAGAGCCGAGCTGTTCTGAAGCCAGGAGCCAGGAGCTTCTTCCAGGTCTCCCACATGGGTCCAGCACTTCTGCCATCCTTCACTGCTTTCCCAGGTGCATCAGCAAGGAACTGGATCAGAAGTGGGACAGCTGGGACTTGAACTGATGCCCATATAGGTTGCTGCTGGCTCTGCAGGTCGGGGCATTAACACGCTGAGCCACAGCGCCAGTCCCCAGTCTGTTTTTAGAAAGCCCTGCACATATGTCTGCTGCATGGTAAGGCCTGAAACGGGCTTGCTCTAATTGTGCCCCTTTAAACTCTCAGGGTTGCAGAGGTGATCGACCCCCTTGGGGTTTGGATGAATACTGGAGCGGAAGCAGCAGGCAGTCTTCTGGGAGGCCCCTCGAAACCCACTTCCAGGTGCAGGGAGGAGAACAGTAAGGAAGCAGAGCAGGAGCCAGGGTTAGCGTTGCCTCTGCCCTACCAGGCACGGTGCCTCTCTGCAGTGGGTCTCACGGTCATGCCTCGAGTGTGCCCCGTGTGTCCTGGGCACGCCCTTCTCTCCCAGTTGTCATCTCCAGTGCAGAAGCAGCGCCGGAGCTTTGCTTCGGCTCTTTGACGGCCGCTCATTGAAGCCTGATACTCTGTTCCACGTTGGGGGCTGTATGTTCCCTCCTTTGTGTTAGAGGTGGATGAATCTTCCTGCTAAACTTGGTGCTTCTTCCTGGAAGTCCTTCTGTTTCAGGTTATGGGAGAGGAGAGGAGGGCCCTGCAGGTGGCATGTGCCAGGTGCGTGATAAAGAGCTGAGTGAGTTTCAGTCCTTGGACACAGTTTGTGCCATTTCCTAGACGGCAATGTCATCCGTGCAGACTCACTTCCTTATTCATTTAAGGCAGTGGTTCTCAAATGTGGCAGCATCTCCTGGGGACTTTTTCAAACTCCAGCTTCTTGGGCTGGTGTTGTGGCACAGTGAGTGAGACCACCGCCTCTGATGAAGCATCCCACATGCATGCTGGTGAGACTCAGCTCCACTTCCCATCCAGCTCCCTGCTGATGCACCTGGGAAAGCAGTGAAAGGTGGTCCAAGTGCTTGGGACCCTGCAGCCTTGTGTGAGAGCCAGATGGAGCTCCTGGCTTTGGCCCGGCCGTTTGGGGAGTGAACCAGCTGAGGAAGACTTCTCTGTCTCTGGCCTTCTCTGTAGCTCTGCCTTTCAAATAAAAAATAAATCTTAAAAAAAAATGCAAGTAGGAAACCTTTGTCCTCTTCTACCTGGAGGAAGAAAGTGTGCTTTGGGGGACTGGTACCCCTGAATCTTTATGTATCTCTCAATGGTGACTTTTCCTGACCTTTGCTTAGCCTTGGAGAATAAAAACAATTACTCATATTTTTAGCAGTTCACATGGAGAGCAGCCAGTTAAATGTTTGATTTATGATTAATCCTGAAAGAGAAAAGCCCATTTTCTTGAGCCCTCTAGGCTCACTTTCCTCTTTGCCCCTGGACAACATCACAGTTAAGAGTGCATCTCGCCATTGATTATATAAACAGAGTATAGATGTATAATTAGCTGGATTTAGATATTGTTAACTCATCAGTGCAAGCTTTAAAAGTCTAGTATGATGATTGAAAATGCCCGTTACCAAGCTGGACTTTTTTTTTTTTTTTTTTACCATGTCAAAGAATTATACTTGAATGTTTCCGGAAGAAAAATTATTCGGAGTCCACCAGTTCTCTTGGCAATTAAGAAAACCATTTTTTCCCACTTTGTATAACGTCTAACTTTTATTGGAAATGTAGTCTTTAGGAATGCTAAAAATGCCATCTGTAAGATGAAATGCCTGTGGGGGGGGGGGAAGGCTGAGAGCACCCCTCCCTCCAGGGGTTTTGCTCTTACCTCTGAATTTAATGGCATGCCTGTGGCTAAAGTCAGCAGGAGAAATGGCCTATACACAGGAGTGAATATACAGACATAAAAATGTCAGTCAAGGTCTTGGATTCACCACACGAGCCTAGAAAAGCAGAGTTCAGCAAAGCAGTTTGGCAGAGGAGGCACATGGAGGCTGCAGTGACACGGGTCCTGTCCCCCGGGAAGTGTTCTCAGTGCGGCCAGATTGTGAACCAGCACCCTGGATCTGCTTTGCTCTAATCTGCTCTAGGGTCCCCAGCACACTGAGTCTCAGCTCGATGGTGTGGCAACAGACAGATGATCGTGTTTACTGGGAATCTACAGCTGCAGGGAGCAAAACCAACCAAGGGAGGATTTTAACAGAATCCTGAATTACTCGTGAGAGCCCTGGATCCTTACAGGCACCCTGGACTCAGGAAGAGCACTCCAGCACAGGAAGTTGAGGCACTGTGTGATCATCCCTACTTCTCTTGGCTTCACTCTCGCACTTCTGCAGACGCCTGTGTGTGTGGTGCTCTCCATGGGTGCACGGCACAGGCCCAGTTATACCCAGGCCTGGCAGCTCCTCAGCCAGTAGGGGGGAAGCACCTGCTCAGCATGAGTCTGCACTCTCATGACCCCATAGTCTGTGACTGGGAGGGACGAGTGTGTGGTTGCCTCCGAAAGCTCCAAAGGGGGGAATAGCTTGCATCACAGGCATACAAGCCTTCTCCTGACGCGTGCCATTACCACGTTGCTGGGAGTCTCTTCATTATTCCACACTCTGGGGAGTAGTTACCTTGGGTTCCAAGAAAATCTGGCTGTGGGGCCTGAAGCACCTCATTCCAGGCAGTGAATCAGAGTCGGGTGTGGTGGTGAGTGTTTAAAGTGGCTCTACCTTTTGAGACCCCTTGGCCATCAATGCTAGATGCCAGCACACAGACCAGTTGGTGTAAACCCTTTCAACAGCAGTGGTGCCAGGCGAGGCTAAAGGTCCTGGTGAAATGTGTGCACGATGTAAAAACCTTTTCATGAGTCATACTCTGAAAGTATCCTTTATTCTAAACGCCATTCTGATCCATTGGTGGAAGCTAGTGACATTGAACTAACACACACGTATAGGCTGATATATCTTAGCTCCTCCTCCTCTGTTAGTTTGTGTACTCATTCATTTGTGAAACCGAATTGGGTATCTCAGCCCAGAAACTGTGGGTACAAGGAATACTGGATTTTTGTAAATCAATTGATTTTTAACTGAGAATCTGCCTGGCAGCAGAAAGTGTAACCACTGTTCTTGTGTCTCTTGGCCACATCACCTTCCTGGCCTTGCAGCAGGGATCCAGGCTTTACTGCAGCCCTGGTATCAGTCAGGCCCCCGGGTGTTGCGTTCACACTGGTCCCTGCCACTGTGGGCTCTTTCAGGCTGGGGAGGAGCCCGTGTCTCAGCCTGGAGTCCAGGCTCAGCATCTTGCCAGTCCCTGGGGGCTCCTGCATATCTGATGGCGCAGGGGTCGCCAGAGAGCACATGTGGCTGAACTTGAGGTCCCTCTGCACCAACAATCTCCTCTTCATCTGGGGGGTGTCATTCTCTTCTCAAATCCTTTGCTCCTTAAGGAGGTCCTTGTAGTGATCTCCCCGATGCAGGGCCGCCAGAGCCATCCTCCTGTGTGTGTGAGGAACATTCAGAGAGGATCACCTAGGGGAAGCCTCCCGGCTCCGCGTGGGCAGCAGCTGTCCCCATGCTGGCTGCAGCCAGGAGCAGGGTGGGCTGTGCATGCCCTGTAGACCGCTGGCAGCAGTCTGCTGGGGATGACCGAGCTTCCTGCTACCTGCTGAGCTGTAGAGAGTCTCTACTGTCCCAGACTGGCAGGTGCATGTGTTTCATCATGGTTGTTGCTGTTTGGCTGCTTCCAAAGCCGACTGGGAAACCTGTGTGTTCCACAAGAGCAGTCTTCAGATTCCTGTGTTTGTAGAAGTGTGCAGGTGTGGGCAGAAGTTTTCCTTCCCCTTTTTCTGGCAGTGGTAATTTAGTTCTGTTAATATTCCTGCAAAGAAACTCATTACCAGGCTCGCACACACTATGCACTTCTGCCCTCCGAGTCCTTGGTAACTAAACTGAGTGCAACCAGTTTCAATGATTAGCTATCTTCATTTGCCATTATTTCAAATGCTGCCTTGAAAAATAAACTGAAAACATTTGGGGGAAAGTCATTAGGATTAAATCAAGGATACTCCTGTAAGGATGGCAGAGCCTGCACGCATTAATAAAGAACTGTGTATCTTGGACAAGCAGCATGCTACAGAGGCTTGGGAGGGCTCTTCATCTAGAATTTCAGTGCAAGCTGTACATAAAACATTTATATAGCATGGTGAGCTTCGGCCCTGGGTTCAGGTGAATGCTGTTGCTATAGACATCACTAACGTATAAGCAGCTGAAGAACCCAAGAGAATTTCGAACGTTAGAAAGTAACGTTCTGTTGTGGCCTTGAGCTTAGAGTGACTAATGAAGTAGTCTCGGTTCCTAGGTTGTTATGAAGATGGCACTTCATAGTACAGGTGTGTCAGAGGAAGGAGAGGAAGAGGAAAGAATGGAGAGGGCGAAACCAGTAACTTAGTTTAGTGCTGGTGGAGAACTTGGAGGAGTCCCCAAGGTTACTTCTTCTTCTTCTTTTTTTTTTAACAGGCAGAGAGGACAGTGAGAGAGAGAGACAGACAGAGAGAAAGGTCTTCCTTTGCTGTTGGTTCACCCTCCAATGGCCGGCGCACTGCGCTGATCTGAAGACAGGAGCCAGGTGCTTCTCCTGGTCTCCCATGGGGTGCAGGGCCCAAGCACCTGGGCCATCCTCCACTGCACTCCCAGGCCACAGCAGAGAGCTGGCCTGGAAGAGGGGCAACCGGGACAGAATCCGGCGCCCCGACCGGGACTAGAACCGGTGTGCCGGCGCCGCAAGTGAGCCGCGGTGCCGGCCCAGGGTTACTTCTAAGAAGAAATGTTATTAAAGCTCTGTTGGAAATAGTAATTTTTGGATAAGTACAAACATTACCTATAAAAATAAAATTCTGATGATCACTTAACTATGTATGGGTGTGTATTTTCTCTGTAAAAGGAGAATGATAGTACTTATCCAGGAGACTAATTTCATTGTAAGGACTAACGAATAAGGACTTTGTTAAGTGCCTACTAAGTAGCAGCAATTTCTCATTTTTCCCAGTGGTTCACTTTGCTCATGAGTTTGTCTGTTTTCTTCAGTCCATGAACTAGACCAGTGAAATAGTGACATTTCCATTTTAGAGATAAAATCAGCTGGGAGAACTATTTTCAACACATACAACAAAGATCATACAAATATATTAGTACTCTTATGTAGGAAGCGTACCTTAGTATTTTTATGATAAAGACCCTTTCTGGTTCTCACAGGCTGGAATGACCTTTGCTCCTTATAGCCAGAAGTTGCCCATTAATCACCACTTTCTTGGCCAGCGCTGCGGCTCACTAGGCTGGCAGCGCTGGCACACCAGGTTCTAGTCCCGGTCGGGGTGCCGGATTCTGTCCCGGTTGCCCCTCTTCCAGGCCAGCTCTCTGCTGTGGCCAGGGAGTGCAGTGGAGGATGGCCCAAGTGCTTGGGCCCTGCACCCCGTGGGAGACCAGGAGAAGCACCTGGCTCCTGCCTTCGGATCAGTGCAGTGCGCTGCGCCGGCCGCAGCACAGTGCGCCAGCCGTGGCGGCCATTGGAGGGTGAACCAACGGCAAAGGAAGACCTTTCTCTCTGTCTATCTCTCTCACTGTCCACTCTGCCTGTCAAAAAAAAAAAAAAAATCGCTACTTTCTCTGTTGTCGGAGTCCCGGGTTCATGGTATCCTTGATAGCAGCAGAGGCATTACCCATCAGTAAGATGATTGCTCTAGCAGATGACAAAACAAAGGACATGAGCAAGAGATAAAAAATAAACTGTTCAACCTCAAAGGTACGCTAACTAAAACAGTAAACATTTACGTGATACGGTATTCAAAGAAGTGCTACCCAGTGATGTAGGACTGTGCCGGAGTGGGTAGGGTTGGTTGTGTGCCTGTGGGCCCAGTGTTGTGTGGGGCAGGTTACCTGTGTTAGTAGATCCTTGCGTCTTTCCAGAAATTTGAACTTGGACCTTATCCCTGGCCAATGTCCATCTCAGTCTTACTTAGGTAATTGGAAATTTTATATGACTTGAATACTTCAGTGGGATTTGTTAAACTTATTGTATAGTCATTAAAAATATCTGTATAAAAGAGCAGTTAATAACATACTACTTCTTTCAGGTAAAACAGATTGCAAATAATGCCATACTATTCATTGGAGTAAAAACCATATGTATTTATGCATCTGTGTATTAGGTTTATAAATCCATTCATTTCAAAGTAGAAAGAGTCAACCAAATGCTAAATTTGCTTGGGACTCTTATTTATTCTTACTTGACTTTTTCTGAACTCATAGTAAAGAACAAGCATTACTCTGAAGGAAGAAGACATTAACTGTCTTTGTGTGGTCTGGTGTAAACTACACTTGTGTAGGTGGACCAGCAGTGGAGATAGAGTAGTTGACCTGAGCCTGGACTTCGGCTCTGTTGATGTGACACATTTTATCTTTTTCTTTCTTTGCCTAAGATTTATTTATTCATAATCAAGGCAAAGGGAGAGGAAAAAGGAAAAGAGGGAGGGAGACTTCTTCCATCCTCTGGGTCCCTTCTCAAACAGCTGCAACAGCCATGGTTGTGCCAGGCTGAAGCTGGGAGCCAGGACCTCCTTTGGTCTTTCACGTAGGTGGGAGGAACTGAGGTCCTTAAGCCATCAGATTCTGCTTCCAAGACTTATCAGCAGGGAGCTGGACTGGAAGTAGAGTCGCCAGTGCTCCAAACAAGGCTCTGAGATGGATACAGGTGTGCCAACTGGCGGCTTTCCCTCTGCACCACAGAGACCACCCTGCTGTCTGCTTTTTGTTTATTAAATAAGTAAGGATCATTTACCTAAATGAAGCCCAACAAGAATATAATTCAGCCGTTCAGACGTGGGAGCATGGTGCTGGCGAATGGTCTGAGATTTCCAATGGCCTGCTAGGCTGTTGGGCGGAGAGTGAGACATGGGGCGGTGGGGTGGGGGATTCCGCTGATGACCTGCAGCAGTCAGGCCCTGTGTGTGTGGAGGGGAGAGGAGCGGAACACGCTTGGGTGTCTGTGTTGGGCTCAGTCAGGTAAACAGCTCAGTTAGAACTTGACCAGCTCAAACCTTTGGGCTTGATGAGCAGAGCTGTTGACAAGAAGCCTGCTGGTTTCCATTTGCTGTCCTCCTGTTTCCCTCAATGCCCTGTGGCCGGCATCCTGTGTCAGCCACGCGGACAGTTGTGGGCAGGGGCCACGGTATCCTGCTTCCGGATAGGGAGGTCCAGTGACTCCCCTTGCTGCCCATACGCAGCTTCCGCCATGCAGCTTACTCACCTGTCTTTGGGGTGTTCTCCTGCCTCTACACCCACTGTACCTACCTCCTGCATGGTTCTCCTCCTCCGCCTCTCCTGGCCCTTTGCTGTCTCACACATTCCCCAGGGCTTCACACATCATCTTTGAGGTCAGTGTCTCGTAACTGCCTGTGCTCACTGTGAGCATCCTCAGTGCTGCTTGGAGTTTGGTCATCAGATGGTACATGAGTCGGGAACAGGTTCGCACTGGCACAGAGTCGGATGCTGGGCCTTTGCCGAGCTCGTCTCCTGGCCCCGTGGGAAGGCTGCACATTGGCTCCTGGCCCCTGGGACACGTTCCTTCCGTGAGCCTCTCCACCCTAATAACTCGGATGGACTTAATAAGACTCTTACTCAAGACCTTATGGCCCCATCAGTTTCAGAAAACATGGGCAGAGCTGATCCCCCCAAAACCTCTTCATTTATAAAAGCTCTCACGTAATCTTCACTGAAGTGCAAAGTCTAAAATACTTATAGCTAAGCTCAAAAATCATGAGGGGGGGGGGCAGTGCTGTGGCATAGTGGGTAAAGCTGCCATCTACAGTGCCAGGATCCCATATGGGCACCATTCAAGTCTCGGCTGCTCCACTTGCCATCCAGCTCTCTGCTGTGTCCTGGGAAAGCAGTGGAAGATGGTCCAAGTCCTTGGGCCCCTGCACCCACATAGGAGACCCAGAGGAAGCTCCTGGCTTTGGACCAGCGCAGCTCTGGCCATAGTGGCCAACTGGGGAGTGAGCCATTGGATGGAAGATCTCTTTCTCTCCCTCTCTCCCTCTCACTCTCCCCCTCTCCTTCTATCTCTCTATAACTTTCAAATAGATGAATTAATTAAAAAAACAAAAAACGAAACCATGAAGGAGTAGGCAGTAATGGTAGGCCGGTGTGTGAGTTGCTTGGGAGGTGGCCCAGCTTTCTCGGAGGGGTAGGAAAGACTTTGTGCAGGAATGGTAGGTGCATGGGCAGGCTGTCATTCATTACAGGGTGTGTTTTTTGGAAAATGATCAGACTGATGTGACCAGCACAGAAAGTACTTACTGAAAAATGAAGGCAGGTGAGTGAAAGTAGTAGTGGGTCACAGCAGACTGAAAATGAGCAGGAGTGTATACGTGGTGGAAGAGAAGAGCATTGCCATGAGGATTCTGGACACAGAACATTTGGCTTGGGAGTTGTAAGGCTGGGGAACCTTGGAGCTGTGGGCTTGTGTCCCGTGGGATGGGAATGGCGAATACTGTGGACAGCTTGCTGTGTGATCCATGGGGCACCAGGACTCGTCATGCCTGGGCAGGGACTGCAGGGGTTGGCACTGCTCCCACTTGATCCACAACAGAGTCCGAGGTATGGCTAGACTAGGATTCAGGAACCAGGGAAATCTCACTGAGGATGGAGACCTCGAAGCATCAGTTCTTCACTTTACAGCCAAGAAAGCGGAGAGCCAGGAGACAGCAGCGCTGTCCATAGCCATGCAGACTGTGAGGCTCTGCAGGAGAGAGTGCACAGGGGATGATTATGGAAAGGCCAGGTCCGAGGCTGCTGTGAAGCTGAATTTGGGTGCGGCAGTGGTGTGGGAGAGGAGAAGATGGGGCAGACACAAGCAGGCCCTTCCACGGAACATGGTAGTGGACTCATCGTGGAACGGGAGATGACAGACAAGGACTACTGGGAAACCATCTCAAGGTTTTAATGCAAGGGAGCTGAGATTTAAAGTTTTAAGAGAGAGGCAGTAGGGCCAGCGCTGTGGCTAAGTAGGTTAAGCCTCTGCTTGCGGCGCCAGCATCCCATGTGGGTGCGGGTTCTAGTCCCGGCTGCCCTTTTCCCATCCAGCTCTCTGCTGTGGCCTGGGAAAGCAGTGGAAGATGGCCGAAGTGCTTGGGCCCCTGCACCCACACAGGAGACCCAGAAGAAGCTTCTGGCTCCTGGCTTCAGATCAGCTCAGCAGCAGCCATGGTGGGAAGTGAACCCGTGGATGGAAGACCTTTTTCTCTCCCTCTATCTCTGTTGTTCCCTCCCAGTTGCCTCAACCCAATACTTTTTCCTTTCAGAATGGTTGTCACTGCCCTGGATGGACCACCGGCCTCTTGAATTACTTCCATCTTCTGCCCACACCAGGAAATTGTCCATGGAGTTGAAATATTTGTTATAGTCTCTTAGAGCCTTGGATAATTAAGGTAATGTGTATGTTTCTTAACCTTAAAATGATCACGAGGTTGTTATGTTTTTCTGCTTTAACTTTGATTTTTGAGATGTTAACCCATTCTCTTCCCTTCCCTTTTACGCTATCATAATCCATTCAGAGTAATTTTTAACATGTAAATGCATAACACTGCAGGACAGTCTTCTAGGATGAAATATGAGCAGGCTGCTGGAAGAATAGAGGTGCAATGCGTTCCTCTTCAGCTGAAATCAGTTAAAGGGCCCGATTGTCATAAACATAATATGCATAGACTGGATTATGCTAGAATTGATGGATCAACAAGGGCATATTTGGGCTACTTGGAAAAAAGTGGAGATATACAAATATTAAAGAATTGCTGAATTTATTCAAGTAATGAAAATCTAGAAGATGCAGGAAATTAAAAAAATGAGAGTGAGAGTGAACGTGCAGGTGCTATCCAATCCACTGGTTCACTTCCCAGATGTCCACAACAGCCAGGAACTCAATCTTGGGCATCTGTGTGATTGCGAAACTTAATTATTTGAACCATGATTGTTGCTGTCCAGAATCTGTATTAGCTGAAAGCTGGGATTGGGAGCCAGAGCCGACACTCAAACCCAAGCACTTGGGATGTGACATTTAGACTGCTAGTCTAAATGTCAGTCTCTAGAAAATACAGAGAATATATAAACAAATCTATTATTTGACTTTAAGAAATAATCAGTGTTAAAATGTTCATCATCTCCCTAGTTGTCACTTGTGGGGTGTATGTGTATGTGTGTGTGTGCACGCATGTGTGTGCATGTGTGGTCACTGGGTAGATTTTTGTAAATGAATAGCCTTTGTTGCATGCTTGGCACATGCCAGGCTTTGTACTAAGCACTTTAAATATACAGATTTTTTAATTCTCACAAGTCTGAAGTTGATAGTTTTATCCTCCCCCTTTTATACACAAGACAGTTGTAGCTCTGAGAAAGTCAGTGACTTGCCCATGCTCTCACAGCTGGTAAATCCACCCAGCACCTGGACTGCTGGTACCATGGCCTAGACCGCCTCACTCTTTTACATACTTAACAAAATGCTTATTCCTTTTTTCTGTGCATCATTTTCTTTGACTGTTTTAAGATTGACTGATTTGAAAAACAGAGCAAGAGAGAGAGAGAGAGAGACCCCTTCACTGATTTACTTCCCAAATGGCTGCAATGGCCGAGCTGAAGCCAGGAGCTCCATGCTAGTCTTGTGAGAGCCAGGGTTACAAGTACATGAGCCATCTTCCACTGCTTTCCCAGGCACATTAGCAGGAAACTGGACTGGAAGTGGAGCGGCCAGGACTCAAATCGGCACTAATATTGGGTGCCAGAGTCACAGGCAGTGGCTTAACCTCCTCTGCCACGAAGCCAGTTCCATGTTTTAAGATTCTATGTGTTTTAATACAGGTCCATGTTGCCTCAAATGCTAGCAGCCTTTGTAGTTCTCCTCTCTGTCTAGAACCCACTTAATCACTGAAGGAAGCCATGGCTGTGCTGTTCTGACTCGGGTTTTCTAACAGTAAATGGAAATAATAATAAAATATTTATAGTTTTTCAGTACAGTGCCTGACTTGGTTCAGGCTCCATACCCATGGTCTTGTACTTTTAACTTCCAGAACTTGATGTTCGTGCAATAAAGCAATCAAAGGTTATACTTGAGGTTTAAAAAGTTTTTTATTATTCACTTGAGAGATAGACAAGAAGAACAAGAGAGAGCGAGCTCCCATCTGCTGATTGACTCTGCAAATGCCCACAGTAGCCCAGAGCTGACACTGGGAGCTGAGAACTCAATCCAGGTCTTCCACGTGGATAGCAGGGACCCAAATACTTGAGCCATCACCTGTTGCCCAGGGTGTGCATTAGCAGGAAGCTGAATCAGGAGCAGGAGAGGCAGAACCTGAATGCCAGACATTGTGCTGTTGGATACAGGTATCCCACCTGCAGCTTGACTGACAGGCCAAATGCCCGCCCCTTTAACTGTTTTGAGTGAAACAAACTGGTAATTCCCAGTAGCCATGAGAGTGCCGACAGCATGGAGTTGTTCCTGTCCACACCAAGGCCACACTCCCTACACACTCCCCGCCTGCACTGATGCTGAGTCGGGGAGGACGAGGAGCAGCAGCAGGAGTAGCTAGAGTGCTGCATAGCTGGCCGCGCACTTTCACAGGCACCATCTTGTTGGATCCCAGCGACGTGCCTGTCAGGGAGTTGAGGCAGGTGTGCGTCAGCTCGTTTACGGTGGAGGAAGCTGACTTGGAGGATGAAGTAATATGCTCACGTAGTGTCCTGAGAGTGGCCTGTGGCAAGGCTGCGGTGCGCCCCAGGTCTCATTCTTGATGACTTCATGCTAAACTGGGGAGGTACAGGTGTAGACACCGAGGCCTGCAGATTACTAAGAAGCAACAAAAGGAGGTGGCACCTTGGAGAAGGTGGCAGGAGGGGGTAAGGAAAGGAAGGGACTGAAAGGAAGGGACTCAGTGGGGAGAGTTGAGGGAGGAAGGCAGAGGGGGACATGGAGGGGCCAGGAGCTTGGTACCCGTGAGGCTGGCTGAGCAGGCCTGGGCACAGGGCTTAATCTTGGGGATAGAGGCCGTTCCCTCTGAGTCCGGAGGTGAGGAGAGGTGTGGAGGCCAGAGACACAGGTGCCTTGAGATGGAAAGGAACACTGAGAGGGCAGGAGACCTAGCCATGGCCCGAACAAGATTGCTGGATAGAGACAGAGGAAAGTGTGTGAGAATGGGAGTGCTTCGGTTCGGGGTTTTAGATTGGAGAAAGGGAACAGTTCAGAGAGTATCTGTCGTGGAACATGGGCCAGAGGTTAGGAAAGGCTGCCAAAGCCCTCTGCTGGGCAGGGCCAGGATAATGCCTGGACTCCAACGAGGCAGCTGTAGTGCACCTGACGACCCTGCCTTAGAACTGCTGGGGATCTGCTCGCCATGTGTTCGCAGCTGTCTCAGGCTGTTCATTCGTGAGCTCAGTGCAAGCAAGGCGCAGGTCAGTGTTAGAACGGATTCCTTTGTTGTCTGTGGGAGGGAGGGAGGGAAATGGCACTGAGCATTGTTTCCAGATACCCTGTCCGGGATACCTTTGGATCAGGAGTGAAGTCCTCCGGGGAGAATTTTTTTTTTTAATTTTGTTAAGCTTTATTTATTTATTAGAGGCAGAAGAAGAAAGAGAGGTCTTCCATCCTCTTGTTCATTCCCCAAATGGCCGCAATGGCCAGAGCTAGACACAAAGCCAGGAGCCAGGAGCTGCTTCTGGGTGTACCTCATGGGCACACAGTCCCAAGGATTTGGACCATCTTTGAGTGCTTTCCCTGGGCGCATTAGCAGGGAGCTGTATTGGAAGTGGAGCAGCCGGGACTTGAACCGGTGCCCATATGGGATTCTGGCACCGCAGGCAGAGTCTCTCCAGTATATCACAGCTCCAGCCCCAGGAGGGTGTTGATACCTGCTTGTGGGAATTGCCGCTTTGTGCTGGTCAGGGAGGCGGTGGGTAGACGAGGGGTGACTTCTGAGATGGTGAGATCAGGAGCTGGACTGTGCCAGTTGTTAGTCCATCTGCTGCCATGATTTCTGCTGGAGCTGCGCTGAGCCTGTCCATGACTTTCCCTGCATCGCTTGACAGGTCTCCATTTTTGTTCTGTGATGTTCTAGATGGCTTTCACCTAAGATGCTGCTTCTTAGTAAAAACAATATGTGGCCAGCGCCATGGCTCACTAGGCTTATCCCCTGCCTTGCAGCACCGGCACACCGGGTTCTAGTCCCAGTCGGGGCGCCGGATTCTGTCCCGGTTGCCCCTCTTCCAGGTCAGCTCTCTGCTGTGGCCCGGGAGTGCAGTGGAGGATGGCCCAAGTCCTTGGGCCCTGTACTCGAATGGGAGACCAGGAGAAGCACCTGGCTCCTGCCATCAGATCAGCACTGTGCGCTGGCCGCAGCGCGCTGGCCATGGCGGCCATTGGAGGGTGAACCAAGGGGAAAAGGAAGACCTTTCTCTCTGTCTCTCTCTCTCTCTCACTGTCCACTCTGCCTGTCAAAAAAGCACAAAAAAAAAAAATGTATCTACTGGAGAAATTAAAGATACATCAGTAAATAAAACAGACCTCCTAAAAATGCATAGTTCTGCTGCCATTTAATAGCCACCCTTAGTTTTCTCCCAGAGGTTTTTCTACATAGAATGTGTCTAAATGAGATTTTTGCACACAAAATGCAACCTGCTTTTCTCAATTGTTAAATTGGAAACCTCTGTCCATGTCAGGTCACCACTATGTCACTGTGAGTGGTTGATAATCGTAGGACTATACTGTATTCACCAAAACTCACCTTGGGCTTGAAAATAGATATATTTCTACATAATTTTAAGACCATTCTTAATTGTGTCCTTAATATAAAGCCAGGAAAGAGGTTTTGAAATCCTATTACCTGGAAGACCAGACCAGAGGTCTCCTCTTTCACACCCTAAATAACATTAAATAATGGAATTAAAAAAAAAAAAAGACCTTACCCAGCTTTATGAACTAATGAACGTTTTTCAAATACATTTTCTATTTCCTCCTTGTGTGGACTTTCCATGTGCTTTGTTGATCTCTAGAGGAGGCTTAGCTTTGTCTGTTACTGCCTTGTAAGAGTGTTCTGTTCTTAAAGCATCTGTTATTCTGAAACCATTTTGAATCTTTTGTTACTTGCTCTTGTGCTTTGTGCTTTGAGGTGTCTGCAAGTACTTATTGTTAGGTGGTCAGGTCTGCCCGGTGGCCCCATGCAGACTGATGGGGCAGCAGGAATGCCTTGTGCCCTGTAGGCTGCTCCCCACGTGGCACAGAGAAAGCTCTCTGGGGTGTGATCGCATCTGGCCAGCCGCACCTCCGCCTGAGCCCATCAGGGCGTTCTCACCGCAGCCTGCAAGGCCCAGCTGGATCTGGCTGTGCCTGCACTCCAACCCCACCTCCTCTCCCTCGCCCTTGAACACTGTGTTTCCCTGTCCCTGGCTGCCTCTCCATTCCAGGAACTTGCCAGCTCTGTCCTGCCCCCGGGATCCTGCAGATGTGTTGCATACACACACACACTCATAGCCAGGTCTTGGGGCTGACTCCTCATTCACAGAGACTGGCTGCCGAGCAAGCAGGGTGGGCCCTGTGGCTCCCCTCCTCACTAGCTCCGTGTGCTTGGACTCTGACCTCCTCCTCAGCAGAACAGTTGGAATCATGAGATAGTAATTTCTAGCTCAAATGCATTAGTAGGATTCAGGTGGCTTAATTAATGGGAATCTCTACAAGCTGCTGGATGCACAGCAGCAGTTGCCAGCTGATGAAGGCTCCCCTGTGGCAGAGTGCCCTCCTGAGCAGCCTCGCTCGTCGCCTCCTGCGTTCTCCGTCACGTAGTCTTGTCTGTTCCCCTTCAGCACTTCCCAGCATGCCGTCATTCCTCTTTACTTACTTGTTTCCCCTCCAGCCTATAACTCCATAGAGGCAGGGACCATGTCTCCGTGTCTGTGTTGTTCACAGAGAGGTCTTAGTGCTGGAGTTTGTTGAAGGGATAAATCAGCAGCAACATCTCCAACCCCAAGGCTGCAAAGACATTTACCTGTATCCTCCATTGTAGTTTTACAGCTTCATTGCACATTTTTCAGCATTTCTGTATGAAATTGTTTCCATTGGGATTTGTACTAGGATTTGAACTTAATGTTTCCCCCAAGTGAGTAAATTTGATTTTCATAATACTTTTAACAGAGTCCTGATTGAAATTGCAGCTCTTAAAGATTATGATTTTTAAAAAATATTTTTCATTTGTTTTTCTCTCCTTGGATAGTCCTTTCTGCAAAAAATAAATGTAGAAGCTGCTAATTGACTGGAGCCAGATTTGTCATGAATGTGCTGGCCAGTGCCCGAAGGGATGGTCTTGGGGGTCACCTCCCATGGTCTGGCTTCTGAGAGGAAGGAAGACATAATGGCACTGATTTAGGGAGCTGGCAACCATTGCTTAATGCTCAGTGCTGCTAACCTGCTTTTGGATGTTCTTGACAACCTTGCTGTAAATAGTTCTGTCTGCCGTTTTTTTAAACCGTTGAAACAGAATTTTCAGCACAACACAGACTAAATTACTTTTCCTAAATTGACTCTGAACTTTGAGTATGGGACAGAAATGCTTTGGTAGACCAAGTGTCCTGATTTTTGGTGTGAAGACATTGGCCACCATTCTTACCTATATTTTAACACTTTTTAAAATTAACAATAAAAGTAATACACATGCAGTGCCACATATTCAAGCAATAAAGCATGCATTTTATAAAAAAAAAATGGGCTTCTGCATCCTGTCTCCTGGTCTTGCCCGTTAGTGTAACCATTGCAGAGTTTATTGTATAAAGTACTGCTGAACGTTTGTGGAAAATGGAATTGCAAAGGTAAATTAATTCTGATGCAAAGTTCTGAAACCCGTGCATAATTTTTAGTAGCACGAATTCTCCGTGAACTTCTTGAAGATTGCATGGCTTTCAGAAATTTTTGCACCACAATAAACATACCTCTCGTTTCAATTTTCCAGGCTGCTTTTGCGGTCCCTCGTGTATCCTTCCTAACCCTTGTTCTGCTGGCTGAGTGGGTTCCATCTTGAGACGCACACTCCCGTCTCCTCTCGTGCTTTTCTGAACAGTGTTGTAAGCCCACTTGGGCACATCTGTGGGCTTTGGGAATGTGTGAAGCCTCTGTTTTTGGATGGCAGCATCCAGTGTTTTGTCAGACTGTTAAGCACCAAGCACCCCTGTAGTTTGTGAGAGTGCCTGGGTATAGTCCTCCCGGGGCAGGGGCATGGGCACTTTAAGGAACTTGGTGGAAACTTCATGGCACTTGATGGTCTGCCTCCCCCTGCAGAGGGAAGCTGGGGACTTGACAGGGAACGCAGGCAGCAGGAGAGAAGTGAATCTCCCCAAGTTCTAGAGATTGAGCATTTAGTTAGGCTGTTTTCACTGTAGTTAGATTTCCAGGGAACAGGGTGACAGATGGGGACTGTCAGGATATAACACTTTCCCCAACTTTGTCTAGATCTTCAGCTCCCTGCTGGCCTCCCACAGAGTGGAAGACAGAGGTGGGTGATGGGAAAGAGCAGGTGTGGCTCCCTGGCTGTGCCCTTCACACCAGCTGCAGAAGGCATGCAGTTGACTGCCCTGGGGTCTGATCGATGGAGTCGCAGGGCTGGCTGTAAGTGATGGGGGCTGTGGACTTGGGCAGAATTGCGCTTGTCGGGAATTTTCACAGTGCCCACCTTATTACACTGGAGAGGCGCGTTTCATTGCTTAAGGGCACAATTTACGGCAATGGGCTTATCCCCTTGTTTTGGCTCTTTAGGTTTTTCTGCCTCTTAATAAAATGTGAAGTCACAAAGCAATTAAATAGTAGTGCAGGTTTCAGGCAGAAGGTGGGAAAGGCTGAGTGGGGGGAAGGGCTCGCATGATTGACAGAGGCTGGCTGGAGATTTACATTGAGAATAACTCGTTCTTCAAAAACTTTCTTCATATTCTGGTGGGAATTATGGGGTAAATCATCCACCAGGAGGATGGATGATTAAAAATGCAGGAGTTATGATTTCTTTTTGACTTTGTAAGTCTCTAAATCCTCCACCTTAACATAGACTTCTCATTTCAAGCTGGGAGCCAGGCCTGCCATGGAATAAAGTGATCTAGAAAAACTCTTCAATAGTTCATAAGCTTGAGATTGTTTGTTTTGTAAAATGTTTTAAAATGCACTGAAATGAAGCTGAGAATGCATGAAAACTTTTTTGTTACCTAAACATGTGAACCTGCATTTGGGAAACAGTTTTTTTGAATGTTCAAAATATTGGAGTTTCACTTGTTAGCTTCTAGAATTTTAAAAAATAGCATGAGTGATTTTTTAATTATGACACTTGGAATGAAGAAACATTTTTAAAAGCTGACCATAAAAATCTGGCGGGTTCAGACGCCATGCTGGTCCTCTAACATGTAAAATAAGCCGTTCTGATTTTGCCACTTTGTATTGATTATTACCTATTTATTCCAGAGGCAGTGTTTCAGATGCAAGGTCAGGATGTCCACTTCTCACAGCAGAGTACTTGGCTCTGAGTTCCTGAGTTCTGACTCTGCTTTTTACTCTGGCCTCCTGCTCATGTGTGCCCTGGCATCCAGCAGGGGGTGGCTCACATACTTGGGTCCCTGCCACCCACGTGGGAGACCCAGCTTGAAGACTGGGCTGCTGCTCTCAGCCTGGCCTAGCCTTGTTATCGTGGATGAGTGGGAGAGTGAAAGTCGCTGGACGATCTGTGTCACTCTGCCTTTCCAGTAAAGTGAAATAAATGGATTTTAAAAAGAGAACTGCAGGAATAAGCTGCAGAGTATAGATCGTGCTCCTGGCTGGGCTCTTGGTCAGAAGATAGGTGACAAGAGAACAGGGAGCTTGGTGCGAAGGTGATAGACAGCTGTTGTACCAAAGCAGGAAATGGTTTCCAAGCTCTACCCCGGGGCCTGAGTAGAGGCCCCGGCAGCCCCCAGGGTTGTTTCCTTCTCTATAAAGGAGGGTGTGTTCCTTACTTGGATGGGCGGCACTGTGGAGCTCCTTTGGGTGGAGGAGAAACCAGGGTGGCTGGGGCTGACTTTCCCTGCAGTTCTTCCCCTGAGCAGAGCTGGCCCTTGTTTCTTGGGCGGTGGGTTGTGCTGCTGCATGGCCAGCGTGATGACTTACTGTCCCTGCTACTGAGTTTCTTTCCTTTTCCCTTTGTCCAGAGTCTCCTTAGAGAGGCCACAGGATGCACACTGGCACTCTGGTTCATAATGAATGACAGGGACACTGGTGTGTTGTTCCAAACCTATGCATTGTTTTTAAAACCTTGCATGTATTTTTAGTGAGATGAAATTGACATAATATAAAAATCAGGAATTTAGAAATTAGCAGTTGCATGGCATTTAGTAGATTCACAGTGTTATGATTCTGCCTTCTCTGGCCACCAGGAAAGAAAATCTTGTGCCCATTAAAGAGTAACTGCCTATTCCCACCTGCCCTTGTTCCCTGACAATCATTAATCTGCTCTGTGTGAATTTTCCAGTTCTGGGTATCTTATATAAATGGTATCATGCTTTAGGTGCCTTTTTGTCTGGCTGTGTTTAGCATGTTCATGTTTTATGGCTGGATAATGTTCTACTGTATAGGGATACCATAATCTGTGTAACATTCATGTGTTGATGGGCATTTGTCTAACCCTCCCCCAACATACATACTTTCTGCTTTTGTAAATGATGCCACTGTTAACAGAAGTGTACTAGCACTTGACTTTCTGGGGTTAGGTTTTATTTTCCATGTATTTGCTCATTGGTCATATGGCAGTTGTTAACCTTGTTGATAAACTGCCACGCTGCTTTCCACGGTGACTTTCCACAGGTTCCAGTTTATTGACAGCCTTGCTTGGGCTTTTTCTTTCTGAATACATGATAGACATCCTTGAGGGTGTAAAGAGGTGTTTACTCATGATTCTGATTTGTATTTCCCTGCTAGCTAATGGCCATCTTGTCATGCTCTTTGTGTATCTTCTTGAGAGAAAGGACACATACTGTTGGCTTCCCCATTGTCAGCAGCTGGCCAGGAAGCCAAGATGGGTTCAACAAAGGAGACTGAGAAGACTCAGGTACACACCTTTATTACTGCATCTAGAGGGACAGACTGCTCAGCCAAACTCCTGCAGGCACAAGGCACTACGGACCGGGGAGAGAGGCTGAGCAACCTCTGCTTTACAGTCTGAGGGTCAACTTATGTACAGTTTTTGAAGGCCAACCCTGCCCCTGCACCACCCTCCCAGGGTCTTGTAGTCATAGCAACGCCACTCTCCTAGGCCCCTTAGTCCTAGTAGAAGGGTTATATAGTTATAACAACAGTCTGTGGTTAGGCCTTTTCCTCTTGCAGGGCAGCTCATTCCCTGACACATACAAGTCTTTTTTTTTTTTTTTTTTTAATTTGTCATTTTGATGTTGAGTGGTGAGAATTCTTTTTTTAGATGTGTTCCAAATATTTTTTTCTGAGAAACTTTTTATTTAATGCATATAAACTTCATAAATACAACTTTAGGAACATAGAGAATTCTTCAAATATTCTGGAAGTGTGATTTGCCCTTTTTTTTTTTTTTTTTTTTTTGCCTTTTCACTTTCTTGATCATGTCCTTTGGTGTGCAGAAGTTTTTATTTTGATGAAGTTCAGTTGACCTAAGTGTATGTTCATTTGTTGCTCATACTTTGAGTGTTATATTTAAGAATCCATTGCATAATCTAAAGTCATGAAGATTCACCCCCCGAGTTTTGAGTTTTATCTCTTGTTTAGATCATTAATTTGTTTTAAGTTAATTATTCATATGCTGTGAGGTAGAAGGAAGGTTCCAGCTTCATTCTTTGACATGTAGATACCCAGTTTTCCTAGCACCATTAATTGAAGAAGCCAACTTTGCTTAATGAATGTGCCCTTATAATAAATAAGTTGATTATATATGTGAGGGTTTATTTCTGATTCTTTGTTCTCTTTCATCCATCTTTATGTCTGTCCTGATGCACTACCATGCTGTTTCTGTTGGGGCTTTGTAGTAACTTTAGGTGTCTGGAAGTATCAGTCTTCCAACTTTGTTCTTTCTCAGTATTGTTGTGGTTGTTAGGATTCCTTGCAGTTTCCTATGAATTTCATGATTAATGTTCTCATTTCTACGAAAAGTGCTGGTGGAATTTCAGTAGAGTTCACTGAGTATGCACACCACTTAGGACATTACTACCATCTCAACAGTATTAAGACTTAAAGTCCATGAACATGGGATGTCTTTATTTAAGACTGAATTTTTTTAGGCAATATTTTGTTCTTTCCAGTGTATAAGTATTTCACCTCCCTCATCAAATTTTTTCCTACATATTTTATTCTTACTGTACAGTTGTAAATTGAGTTTTTTGTTGTTGTTGTTCATTACTGGGATATAATTATTCTCTTTAACTTTGAAAGAAAATGATATTTATTGGTTATGTAAAAAAAAAAACAGATGAAGACCCACAGTATCTTTTCAAATGTTCCTTAGAGTGGCCCTTATTAGGTTTTATATAGATATATTTTCTGTGCTTATACTTACAAATGAAGACTTAGTAAGTGATAATGAGTATCTTTCTGTGTTAGTCCATCTGAATTTGTTTTATTCCTCAAGTACTGCAGAGCAGCACATTATGCAGGTGTGTAATACTTGAAAGGATTTTCTTTCCATGAACATTTAGCATATGTTTTCTTTCCTGTTATAAAATGTGACACTTGTATCAATGTTTGATGTGCAGGTATTAAGAATTGCTGAGGCACAATAACACATATTACTGTAATTTTTTTAAATTTCAAATTAACATCAAAATTACCATTTTAGCCATGTGTGTGTATTTCAGCAATGTTGGGGACATTCATGCTGTGATGTCAACAATCTCACACTCTTTCATCTTGAAAAACAAAAGCTCTGTACCCATTCAACAACTGTCTTTCACTCCCGTCTCTGTCAGCCATTCTCCTTTCTGCCTGTGATTTTTATGCTTGTGTGCCTGGCTTACCTTAGTTAGCATCATGGCCTCGAGGGTCATCCATGTCCTAACATGTGCATGAGTTGCCTTTCTTTTTGAGGCTGAATAGTATTCCATTGTGGCTGTACTGCCTTTGGACTTAAGTGATCTTTTAAGTACCTGTTTACCAAGGGCAGAGATGCTGCCCTCTGATACCTGAGAGCCTCACATTGAGTAATTACATGCTTGGGACAAAAGAAGGTGTGTCTAAGTCTTTCTGTTCTGATACATTGTGGTAACATACAGTAAACTAATCCATGGCCAATACCGAAGTCTCTTTGGGTATGGGTAGGAGCTGTGTAAGCAGGGGCATTGTTGATCCTGCCTGATGTTGTTAGGTGAGGATCAGCAGGAAGCTCATTTGTGCTTCTTGGGCTCTTCTTGCTCTTAGCCTCTGTGTACCTCAGCTCCGTTCTCAACACATTTGTCAGTATCCTTCCACCTGTGGCTGTCAGTCTTAAATGGCTTTTGAATTTTATGCCAAAAGATCTGCTTGGTGACAGATTCCATGAACACCCAGCATTCTCCTTTTTTGACAGCATCCAGGAAAGACCAGTTTGAGAATTGGCCCACGTCCTGTCGTGCAGGAATGTAGTTTGTTTAGGGCTGACTGTGGAGTTCAGTTCTCACCGGAAAAGCGGCCAGGAAGGACCCTGGCGTTCGGTGGGAGTCTGGCACCGAGTACCTTTCCTTGCTTTTGCATAGTTAAGTAGGAAAGCAGAGGAAGATGCTCTTGTAAAATGCCCCGACGAAGGCAAGCCAGATGGAAACACAGGGGAGCAGTGACCGCAGTTGCTTCTCTTCCGCCATCTTTGCGTCTTTTGTTGTGAAATGATGTTAGATTTACAGCAAAGTTCCCGAGGTAGTCCAGAGTTCTCATAGGCATTCGCCAGGTTTCCTCGGGCATCACATCTCACAGCCACTGTGTAACTGTCAAACTCAGGGGACTTATGTTGTAGGATCCTTCTAGGTAGATAGTTGTGTGTAAATTCCATCCAGTTTTCCACTGGTGTCCTTCTCCTATTCCAGGTTCCAGTGCACGATCCTCAGCACGCTGAGATGTTCTGAGGCCTACAGCGTGTGACAGGCCCTCAGTCCTTCCTAGTCTGTATGTCCTGCTACTTTTTTTTTCTTTAAAGATTTTATTTATTTATTTGAAAGAGGAGGGAGGAGAGGGGGAAAAAGAGCAAGAGAGATCTTCTATCTGCTGGTTCACTCCCCAGATGGCTTCAATCCATGGCTAACCAGGAGCTGTATCCAGGTCTCCTGTGAGAATGGCAGGCACCCAAGCACTTGGGTCATCTTCCACGACTCTCCTCAGGCCATAGCAGGGAGCTGGATGGGGAACAGAGCAGCTAAGATGTGAACCGGCGCCCATACAGGATGTCAGCACTGAAGACAGCAGCCTTACCTGCTATGCCACAAAGCCAGCCCCGAGCTTGATCCTTCTGGATGGTGCTAGTTAGCTATGTAGTGTCAGGCTTGTCTTACGATTGCTTCCAAGTTGAGCATTTTGGGGAGGAACACCACAAAAGGAATCATGTCTCTCTCTCTCTCTCTCTCTCTCTGCCCTTGGCAGTCAGTTTTCTTAGTACTGGTGGTGGTGACCTTCAGCCCCTGATTCAGGTAATAACAGCCAGGTTTCTGCATTACCAAGTGACTGCTGCTCCCTTTGTTTGATGAATATGTTGAGGGAGATTCTCTGAGACCATACAGATCTCCTGTTTCTCCCCAAGCTTGCTTTTGCTACTGAGTTGCGCATCCATTGGCGGGTCTTGCCTACGATGATGATTACTGTATTGTTGGCCTGAGAGTGATTTTATGTCTCCTTTATTCCCTGTACATTTACTAATTATAATTCTATGTGAGGAAGGGCTGTTCCTCCTTCATACTTATATATGAATGCTTGTGTTTATATGTGTGTCAGTGTGACTTGTGCATAGCTTCTACTCTGTAGATAATAACCCAGTATTGTTATTGTTCATTGTGTTGCTCAAGTTGTTCCAGCTTTGACAGCTGGGGGCCCGTTCAGGCTGACTCTGCTGGTCCCTTAGGTGACACGCCCAGGCGTTCCAGGCTTATCTGAGATTTGCCTTGCCCTTCTCCTGGAATCAGTCACTTCTTCAGGAAGCCTGGCTGCTTTTGCTGGACAGTCTTGTTTAGAACCAGTATCTATGGCCGGCACCGCGGCTCACTAGGCTAATCCACCTTGCGGCACCGGCACACCGGGTTCTAGTCCCGGTCAGGGCACCAGATTCTGTCTCGGTTGCCCCTCTTCCAGGCCAGCTCTCTGCTGTGGCCCGGGAGTGCAGTGGAGGACGGCCCAAGTGCTGGGAGACCAGGAGAAGCACCTGGCTCCTGCCATCGGATCAGCGCGGTGTGCCAGCTGCAGTGGCCATTGGAGGGTGAACCAACAGCAAAAGGAAGACCTTTCTCTCTGTCTCTCTCTCTTTCACTGTCCACTCTGCCTGCCAAAAAAAAAAAAAAAAAACAGTATCTAGGTGCTAAGTGTGTACGTTTCAACTGGGATGTCATTGCTTGCGTCTCTCATCAGTTTTTTTTTTTTTTTAAGATTTATTTATTTGAAAGTCAGAGTTACACACAGAGACAAAGAGAGGCAGAGATAGAGAGAGGGAGGTATTCCATCTGATGGTTCACTCCCCAATTGGCTGCAACAGCTGGAGCTGTACCAATCTGAAGCCAGGAGCTTCTTCCAGGTCTCCCACATGGGTGCAGGGGCCCAAAGATTTGGGCCATCTTCTACTGCTTTCCCAGTTTCTAACAGAGAGCTGGATTAGAAGTGGAGCAGCCGGGACTCGAACCAGCACCCATATGGGATGCCGGTGCTTGAGGCCAGGGCGTTAACCTGCTGTGCCACAGTACCTGCCCCATTCTCATCAGTTTTAAATTGAGCTCTTTCCTGTGAGCATGGGTACAGAAGCTCTGGAACTTGCCCTGGACAGTTCTATGTTGTAAATTGCTTGGATGTTAAACCATTTTGATCAGGTCACATTAAAGATAGACTGAAAATCAGTGCACATTGAGAAGACAATAGGTGAATAGATATTTTGGTTATAAATGGAATGGATTATTTTGTTCTTGTGGAAAAGTGCTTTTTCATTGTAAGTAGCACCCAGATGTGTCTCATATGCCTTGCATAATCTTTCATTGATTTTTGACTCACATTTTTAGCTCATTCTCTATTTTGAGGTAATGAGAATAGTTTTTGGTTAGTTACAGGAGTAAAAATACTTGAGGTATTCCTGTTAGGCTATTTGAGACAGTGGCTTATTACAGATCATCATATAATAAAATAACAGTTTTTGAAAGATTTATTATTTATTATTTGAAAGTCAGAGAGAAAGAGACACAGAGAGAGATCGGTTCCATCTGTTGGTTCATGCCCCAGATGGCCACAATGGCCAGGGCTGGGCCAGGCTGAAGCCAAGGGCCAGGAGCTTCATCTAGGTCTCCCACGTGAGAGGCAGGGGACCAAGCACATGGGCCATCTTTTGCTGCTCTCCCACATTACTTGCAAGGAGCTGGATCGGAAGTGGAGCAACCAGGGCTCGAACTGGTGCCTTCATGGGATGCCGGCATTAGAGGTGGTGACTTTACCTGCTATGTCACGATGCTGGCCCCCAAAATAATGATGTTTGCATGGACTTTTGATAATTTTTTTTCATGAAAGCTTGTCAGAATATTGATAAAACATTTTTATGAATTGTAAGCCCTAAGGGCTTCTTCTTTTGAGGGAATCTAATACGATTTCTTTGGACTACTGATTTTAATTCTTACAAATACATCTGGCTAAGATGAGATTGCAGTGTGGCCACCCTTTTCCTTTGTAATTTGCCAGGTTTCTCTTACTGTATCTTGCCCTTTAGAGTAGCAGCTTCTGTGAAAACAAAGTCCAGTCCCTTGCAGCTGGGGCTTGTAATGGCCACGTGGTGTACTTGCGTAGTGAGAATTCTCTCCCTAAGCATTTTGGTCTGTTTCATGACTCATTCTTGGGCTTTATCACCTGCTTATTACTTGTGAAGAATGATGTCTTGTTCCTCTTTTCAGGATTTGATGAAAAGGAGCGTTTATGTCAGCATTTAAAAGATGAATTTTGAGGCTGGCGTTATGACATAGTGGGTTAAGCCAGCACTTAAGATACCACATCCCGTATCAGAGGGTCAGCTCAAGTCCTGGCTATTCCACTTCTAATCTGGCTTCCCGTTAGTGCCCCTGTGAAGGCAGTGGAAAATGGCTCAAGTACTTAGACCCCTATTGTTCATGTTGGCGACCAGGATGGAGTTCTAGGCTCCTGGCTTTGGCCTGGCCCAGACCAGGCTGTTGGGGCTGTTTGGGAAGTGAGCCAGCAGAAGAAAGATACCTCTCCTCCTACCTCAACCCTGTCACTATGCCTTTCAAATAAATAAACGAATGACAAGCAAACAACTTTTCAAGGACATCTTTCCTGTGGCCCATGAGACCGTGACATTTTGTAAGGAGTTCCTGTATTCTTCTCACTCCAGGATTACTTTACTGGGGGCAGGAATAAAGTGTGTCCATATGACACAAGTGCTAACTGGCAGATACAGCTTGCTGTCCACTTGGTGGGCATTCAGAAACATGGCCGGCTCACCCTGAGCTCTGAATGTGTAAGTTACCTTGGTAGCAGTAAGATATTGAAGAGTTTGAATAGATGTGATAAGTAATCACTGTGTGAACCTGAGAATTTATTGAGAATAGTTTGAATGTCTTATGTTGAATTTAAAGGTCAGTAGTGGAAGACTTGTGCTAGGTGCCTGTAGACTGTAGTTATGTACAGAGACTTAATGTTAATGCTTAATGTTACTCTTAACAGCCGTTATGATGGTCATCTTTGTTTTCCCCTAGTTCTAGAACAGAGCAATATGAGGGTACTTCAAAAAGTTTAAGGAAATGGAGTTAAAAGCAAAGTTTATTTTGGTACTAAAATTTTGAAACACATGCATCTAACAGGTCTCTACAAAAGTTCATGAAAATGCATATTATAGGGCCGGCACCACGACTCACTAGGCTAATCCTCCGCCTGCAACGCCGGCACTCCAGGTTCTAGTCCGGGTCGGGGTGTCAATTCTGTCCTGGTTGCTCCTCTTCTATAATGTTTAGTTTAGTTTTTTTTTCTTTTAGATTTATTTTTATTTATTTGAAAGAATTACGGGGAGATGTAGAGACAGAGAGAGTGAGCGAGTGCGCACTTCCATCCACTGGTCCACTCTCCAAATGGCTGCAACAGCCAGAGCTGAGCTGATCCAAAGCCAGGAGCCAGGAGCGTCCTCCAGGTCTCCCACACAGGTGCAGGGACCCAAGCACTTGGGCCATCTTCTGTTCTTTCCCAGTCCGTAGCAGAGAGCTGGATCAGAAGAGGAGCAGCCAGGACTAGAACCAGTACCCATTTGGGACTGTGGTGCCCCCGACAGAGATTAGCCCACACAGTGTGGGCTCTGTGCTTCAGTCTTGATAGAGATCTCTTGGTACTGGAGAGGAGGAAGGGAAACACCCTCAGGTGGTAAAATTGTGCCTTCCCTTAAAGCTGAGTATGGCTTCTCTAGAATTTTCTTGCTGTGTGTGAATGGAAAGTTGAGGCTTCAGGCAAATGGATTATTACGTGTTATGGCAGAGAAAACAGCACTAAACACAACAGTATGTACCCTGTACACGTGAGTTAGTTCTAAGAACCTTGACTTTGATGGGGCCTGGTCCCGGCTTCTCTGTATCCAGGTGATGCTAGAGAGAGGGGGATCATGAAGCTCAGTAAAGGGTTGTGTTTGGGAACTGATCTGGGATAAATGTTTCAAGACATTTAGAGTAAGTGACGCTGGTGCAGTGAGAAATTCTTGTGTTCAGGGGCAGAGTGAATTCTGCTCTTCTTGAGTGCAGGCCCTTTGCGGGGAAGGCCCAGGTGTCAGCAGTAGAATCACAGAAGCCATTGCGCTCTGTCCGTCTTTTGGTTCTCATCCTTCCTCGTTTGATTTTTTGTGGGCCTGATACCCCTACTCACTGAATCTCTGGCTCCTAACAAAACCCAGGGTGCAGAGGTCAGTGCTGAGGGCTGGCTCGATGGCTTCACACAGTTCATGTTTCAGAGCAGGTGTGCAGTGGTGAGCCTCTCTAAGTCTGTTTTGGGAATTTGGATTTATAGCAACAGTGTTAAGGTGTTGAGGATGATTCCCAGCCGTTAATTTGCGATGTTTTTGATGCTTTCTGAGGTGATTAGTCTGCTCTGGCTATGCATTAAATGCAGGAGGATATGTGTGTCATGTGATTAGATGATTGTAAGCTAGAAGAATGCTTGTGCTCATTAACATCAAGTTTGAATAATTTGAATTGCCTTGTAAATGTGCATCCAGAAATGTTGTAAATTAGAGCCATTGTTCACATTTTGGGGGTCCCCCCACATAGCATTATTGTGTGTGTTTCCATAATTGGGCTGATGTCACATCAAACTCATTTGTGTTAGGAATGTACTGTTCTGTGTGCTGTGGTCCCTGCTAAGCCGTCCCTCGACGCTGGTTATCTGACCTGTTCCTAGTCATTCTGCATGGTAGAGGGAGCTGTTCTTGCGATGGTGCTGGTTAAGCAGCTGCCCCGGGCCTGAGGTCGGCTGTTGCAGTGAACAGTACAGAGAGGAAGTGCTGAGGACATTGGAGTACTCGGGGCGCTTGTTGTGTGCTGTGACCCAGGAAGATGTGGCCTTCGACTCTGGTCATGGAGCGTGAGCAGTGGTAGGAATGGGGGTTACAGGAGCATTGAGATCTGAGCCCTGTGCCTGGAGTCCTCGGGGTCGTCCTGCTGAAGAGTCAGAGACGCCTTGTGCAGAAGGCTTGCGGAGCGCCACCCTCGGTGTGTCTGGGAGAGAGCACTGCTCCTGCCGCGAGTAGTGATGAACACGTTGCAGGAGGAACGCTCTGTGTGCTGAGTTGGCCCCGAGCTTCACCCCTGCTCGCTGGTCACTCTTTGCTCTGCCCTTCGGTGAATCTGTAGACTGGTCTCAAGGAACAAGTTTAATGTCTGCTTTTCAGGTGATGAAAGGGAGGAATTAAAGAGTATTGTTTCCCATTAAATACCGTAAGCCATCATCGCCACACACATACTAGCTCATTCAGTCATGTGTGCTTCAAGCATTTCAGGGGTAATTATTATGCACTGGATGGGCCTGTGCGGGGATACATAAAAGAGGACATCCTTTAAATGAATGAATGGATTACATGAAGAAAGAAACAAATACGCATCAACAGTGTAAATAATCTCAACAGATACCAAGCTGTTCGAGTTACTGTGGAGAAACAAGGAAGAGGCAAATAAGCAAGGGACATCAGGGAGGGCTTCCTGGAGGAGGAAATGCCTACCCTCAGTCTCACAGAGTAAGTGGGAGGAAAAGCAAGTGAAGCCTCCTGGGTTATGTAGAATGACCAGCACCAGGCGTGTTGTAGGGGGACGGCCATTTTGCTGGAGCCTGCCACTGAGCCGGACTGCAGTGGAGCAGCCTTGTTGCCAACTCTTTCTTTCCCTTGGCCTAGTCAGTGGGTTGATTAGGCTGTCGGCCCTCGAGCCAAGAGTTCTTTCTTTATTTCAAATTATAGAATCTCCAATGGGAAATTAGAGAGCAGGTCAGGATCTAGTGGTCCATCAAAGGTTTCCAAATGCTGTGAATCCCATGCCCAGTCAAGGTCAGATTCCAGAAGGCATCTCAGAGTAGGTCATATACACCGGAGTACTGAAGTCATTCTCCAGGTTCTAACCACAGAAGATACACAGCAAGCAGGGAGGATCCAGATCCCAGCACTGAGGTTGGAGGATTTGACTTCAGTTTGTACACCACAGAGAGGGATCTTTGTGAAGTACTTTCTCAATGTGGAACATTGAGTATCGTCAGTGTAGTTAATAACAGGCACGTTTTCCTCCTTCAAAGAAAACAGTGGAGCAGTGGGTAGAGCTGCCGCCTGCAGTGCTGGCATCCTGTATGGGGGCTGGTTCAAGACCTGGCTGCTCCACTTCCAGTCTAGCTCTCTGCTCGTGTGCCTAGGAGAGCAGTGGAGGGTAGCCAAGTGCTTGGGCCAATGCACCCACATAGGAGACCCAGATGAAGCTCTAGGCTCCTGGCTACAACCAGGCCCAGCCATGTCTGTTGCAGCCATTTAGGGAGTGTACCAGCAGCAGATGGAAGATCTTTCCGTCTCTGCCTCTTTCTCTAACTCTGCCTTTCAAATAAATATTTTTTTTTAAAAGACCATAGGGAGAGAAAACCCAGAGTTTCCTGCTAGTATAGATAATTCAATATATACATATATAAAATAGTCATGCCTTTATGTATGTAACATAGGGTTGTTTAAAGCTAGAAGTTGCAGTGCAGATCAGGGCTTTTTATGACAACTACAGCTGGGAAGGGGGTCCTGGAGTCAGTCAGTGTGGTGGAATGAGAAGGTGAGAAGGTCATGCCAAGATGGCCGCTGACCCTGACTGACAACAGGCCGTGATTGGATGGTTTCCAATGATGGAAAATGATGGTGAAAATGACATGACAGAAGACAAAGCAGCAATGCCTAGTCAGCCACTCCCCAAATACTCATGGGATGAACTTAGACGACCTCGAGGCAATAACCCATACGAGGTCATCCCATCCACACCCAGTGAGGATCCCCACATTTGTGGCAGTTCCCAGGCACCCCAGGTTCTCAGGGCAACCACTAGACCACATCCCACCTGCGTATTTGCCGTAAATGTAGGAGCGGATGCAGAATTCGGGCCTTGGGTTCCAACGCCTGTAAAAAGGCTTCTGCTAACCAAGGGCTGAGGATATGCTTGTGTCTGTCCAGAGAATGCAGGACAGCCCATTTGGGCACAAGCCAGAAACATCAAGCCTTCAACTGACAGCCAACCAGAACCAGCAGAACAAGACTGAGAGTCCGCCTTGTTAGCAGACGCACCTGCCCTATCATCCTACCCTGAGTAGCTGCCCATAGCCACATCCATTACTGTTTTATACCCACTAGCTCTGGTCAGCCACTCAAATGTCCCACAGCCTATGTGCGGTCATGCCATTCCTGATTACCACTGTTCCTCATTCCTACCTTTATCTGAGCGAGCACTCCTGTGGTCTCCTGTTTTGAGCGCTGGTTAGTCAATGATGGGTAAGATCCCCTGGGGGACAACCTAAGACAGGCACAGTTGCGTACAGAGACCACATGGAAACGGGGTCAACAATGGTATGGCCAAGGATCATGCCTCCCGTTGCTCAAAAATAAATGAAAAGGGGGAAATGTGGTGGAATGAGAAGGTGAGAAGGTCATGCCAAGATGACCGCTGACAACAGAAACTGCCTGGCAACAGGCTGTGATTGGATGGCTTCAGAAACCACATGACAACAGAGCCTGACAACAGGCCGTGATTGGATGGTTTCGGAAACCACAGGACAACAGAGCCTGACTGACAACAGGTCATGATTGTATGGCTTAGGAAACCACAAAACAACAGAGCCTGACAGCAGGTTGTGATTGGATGGTTTCAGAAACTCCCTGACAACAGAGCCTGACTGGCAACAGGCTGTGATTGGATGGCTTTGGAAACGGCCTGGCAACAGGCTGTAACTGGTGACAGCATAGAACGCCCCTTGACCGGATTGGCTGCCTTGGCTATATAAGCAGCAGTAGCAACTGAAATAAACGAGTCTGCAGGCTGCTTGCCTCAGGCCTGCTTTCACTCGACTCCCGGGGTCTGTGTGGAGACTCCACGCCTCTTGCCCCCACCACGCTCTTCCTCTCAGAATGAATCCACAGCAACAAGTCAGGTCTTAAAATGTGTGTGTCCATCCACAGGGAAGTGTTGAGGCTGTGCTGTACCCCAGGCTCCGTTCTGAGCACAGGTGAGGCACCCCTCATCCAGACATCGGGAGTGTGGAATGCTCCATAATTCACAATTTAAAAACTTCACTTGAATTTAAAAATGTGAGGGTGTTGGGGCAGTTTGGATTTCATATTTTGAGATTATGGGATTAGGAATGTTTAACTGGTAAACCCTGCAAATATTCCGTAACTCAAAACAAAACCTGAAACACTCCAGTCTGAGCATTTTTAAATAAGAGATACTTAAGCTATACTGTGGAAATGGCAGAGGGAGAAAAAAAGAAAAAAACGCCCAAAGTCCCTGGTGGGCGGGAGTTGATGTTCTAGGTTTGAATGACATAAACAGGATACTGGGGAGGTACGGTTGTCCACTCAGATTTTCATTTTTATGCACCCTGGGAAAACTGCGGCAGGGACTTGAATTCTCATTGAGTTGTCATGGGTTGTTCTTGAAAACAGGACCTTGCTGAGTCATTAGTGCGGGACACCCTCTTGCATGTTCCTTAGCCCCTTTGAGTGCTGCTGGGTCATTCAGAATGGCACTAAGGTTAAGCTGGCTTATCCTAATCCACGGGAGAACAGGGTCGGAGCAGCTAAACACAGCTAGGTTCCGGCCCTCTGCCCTGGGCTTGTTGGTACCCGTGCAGATTCTTGCTCCTGCCCTGTTCCAGGATCAGCTGCACATACCTGCGTGTGTGCCTCGCCCAGGCCGGGAGAACTGGCCTTGTTGCCTTCGCCTGGCTCAGCGCTGCAGGTCTGGGAATAGATGCTGCCAGGGCTGTAAAACCCTTGTTGATTCTCGCTCGTTTTCCTCACTTCCTCTGCTGGGAGGAAGTACTTGGGGGGAGTGACAAGGACAGAACATGACCCAGTGTGGCTCTTCGAAGCCCCTGAGCCACCTTTGATTCTGTTCCTTCCCTGGTTGTCTTTGTTGTAACATTTGTTTTTACTTGTGATAGTGTGGTTGTGTGTGTGTCTGTGTGTGCGCGCACACACACACATTGTAACTTATCAGTTCCATGGAATCTTGAAGGGAGTAAAGAATTTTCAGAATTAGAACGTCAATGATTTCATTTGTTGGTCTTGCTTCAGTTCTCCTTTATCAGTATTCGTGTGTTCTCAAGAAAGGGCCCTAGTGGGGTCCTCAGGTTCAGGGGCTGCCGTGACTCACGTGGCTCAGCAGGGAAGCGTGGCTGCCCTGCCCATGGTGGGGGTAGTCCCCGCCGTGGCCAAGGCGCGCTCAGCCAGTGGGATTGGTGCTGGACGCCGCAGAAGAATGATAGCTGTTTTAGTCCAGCAGGTGGAATTTGGTCTTTTCAGATTCAAAACCGGGAGCAGAAAGTGGGACTAAGGAAGCAGAGTTTATACACACAGTAGAAATGCTTACAATAAAGAGCAGGTAAAACAGGGCAGAAATCCAGTGGCAGTACTCATCATCAGTGAAAAGATGTGACGCCTGTGCCTGTTTTTGTTGAGAGAAACGTGGAAGAAGTCGAACATGCAGTTGATACTTTGAAAGAAGAGCTGAGGTTCACATATCCAGAGGTAATTAAGAAGAGAAAATGGCTAGTAACGAATCCAGTGCCGTGTCAAGGACATTGGCAACTAGGCTTTGGCTGAGTCCGACTCGGAGAACGTCCTCAGAGCTGGCTCAAGCCCAGGGTCTTCCCAGAGAAGCGGAAGGTTTTTTTTTTTTTTTTTAAGATTTATTTATTGGAAAGAATTACGCAGAGAGAGAGGGAGAGAGAGGGAGATCTTCCATCTGATGGTTCACTCACCAGTTGGCTGCAATGGCTGGAGCTGTGCTGGATATGAAGCCAGGAGCTTCTTCCGAGTCTCCCACATGGGTGCAGGGGCCCAAGGACTTGGGCCATCTTTCACTGCTTTCCCAGGCCATAGCAGAGAGTTGGATCGGAAGTGGAGCAGCCAGAACTGGAACCGGGTCCCAAATGGGATGCCAGGGCGTTAACCCGTTGTGCCACAGTGCTGGCCCCGCTGAAGATTTTGAAAGTGCCTTCAGCCACCAGGAGGGCGGCCAGGCAGCGGGATGATCATGGTCACCAGATCTTGGTAAAGGTGAGAAACAGACATGAAGGGAAGCCGTGGTGTCTGGGAGAAGTTCTAGAACACCTCCCTGGAGAGCCAGGAGCAACTGCAGGGTATCACATGCGTCTCGCTCTGAAGGGAAGAACACCAGAGCGTGTTCAGAGTTGGAAAACTAAAAGGCTGCAGGGAAAAAATAAAAAGAGGACATTGTCAAGGTGAAGGCAGACAACTTGCCTGTGCATTTCCTTAGTAAATAAGATAGTCAACAGCAGAAAGGAACAAAGGAGGAAGCAGAAAAGTGTAAAACTGTCAGTGAAATGCGTGTCCCAGTGAATGGAAGAGGCAGAGGAGAAAGCGGACCAGAGTCAAGGGCATTGTAAGTCACTGCAAGAAGTTAACACACAGGAGAAGAGCGAGCAGGAAGACTTCTTCCTGGGGTTTGAAAAGGAGGGAATTTTTGGGAAACGGCAGAAGAAAGGGAAACTGCTGCTCATGACAGGCTTCAAGAAAGAGATACACGGAAACTGAACTCTGCAGTTGAGGATAGAAAACAAAGGCTGGCTAAATTCGGAGGAAGGGTTGGAAGTGCTGTGGTTGGAGATCCCAAACGGGGCTCGCAGGCTCTGGGCCACTTCTGTGCATCTCACATGGGTCCGTTCCCACCAGAGACAAGGAGTCTGGATGGGAGTAGGAGATAAAGGAGGGGCGTCCAGTAGTTGAGGATGTCAGCACACTGGTGCTAGCGGGGGAGAGTGACTGCCCACGGCCTGGTGAGGCTGATGAGCTGTACGCCTGTGAGCCGGCAAGTAGGACGTTTTGCCGCACTGTTGTCGTTAGCATCCCTGTCTGTGCTAAGAGGTGTTCACGTGTGTTGGTCTGCTCTTGATGTGAAAGTCACTTAAATAAGTTGATGTTACACACATTCTTCCATTTAAACACTCAATAGTTCAAAGAGACTTTGTGTCATAACAAAGCAAAATGAATTAGAGCAATTCTGGATGGGCATTTTTAAGTCAATTTTATAAAGTTTTAGAACTTGGAGGTAGGTTAGTTTGAGCAACAAAAATGTAAAGTGGTTTTCTCTTGAAAACAAATCAGTACATTTGTTTATCTTTGAAACAAGTTAATACATTTTCTGAGTTTAACATTAATTTGTGGATTTTTTAGTAATACTTAATTCTAAGCAAAATATTCTTTAAATTTCAAAAAAGCAGACCTTTGAAGAAGAGTGCAGCATGCTAGCATGTTGTACTTTCCCTCCACATATTTGTGTTGGGCTTAGAGTGTTACTCTGTGACTGCTTAGTCACATTAATTACATTTTTATTTTGGATTTTGTTAAGTGACTTAAAATGGCCAACAGCTATTACTGGTACCAATTTTAATATAGGATTTAGTGTATGATGTCCCCGTTTTCTGTGGTTACTTCTATTTTTTTTTTTTTTTTTTTTTTGCTTTTCAAGTGAATGCAGGTGGTACAATGACCTCTCCTGCTCTTTGCTAGGAAGACAATTTGGGAAACTGTTAGGCTCTTGTTACACACCCAGGAATATTTGTGGGACCTCTTACCATCTCACTGTGCTTTTGGAGTGTTTGGACTTTTCAGAGCTCCAGAATATAATTTAATACCTTTTAAAAAAAAATTTATTTATTTGAAAGTCAGAGTTACACAGAGAGAGTGAAGGAGAGGCAGAGAGAGAGCTTCCATCTGCTGATGGATTTCCCAGTTGGCCGCAACGGCTGGTACTGTTACGGAGTCAGGAGCTTCTTCCAGGTCTCCCACATGGGTGCAGGGGCCTAAGGTCTTAGACCATCTTCCACTGCTTTCCCAGGCCATAGCGCAGAGCTGGATTGGAAGTGGGGCAGCCGGGACTCAAACCAACGCCCAGATGGGATGCCGGCACTGCAGGTGGCAACTTTACCTGCTACATCACAGTGCCAGCCCCCTTTAATATCTTTTTAATAGGAAAAAATTGTACATCTTCTTAAAGATGTAAAAAATAATTTAAAAAATATTGGCCAATTCGAAATTTTATTTTTGTTTTTATTGGTTTGGGAAGTGAGAGGAACAGACAGAGGGATGACTTCTGTCCAAATGCCTGAAAAGGCCTGGGCTGGACCAGGCTGAAACCAGGAGCATGGAACTCGGTCCAGATTCCCCATGTGCACGACAGGGACGCAGTCTTTGAGCCATTACTGCTGCCTTCTAGGTGCACATTAGCAAGAAGCTGGAATCCGGAGCAAAGCTGGGACCTCTGACCCGGGTACTCCAGCATGCCACACGAGTGTCCAAGCAGCCACGGCCACTCCTGGCCAACGTTTTAAATAATGGTCAAGCCACTGCTTGGGACACCTGCATCCCGTGTCTGAGTGTCTGGGCTCATGTCCCAGCTTCCTGTTAATGCATACCTTGGGAAGGTGGCAATTCGTGGCTCAAGTGCTTGGGTTGCTGCCACCTACCTGGGAGACCTGGATGGAGTTCTGAGCTGCTGACTACAGCGTGGCCTCGTCCTGTCTGCTGTAGCAATTGGCAAGAGAACCAGTGGGTGGAAGTTGCACCTTTCACATAAATTAAATATATAAACTTAATTTTGAAAAAAGTATTTGCTGGCCTACATAGAAACATTTTGCTTTCGTGTGGGGTGAAGATGGTTAGCTTGAGGACATGTGCTTGTGGGAACCGTGGAGGCAGTTGAGGGTGAGCTCCATCTGCACCCCTTACATCAGGAATAATGCAGTCATCACCCAGGCTGATTGGGTCATTCTGTCTGTCATCAAGCCAAGGGCATAAACAGAACTGAAAGCTTGTTCCCAAAGATTGTCAGTTACTAGGGTGTGGCTGGTGAACCACACCTGAGAAGCTACCTAGATGAAGCCAACTCATAAAGTTGCTTAAGAGTCTCCACCCCAGTTGATAGTCCACATTGCGTCCAAGGGAGGTGAACCAAGCCAGCGTCACGACTTCGAGTGGGATAAGGCAGTGGTGATATGCATAACAGAAGCATTCATCCACGTTGTTTCAATGCAGCATTTTCTTGGATGGAAGCATGGGAAATGACATACGGGCACGTACTCACGCCTCTTGTTAGCTCTTGGGTCACTGCTGGCCGCCTACTCTCTTCCTTGCCCAGTTACTCTTTGGGACTTGAGCTCTTGTTGGATCTTTGAAAATCCTCAAGCTCTGAGAACCCAAGGAGAAAAAAATTTGACCTGTGGCCCTTTAGACAGCTGATTAGAAAAAGAAAAAAAGGAAAGAAAGACCGTTCACATAGCAGTTGACTTTAAGCGGTATCATTCACCCTGTTACTGCACAGATAATCGTTCTGCTGTTTTTATAATGCTGCCACGGTACTTGTTTAGGACACATTTGATTAGTTTGTTCATGAGTTAAATGAATTTGTCAGTTCTTTGGGAATTACTTAAACTTAAAATAAGCTCAATAGATACTAACATTTAGTCTTTTAATCCATAGCAGTTCTTTTGTTTTCTTCATCAAACATCAGTAAAATAGAAAGCTGATGCAAAAATTTCAGTCAAGTTAATTCTAAATAAAGAGGAGATATTCTAGTTTGATCAGTATTTCAGTTGGGAACTATGGCAAAATTAATTTTCCTTAGACCACTGGTTAGCAAGTAATTTATATTAAGGAAAATCAACACATTTCCATATTATCTGTAAGTACTCCCACTTGATTATAGCAGATGCTTTTTACTTTATATATTTAGCTTATATTTTCTTCATGTGGCTTAATTTTTACTTGGAGCGCTGCTTTTACTTCAGTGTAAGGGCTTTCCACTCACTACAGAGCTTCTGCAGCTATAGTTCATATTTAATCACATCAATGTACCGTAGTCATAGTCCATAAACTGTCTTCCTAATGTGAAAAAGGCAGACTGGTGTACTTTGCCAGTTTAGGCATCATTGCAGTGAAATCTTCAAACCATAATAGTTTAACTCCTTGCAATAAATTCACAAGAATAATTAGACATGTGTTTATATTTTTTAAACATTTTATACTTAACAAACTCTTAAAATATGAAAGTAGTACACAGCTATTCTAAATTAACATAGCATAGCAGTTTTAAAGTTAAAAATATTTCTGCCAGACCTGAGTCCCTTTTCCCAAAGTCATGGTGAGCCTGTAAGCAAATGTTGAGAAGGAAAAACGTGGTTATGATGAGTGGAGTGCTATGGAAGAGATGACTGTGAACTACGAAGTTAATAAAATAGAGTTCTGGGGTAGTAGTGTGAATTTTAAAATGTTATACAAGTGTTCCCTCTCTGGACAAGATGTAGGGGTGTTGCTTTAATTTAGTACCTGGTTTGACAAAGTAGGGTCTCCGGTGTCAGTGATGTTGAGTGAGGTCCACGCCCCTGGACACTGATCTAGACGTGGCTGGAGGTGACAGGCCCCAGCTTTCTGGAGTGTACAGTCATTGAAGAGTCCTTGGAGATGACAGAGGACTTGTATATTCCAGGCCCTGGATGTCCGACCAGTGGATGAAAGCTGGGCAGATACATTGAGGCGGTTTCTAGCTTGTGTCTCTGTGACCTGAGTCTTTGAGATTCAATTTCATCTTCTAGATCTATAGGCAGAAATCAATTTGTGGTCTCTGCTTTGTCTGGAAATTGCAGCTTAGCAAAGAGGTGGAGGCCAGTGCCTAAGACTGCTGTTTACAAATGGTTAACTTCTTCCCTGAGCCCATTAAAGAAGGAAAGGGTGTTCTTGCATTTGTTTTTGTTTGTTTGTTTGTTTGTTTTAAATTCTTTGGCTCCATGTGTGTTTGCTTCCTTGATTACTCTGGCCTGTTTATAGCTAGGTGACCTTAGCACTGTGCCTGCCAGCCCTGTCGCTATCCCCACTCTGAAGAGACCTGGCGTGGATGCTGGGTCTTTAGAGATGTCACTATCAGCCCCAAAGTTGCATTGGCTGCTGTCAGGCCAGTCCATAGCCTCTCTAATAAAAACTATAGGCACACTAAGTGATCTTGTAGTAAGTCACAGATAGTTGTCCAACAAAGGTCTGCTCACAGGGGCTACTTAATCCTCACTGTCTCTGCATTTGTTTCCGTTTTGAGAAAGTGGATAATTAGACTTCCTTCCGTGATTCTGTTTGGTATGTGCATGGGAAGAAGTGGAGGCCTCAAGAGATGATGGAATGAAAACCAGGAGACCCAGGTTCCTTCTATATTTCCAGACATACCTTAGGGCTTGCAGCCTGCATGAAAGATGAATTCCACACAAAGAAGCCTAAGGAAGTTGTTTCAATTCATTAAAAAAAAAAAATTTATTAGGGAGGGAGAGAGGAGACTCTCCCATCCACGTCAACTTCCCAGATAGCTACAACAGTAGGATCTGGGCTGGGGCTGTAGCCAGGAGCTGGGAACTAGATCCAGGTCTCCCACATGAGTGGCAGGGACCTCGCCACTGAGCCCTTACTGCTGCCTCCCAGGGTCTACATTAGCAGGAAGCTGGAGTTACGAGCCAGTGCTGGGTGTTTAACACAGAGGCTTCGGTGTGGAATGCAGGCATCTGAAGCAGTGTTTATTCTCACAGTTAAACACCGGCCCCTTTCCTAAGATCTGTCTCATTAGATAAGAGGGTATCTAAAATGCGGCACCTTGAATGCCAGTTATTAGATCTTCAGATGATGCTGTCATTCAGTTTTTCAGGCATTTTTTACAGCTTATCTTTCTAGATATCTTTGTCATTGATAAATCTATTGTGTGCACAAGCCTGTTTTAAAACACGTTAGTGTTTTAAAATAAAATCTCTTTAATTTGCATAATGAATGCACACATTTCCTTTAGTATCTGCCACAAACACCCCCACTCAGTTCCTCAGTGTAGTTTACTAACAGGAATCTGTCAGCTGTGGTGTGCGCACAGAGGCAAGCACTGTGGTTCTCAGGTAGGATTGAGAATGTGGTTTTTGCAATCTGTTTTTTTTTAAAAAATAGTTGATCCTTAGAGATAAGAAATGGAATTTTGATGCAAAGTTGAGATTTCCCGTGATGAGCTCTTGGCATTGTTATCTGAATACGTATGCAGGCTGACTTTGCAGATAAGCATGGTGTGCGCAGCTGGGTGTTGGAGGGAGAGCCTTAAGGGTTTCAGTCTAGTCGCCCTCATGCCTGTTGCTGTAACTGTGCATATTCTGGCTTGGGACAAACCTTTACATGAAAACAATCTTGACATTAAAAAAATGAACTTTATAATTTGAAATACATGAGTCTGCTACCCAGAAGTGGGGCGGCATGTAGGAACACTGAGACCGTGGATTTGTGGGGTGGAAGTGAAGAAGCAATGACTCCAGTTGCAGACACTGCAGGGATTCCAGCCGGCCTTCTTGGGAGTCTATCTGGTACGTCAAGAAAAACAATGGGTATTAGTGGGTAATGGCTGTGATGCTGAGGCTAGTTGGAGATCCCAGTCCAGACCAGCAGCAGCAGTTCTTCCACCGGGGAGATATTAGATGTACAGAGACCCTAAGAATCACTAAGGCAGGAATCGCCTATGCCTGTGATGTTTGCTGTCCATATGCCTGTGGTTACACCATCACAGTGCAGCAGTAACACTCGGGTATTTTGTTTGTATGTGCCCAGTCTTGTTTTTTAAAAGAATGTATGATGGCTTTAAAAATCAGTGGGTGAGGGAAGGATTGGGACGGAAGAAAAATAGCAAGAAAGGGACATGTGGAGTGAAACTAAAGATAGCGCGTTCTGTGTCGGGTCTTATAAATACAACGGGAGTGGACCACCAGTTTGGTTCCATACTCCTAGCAGCCAAGACGAAGTCGGGAAAGCACAAGTCCTCCGCATGCGTGGACAGGTGGGTGATGCTGTGGGCAGGGCCTGGTAGCGGGCATGGCTGTCAGTCACTGCTGGAGGCAGAGCAGAGCCATGAGCCTTTGTGGCAAAATAGAATTTGCCTGTGTGTCCCTTTTGTGCTAATTGCTGAAGTTTTGCTAATGCTTAAGGGGAATAATCCAGACTATAAACTTTTTGTTGCTTTTTCCTGTTTCAGAGTAACACTTCAGACTACCTGGAATCTGTATATTATGCAAAAATGTAAATGGAGTTCAAGATTTTTTTTTTTGAGCACCAAAATAAACTCAAACTTAACAATTCCATTTTCCTGTGAGCTTTTAAAAATCCGCTGGTAGGCCCTGAACTCTTACATAGGACTTTTCCTGTTGTGGAAACGGCTGTGTTCACTAGATGGCAGCATCAACAGCCTTTTGGAAGTTAACCGTGCTCATGACTTAAGTACTGAATACGCATAAAAGTAAGGACACTTCACGGAACATGCGGGGTCTCATTCCTGCACTGTCAAAGAATGTTTTTCCACTTCCTCTTGCCCTTGCATGTGGGCGTGGGGGGAGGTGCCCCCGCAGCGGCTCCCAGCATCTCTGTGAGGTGCTGGGCTCTGGGCAGCCAGGAGTGGCCAGCTCCCCAGCTCCTTCTCGGGCTGTTTTTTCTTTGCACCTTCAGACCAGGGCAGGAGTCCCTGATGAGAGTTCAGGATGCAGCTGTGGGATAAGAGTGTCTTGCTAAGACACAGGCATGCTTTAAGAGAGGATGGTTTTTAGATCCTCAGTGTTCAGATATGGCTTCTAGCATGAACATGGTGTGATCTTGCAGGAAATGAGCTGGTTTTCCCTAATTGTGTAAAATCTTTCTCCTGTTTCCATCTCTGTGTGTGTAGTTTTTTTTTTTTTTCCATCATAATGGCATTTGTTTCACCATGTGTGATTGAATTTTAAGATTTTTTTTTTAGCATGTGTCTTGAGTAGCACTGGGGAAAAATTCCTCTCTGTTCATTCCCAGTGGCAGTTTCGTATCGGCAGTGTTCTTGGTGCCTGGGAGCAGCGTGTGCGGCTGTGCTCTGTGCTACAGGTCTGCATCCCTGGCTTACTGTTAAATGTCTGGAGTGCTGCTCAGACTGGAGTGCCCAGTAACATGCCCACACACTGCCATGGCAGGGAGCTGCTAACCAGGACTGAAAGCTGCTGCACTAAAGGCTTGGGTGTCAGCACCAGGGCCTGTGGAATGGAGTGGGTGTGATCTTTGAGTGTTTATATTAATCTACTTTATAGATTATAAATACCACAGCCTCTGCCTCTCACCTTAAACTTCTGTGTGTTTGTACTTATTTATGTATTGTGATTAACACTAAACATTTTATGTTTACCCCATACTCCTTATTCTGTCTAACCTACACATCCTATCACATCAAGGTAGCCCATTCTCCTCCTCTCTGCTCACTCCTTCTTTCACATAGCTTTCTTTGAAAGTTATGACCATTTCTATTCTTTTGTTTTTAAATATGTATTTATTTGAAAGAGTTACAAAGAGGTACAAAGAGAATGGGCAAAGAGAGAGAGAGAGAGAGAGAGCTCTTCAATCTGCTGGTTCACTCTGCAAATGGCTGCAATGGTTGGGACTGGGCCAAGCCAAAGTCAGAAGCCAGGAGTTTTTTCCAGTTCTGCCACATGAGTACAGGGGCCCAAGCACTTGAGCCATATTCTACTGATTTCCCCGGCACAGTAGCAGGGAGCTGAATTAGAACTGGAGCAGACAGGATATGAACCAGCACTCATGTGGGATGCTGGTGTCACAGGTGGTGGCTTAACCTGAAATGACCATTTATTTTTTTCTCATGAATTTTATATCATTTTCTTGAAATCTATAAAAGGCCATTTATTAGATTTTGACTGAAACTGTTAATAGACACATAGCCTGATAAGCTGTGGGTTTTGCTGTTTTAGCCCATCTGGCATCCTGTGGTCTTCCTTTTTGCTAGGTTTGCCTTTTTTTTCTTTCCATCAAAGTTTCCGTGGATGAGAGAAGCCTTAGCAGCGATGGTTTGTATTTCCACGTTCTATTCATTTCCCAGTTGTGCTAGAGAAGAAGAGGAGGAAACTTGTTTCCTCTCCCTTTGTTTTCTCATCATTTAGGTGAAAATGACTGCTTGAGGTTAAGAGTGGAAGCTTAAGGCTCCGGCTTGTTCTCATGGTACCTAGCACAAGGCCACGTGGCATAGTCTACCCCCTAGGTGAAGACTCGGATAACGAGTGCATTCTCAATGTACTTTCCCTATTGGTCATTTTTTTTAAGATTTATTTATTTTAGAGGTAGAGTTACAGAGAGAGGGAGGGACAGAGAGAAAGGTCTTCCATCTGCTGGTTTACTCCCCAAATGGCTGCAATAGCTGGAGCTGGGCCAATCAGGAGCCAGGAGTTTCCTCTGGGTCTCCAGATGGGTACAGGGGCCCAGCGCTTGGGCCATCTTCTGTTGCTTTCCCAGGTCATAGCAGAGAGCTGGGTCAGAAGAGGAGCAGCCAGGTCTTAAACTGGAGCCCATATGGGATGCTGGCACTATAGGGCCTCTACTGCCACAGTGCCAGCCACCTCCATTGGTCTTTGAGTTGGTGCAGTTAACACCAGCTTCTGGATAGAGATTAGATCACACAAAGCACATCTGAGACACTAGGAGCAAATCAGGTGTGTTCTCTTTGACGTTTAAAGACAGAAGATAGTGGCGGAGCAGATACCAACTGACGTCTGAGCTCCCTGAAGACCCCAGAGGAGTGAACAAGCAAAGAAAACAACCACGGGGTCCAGTTGTGAAAATCCTGGCCTGCTTCAGGTCCTGCTGGGACAAGAACCAAAGATGACAGCGGCTGATAGCATCGCAGCACCTGAGTCAGTGCCCCTGGCCCACCCAGGCAAGCCTCTTCAGGCACAGAAGCCCAAGGAACTTCTCTCCTCCATGGGATCCTGGAGAGCCCTTCTGCAGCCACGCAGCCAGCGCAGGCTCCCACCCGGCGTCAGCGCTGCACCACCCCCTACCGGAGGCTCAGGCAAGAACGCTGTTGCGTGTTGAGAGTCTCAGTCCATCACATGGGATTTTCAGGTTTAGAGGAGCTTGAGAACTTACTTAGGCACCTGGGCTTTTAACTTTCTGCTGATGCCTTGAACTCCCTTGCTGAAAGACAGAAGCGTGGTGACAAAGCGAAGCCCCTGTGGCAGTCCCTTCAGTGACTCTTTGGGGCCTCATTGACATTCTGTCAGCTCGTGTCTGGGGCAACTTGGGTTAAAGATAGTAGCTCTTGTTCTAGTGGTTAAACCAGATACTTTAAATACTCCTTGCATCACCGTCAAAGTGCACAACCCAGATCTTTATTTTAAGTTACAGAACCTTCATTTTATTAGTTCTCCAAACTATCATCTGACCTAAGTTTCCTCTCCCTGTAAAGAAATACTTGATTGATATTCACTTGATACCTACTTAATTTCACCAGAGACATTTCCAAATACTTCCCCATCATTCCGCCAGCCATCCAAGTGTTGTTAAGTGTCCTGTGTAGGATACTCAGTGTCAGCCAGGATGTGGTTATCGTGTACTGCCCCGAAGCGCAGTGGCTTTCAGCAGTCAACGCTGCTTTCCCACTCTGTGCTGCGTGTCCATTGTGAGTCAGCTGAGGCTCGGCTTAGTCCTGAGCTCCATCTGTTGATGTGTCAGACCTGTTGATGTCACTGCTACTCTTCACAGCAGAGGAGGAAAAGAGGGTAAAGTGAAGTTCCACACTGATAAAGTACCTGTGGTATTTCTGCTAACATTTCACTGGGCAAAGCAAGTCACATGACCATACCTGAATGCACTAGGGGTGGAGACATAAAATGTCCTGTGGGAAGGGACAGGAAGTTCTGGTGGATAGTGGTGTAGTCTAGCACATGTCTAATGTACAGTCCTTGCTGTAGAAGATCTTCATAGTCCGAGAGTGAATTTTTTTAAAAAAACTACTCTGGGTTGGCACTGTGTGTGGCATAGTAGGCTAAGCCTGCAGTGCCAGCATCCCATATAGGCGCCGGTTCGAGTCCCGGCTGTTCCACTTCTAATCCAGCTCTCTGCTATGGCCTGGGAAAACAGTAGAAGATGGCCCAGGTCCTTGGACCTCTGCACCTACTTGGGAGATCTGGAAGCTCCTGGCTTCAGATCGGCTCGCTCCAGCTGTTGCGGTCAATTGGGGAATGAACCATTGGGTGGAAGACCTCTCTCTCTGCCTCTCTTTCTCTCTCCCTCCCTCCCTTCTTCTCAGCTTCTCCTCTCTCTGTAACTCTTTCAAATAAAATAAATATTTTTAAAAAATACAGTACTCTAAGTAAATGGTGGACCAGTTAGGTTGATTTTTTTTTTTAAAAAAATCATTCTTGAAAAGCTTCTGTTATGTCTAATAAAGTAGAATAAACAGTTCGTTATGCTTTTGAGCTATCTTTAAGGTTGTTCCCTTGTGTCCAGATCTTTTATCAGCGGCATGATTTCTTTAACAATTTGTATTCCTGAACTGTTACTTGTTGGCTTTGTTTTTTTTTTTTTTTTTTAATTTTATTTTGCAAAGCCAGACATGGAGGGGGATTGGAACAAAGGAATGAGGGGTGGTAGCAAATGTCTAGTATTTCCTTTTTTATTTTCTCAAATGCTAGCCCTTATTCCCGTGGGTTTATCTGTTTAGTCTGGGAAGTAGTTTCCTCTGCTGTCTGCCCTGTCTCTCGGATCCTGAAGCTGGGCTGGCAGGCAGAGCCTAGCGCCACCTTTGCAGCCTCTTGATGGAGATAAGAAGCCACTTCTCTCCTTTCTCCTGGGGGCGGGGGGGGGGGGGGGGGGGGGAGCCACAGGGGTGATAGGAAAGTGACTTCCTGGCCGAGAAGTTCCCACGTCTCCTGGGGGCAGAGAGGCTGGCACTCTGGCCCTATCTGCCCTGGCAGCAGCTCAGATCAGCAGGCTGCTCCTCCCAGGGCTGGGCGCCCACTTCCGATGGCCTCTTGTGCTTTCCTCCTTCCTGCTCAGGTTTCTCCTGGGAGTTAGGCTCCACTTAAGACTTATCACTTTCGTAAAGAAGAGAACCTGTGTTTATGGAGTAGACTATCTCACGGAAAGAGGGTGTGGGCGGGGTGACTGCTGACTGTGCTCATGGAGCCTCCCTCCGGATGCCTGACTGATTGTGGGCAGTTATCAAAGAAGTAAGTGCGGCCCACCTGCCTGCTGCTGTCACCCACCCCACATCCAAGGCAACTGCCGGAAGAGCAGTTCTGTTGCTCCCTGGGGAGATGAGCTAGCCTCAGGGAACAAACAGCACTTCCAAGAATAACATACGCAGAAGAGACTCCCTGTAATGTAAAACTGTGATAATCCTTGAGAAGAAGGTGGAGTGTTCTCTGTTTCAGGTCATGTTTTTAAGTTTAGGAAATAGGCATTGGCTCCTTGTCAGACTGTTTATTATGACACAATTCGTTTTACGCGAAGACTAAATTTTCTTAAACAACACTCTCTCCTGGGTATCTGATTCATTGCTGTGCACACACAGTGGGCGAGCACGGACGGTGGTTTTAAACGATGATGGATGCCAGGGCTCATACAGCAGGCGGATTGGTCATCTGGGAAGTGTACTTGGCTTCTGCGTGCTGGGTGTGGACCCGGTCTTTGCAGCTCTGTGCTTCACAGCTGATATCTGTCCTGAGGCACAGCCTGGCTCCACACTGTGATCCCAGTAGTCTGAATAAGCTCACTGGGACCTTAAAACAGAGAATAAGCTTACAGAGGAAAAGAGATAGACAATTTTTCCTTATCTTTCCTTATTCAAATACTTTCTGACTTCGGAAAGTGTTGTTTTGAAATGTGAACTTTTTTTCTGAACTTAAATTCGTCATCTGTGGGTGGAAACCCATAGCATCCTTAGGAGGAATGTGGCCTCAACTAAGGGCCAGCCTCACTTCCTAAACACAATGCTTAGGTCAGTTCAAGGTGCCCTGGTGGGCTAAGCCTTCAATTTTCACTTCAGAGTCAGTGAGTAGGGGAGATGGACAGGGCTCCTAAGCTACAGGAAGGCCTCTGGTCCATGCTTCCAGAGTAATTTAGGTGAATGTCTTTGTTTGAGCCAAGTGGTCCTTCGAAGCATCATGCTGTTAATTTTACCTTGTTGGGTGGAAGAGAAGACGAGAGGGACAAGTAGGTAGGGTGGCAGGTTCTTCCTGGGGCAGGTGCCATGGATAAGTGCCCCTTTGAGTGTCACCAGATTCGATTGGCCCAGTTGCTCTCAGCTGGAAAATGTCTATACCGGGAAGAGCTGACGTGAGCTTAGAACAGCGGCATCTGTCTTTGTTTTAGCACTGGAGGAGCTGCTGTGCAGTCGCAGTAGCTCTCTGGTGTTCACTTGGTGGCAGGGACGGTGAGGATCCAGAGTAATTTTACCTTTGGTTTATGAGTGCCTTACAGATTGTAAAACTCAGATTGTCTCGTCAGCTTACTATGATTTTCAAGGGTTTCAAAAACAGTACCTTCTCTTATTAAGATATGGATCTCATTAAAATGTGGGCAATTTGCTGTAATTACACATACTTTACATAGACCTTTCTTAGGTGAGATTGTTTTTTCCAAGTGTTTTTAGCTGGCTGAGATTTCTTTTGCTGTATTCTCAGTTTGGGTCTAGGCAGATCAGTTCTGCCACTCTGGTGTCTTCCAAAATGTTCTTTCACTCAGTTTCATTAACCACATCCATTCCTTTCCCACCCTGGAATGTGACCTCTTAAACACCCATCACCTAAAACCTCTTTTTTTGTGTGTGGGTCAAAGTGACAAATAAAAACTTTTTTTCAAGAAATGCAGAATTATAGTAACTTCTAAAAATTGCATTTTAAAATAAAATAGAATTTAGCACTGTAAGGTTTGATGAAATAAGAAACAACACCTTTCTCCATTGACTGTAGCCCCATTAATTTTACTGTTAACTGATAAGATTGTTGTTAAAAATTTATTAACTGAGTTGGTTACGTGCCATTTTGGAACTTAGTGATTGATTAGCCAGAGTCATGCCTCTTGCGTCAAGCTGTCTAACTTATTATCTACCTTTAGTTAAAAGCCTCTGTTAGGGTCTCAACGGCCGCAATGCTTTCACAAGACGCGGCACCAGACATGTAAGACACTGACTCAATCTCCGTTGTGTTTTCGGGTTTCTTACCTGAAGTCCAGCTGTCCTTTGGGGACCCCCAGATATTTAGCTAAACATTTTACTTCAGGGCCTCATCAATAAATGTTACCAGATAACTGGCACCTGTCAGATAACATGCTGGTAGACTGGTTCATAATTGCAACTCAAGATAAATTATTAATTTTCAGGTATTTGTACTAGCTCATTAAAATTTTAATATTGAATTTGGAATTTATGAAACATGACTGACCACAGTAAAACAGATGCAAGTGAGCAAAGCCTCCCTATGCCCTTGGGTCAAGTTTTAGTTCCATGGGATGACTCAACATGCATGGGAATTCTCAAGTGATCATTATCAAAAATGGTCTGTGTGGACATTTTTCTGAGCACGTGGCTCATTGCAGGGGGAAACACACATAACCTAAGGCCTTAGACTTCATTTTTTAAAAAGATTTATTTATTTATTTGAAAGAGTTACACAGAGAGAGAAGAGGCAAAGAGAGAGAGCAAGCAAGAGAGAGAGGTCTTTCATCTGCTGCTTCACTCTCCAATTGGTCACAACAGCCGGAGCTGTACCAATCCGGAGCCAGGAGTTTCTTCTGGGTCTCCCATGCGGGTGCAGGGGCCCAAGGACGTGGGCCATCTTCCACTACTTTCTCAGGCTGTAGCAGAGAGCTGGATCAAAAGTGGAGCAGCCAAGACTTGAACTGGTGCCCATGTGGGATGCTGGCACTGCAGGCGGCGGCTCAACCCACTACGCCACAGCACCTATCACGTTAGACCTCATTTTGTAATGGTGGATCTGCCCTGTTCGTCTGTCTACACAGAGCAGAGATTCTAGGCAAGAAGAGACAAAACGTCTGTAACTCATGCTACCCATGACCAACTGACATCCCTGCAGCCAGAGGGGACCTCCTCTGCCCTTTCCTCCCAGTAAAGCAAAGCCACCACAAGAGCTGTTCAAGTTCTGGTTTCAGACCTTACGCGCCTATTTGATTTTGAACTTGTATGCTATGGAGCACCCTCCCATTGACCCTTTGGCGTGGACTGTGCTCTTCGCCAATGGAGAGGGGGGATGAAGTCCATCTGCTCTGCCAGCTGACTGTGCTTTGTCCAGGGGGTCTCTGGGGATGCTGAGGCCTCTTGGGAAGGAAGGAGGGAAAGGAGGAAGAATTTGCAGCCCTCTTTAAGTTTTGTAGGTTAAGGATGTTTCTTTCACATCCGGTGTGCTGTTGGAGTTTTTGCTGCTCTGTTGTGTCGAGGGAGCTTGCAAGGGATGGAGAGGAAAACAGGGTAGGAGTTGTCCTGTTGGGTTAGTCAAGAACTATCTGAGACCTAGTTAAACTTGTTTTGTGCTGATGGTTTAGGTTTTAGTCTCCATGAAAAACTTTCCTACGAACACCAACAGGCTGTGACCTATGGGCCTCATTACAGCCTGCTCTGCTCAGGCTCTGCATGCTGTGGTGGTGGAGGGTGGCCCAAGAACAAAGCAGGTGTGGCCCTGTCCTGGAAGAAGTGTGACATCCACTGCGAGCAAGTGCTGAATGCACAGAGGTTACCTAAGTGTCAAGAACCTGGGATAGGCCTGGAGAGGGAACGGGTTTCTTCTGCACACAAGCCACAAGCAGAAGAAGAAGAATAGAGGAAGAATAGAAGAATAGCCACAAGTAGAAGCATGAAACCAGGCCCTGACTGTGCACCAAACACAGAAAATCAGCCTGAAATGCATTAAAAACGGAGATGTAAGACCTGAACCCGAAGAGTCCTGGAAGAAAAGCGAGGCGTTGGCCTTGGAATGACAGCTTGGATGTGACCTCAAAAGTATGAGCTGCAAAGGTAAAACCAAGGTGAGAAAGCTCTGACCAGAAGAGACAACAGCCAACAAGATGAAAAAGTAACCTACAACATGGGAGAAAATATTTGTAAACCATTCATCTAATAAGCGGTTAATGTCCAAAAGACTGAAGGAGCTGATGTAGTACACTTGAAAAAGTTTCTGGAAAATGGAATCGACAGCTAGGCTCGGGCCAGGCGTTTGGAGCAGCAGTTAAGATGCCACTTGGGACACTGATGCCTCCTATCGCAGAGCCAGGGTTTGGGTCCTAGCTGTGCCTCTGACTCCAGCGTCCTGCTAGTGCACACTCTGGGAGGCAGCAGGTGCAGGGTTCCTGCCACCCACACGGAAGGCCCAGCCTAAGTCCAGGCTCCTGGCTTTGGCCTGGTCCAGCCCTGGCTATTTCAGGCATTTGGAAGTGAACCAGTACATGAAAGCGCTCTCTCTTTGTTTCTCTGCCTTTTTGTTAAAAAATTTATTTTGGTATAAAATATATTTTTTTTTATATATTTTTGACAGGCAGAGTGGACAGTGAGAGAGAGAGACAGAGAGAAAGGTCTTCCTTTGCCGTTGGTTCACCCTCCAATGGCTGCCACGGACAGCGCGCTGCGGCCGGCGCACCGCGCTCATCCGATGGCAGGAGCCAGGTGCTAGGTGCTTCTCCTGGTCTCCCATGGGGTGCAGGGCCCAAGCACTTGGGCCATCCTCCACTGCACTCCTGGGCCACAGCAGAGGGCTGGCCCGGAAGAGGGGCAACCGGGACAGAATCTGGCGCCCCGACCGGGACTAGAACCCGGTGTGCCGGCGCTGCAAGGCGGAGGATTTGCCTGTTGAGCCACGGCGCCGGCCGGTATAAAATATTTTGAAATGCATGTGCAGTTTTCTCATAATACAATTTCTTTTGTGAACTCTTGGAAGATGTCTTCTGTGGATTTTAAGATCTAGATTTTCAAAAACTTTCCACCAAAGTAAATTTACTCTTTGAGTCCTTTTCTTGTGTACTTTTTGCAGTCCTCTAATATAACTCAATAGCAGAAATACAAACACCTCAATTTTAAAAGTTCAGAGGACCTGAATACACATGTTTACTCATCCAGGTGGCCAGTAGGTATATAAAAAGTTGCCCAACATCGCTAATCAAGGAAATGCCAGCCAGAATCACAGTCAGATGGCCCACACCTGTTAGGATGACTGTAATTAAAAGATAAGTGTTGGCAAAGATGTAGAGAAAAGGGAACCATTGTGTGCTATTCGTGGAAATGAAAATAGGCACAGTCATCCTGGAAAATAGCATGGAATTTCCCTTAAAAGGTAAAAATAGAGCTACCATGGGATCTGTGTTCGAGCCATCCCATTTCTGGGTATATTTGCAAGGAGGTGGAATCAGCGTATAGAGAAGATAGCTGCACACACACCCCCCCATGTTCATCAGGGTATTACTCAAATAGCTAAGATACAGAATCAACCTAAGTGTCAAAGGACAGAGGAATGGATACAGAAAATGTGATACATACATATATAGAAAGAAATACTATTTAGCCATTAAAAAAAGTTACCCTGCTTTTAGATCCAGCATGAATGACTCTGGAGGACATTATGAAAAATGAAATAACTCAGACGTAGGAAGACACATGTATGATTTGAACTGTGTATGAAATCTGAAGAACTCACAACAGTAGAGAGTAGAATGATGGTGGCAGGGGCCTACGGCACATGGGAAATGAGAAGGTGACAAAGTGTACAGATGCCCCATTTTAATGTGTAAGTTCCAAAGATCTCTTATGCAATACGCTGATTCCAGTTAATGGTACTGGGTTATTTACATGCCATTTATAAGAGAGTAGTTCCTAAGGATTCTCAGTACCACCCCTCCCCCTACATAGAGAAGGTAACTGTGGATGGTGATCCGTATACAATATATACATCAAATCATTGCACTGCATATTTTGCCTTTATGCAGTTTTTTGTCAGAGATCAGTGAAGCTTGGGGGAAAAAACCAACAGTCCTGAAAGCTCTATTCAAAAACTGCAACAAAGCAATGTCTTCTTTAAAAATGTTGAAAAACTATATTTCCAAGCCATCAGTAAGAACGTGGGGTGTGCATCCGACAGTCTTAAATCTCAAGAGCCTGACTTTTAACTTTTCCTCTTTCCTAATTTGGAAATGACCAAGGGGCAGCAGAACTGTGGTGAAATTGTGTGTGAGAAATGCCCTGGGGTCTGCGCATGCTCCTCGGTGTGTGGCAGCTGGCACTGCTGATGGGCGGGGCTGACCCCACAGGCCCACAGAGGCATTTAGCAGTGAGCCCCTGCAGATGAGCTGAGAGCCAGCTATCCTCGTGGAGACCGTCGGCAACTATCAGGAGAAAGACTTGTTGAAGTGTATTTTTTAGTGCATTTTCCTCAGCCCTTAGCAAGAACCTTGTAAGTCCTTAGCTGTAAAGCAAAGGTTAAGAATAGGAAGTGTTAAAGTCTAAGAACATGAGTCCAACAAAAATCTTGGCTGATAGCCTGATGGAGGTCAAATAAACCTTGTCTGAAAGTTTCCCAGAAAACCTGTTCATTACTGGCAAACCTCAGGCCTCCATGTTTTCGTTTTTTCTCTTCACTTTTAATCTACAGGAAGCTTGTGGGCTGGGCCTTCCCACAGACATCCATTGTTAAGTTCCGTATTTCCACCTACCTTCTTGGGTAAGGAATGCCTGGAGGAGACCAGACTACAGATTGTTTATCAGTAAAAATCAGTGCTTTGGGCAGGTTTCTGCCTTTTCCTTGTTTGTTAACTAAAACAACACCTTTAGAAAGGGTTGCTCAAACAAGTGCTCAGAGTGAAATGAATGAAAACAACTTTCAGGCCAGATCTGGACCTGTGCTTGAAGATGATCGAGTCAGTGGGATTGTTTGATAGGACAGTGAAGGGGCCACTTGGGACACCAACATCCCATACCATAGTGCCAGGGTTCGATCCCAGCTCCCGATTCCAGACTCCTGCACACACCCTTGGAGGTGGCAGCTGATGACACAGGTCCGTGGGTTCTTGCCACCCATGTAGGAGACCTGAAGTGAGCTCTTAGCTTCAGCCTTGCCCAGCCTCAGCTCTTGTGGGCATTCGGGAGTGAAGCAGCAGTCCTCTCATTTTGAAGCTGCTTTCTGTCCTTTGGATCCCGTTGTCAGGTTGTTCCCTGGCATCTGGCTTCACTCTGTTGTTGTGTAAACATCATGTCACCTCCATCTCTCTGCCTTTCAAATAATAAAATTAATTGACTAATTACAATGATCAATTCCTGGATGTATTGGCTTTGGGGTTGATGCTGAATACACCTCCCTAGCTTCTTGGATTCTGCATTTACACTCAGGTTTCTCAGTTTCTTTACTTTCCAACTTAATGCTCCTGCTGTTGTATAACTGTTTTTTGTCTGTTTGTTCCTGCCGTTTGTTCTTTCTTAAGCATCCTTTATCCCCAGCCAAGAAGGGGAGTGCAGCAGAGAACGCAGCCAGCACAGAGCTCTTAGTTATCCTGAATCATGTGAGTACAGACAGGCCTGAGATCATCCTGTCTTCCTCTCATTTATGGACAGCAAGTCCAGGCAGAGGCAAGTGATAGATGAGGGTGGAGCCTGGATGGACCCACGTCTCCATTCCTTCCTGTTCTTTGCCTTGAATCAGAAGCCGCACTTAGCATGCACAGCAGGGGGGCACCGGTTTCTCGTCCCAGCCATACTTTCTTTCCCTAATGCTTTGTGCATTGTGCCTTGTTGAGGACCTGCTTTCCCTGTCTGGCCCTGTTCACGGCTTGTCCAGCAGGTTCTAGAATGTTCTGGGAGACTCACATTGGTCTCCTCTCCCAGAACCACTCTTGGGTGATGCCCAGGGTCCTTTAGCCAGGAATGAACAATCCTCTCTCTCATTTTGCAGCTGCTTTCTGTCCTCTGGATCCCGTTGTCAGGTTGGTCCCTGGCATCTGGCTTCAGTCTGTTGTGCAAACATCATGTCATTTGTCTTCTGGTTTTGTTGTAGGTGTGACTTTCAGGGAGTGCAGGGGTGTGTGTGTGTGTGTGTGTGTGTGAGCACTTGTTTAAGCACAACTACATCCTGTCTTGGTGGCTTTTGTGTTTGTTGTTTTTCCCCTTAGTATATTCAACAGCAGTGGGAGCCAGCCCTCAGGAATTTGGGGCCAAACAGGGCTGGGGCCAAGATGTTGGCAGTGTTATTCACTTACTAAGGATTTATTAGGGGTCTGATTTACACACAGCCTCGTACTAAGGGAAAGTCAGGGAAATGCTGACTAAAGGAGCATTCAGAGTATTTATGTCAGGAGTAGAATTTCCCTGGCACCGCACTTCAAAAACACATTTGTTTCTTTTCCTCAGTGGTTTGGGAGAAGGTACGTTCTGTGCATTAGTGATGAGGAAGTGAAGCTGGTTCTGGCTGCCGAAGCCAGGGAACCAACAGGCAGAGCTGTGGCCTGGGCTCCAGCCTGCTCGTCCCTGCCTGCTCCTGGCTGCAGAGTGCTCGGGCGCTCTATGTGTCTCCTTTGTGCCGTAGTTCCCTGCAGTGCTCTCCTGTTGGATCTCCTCTTGCCTTTGGAACTTTGCTTTCTGTCTTGCCTTCTTCCTGACTTAGGGTTTGGAATGGCAGATACCTGAATAACTCCTAAGATGGACCTCACAATGGCCGGGGGTCCTGCATTGTTCTTTCCAGATGCACTTAGTTTCCTGGGTCCATGGGTTTGAAATTGGGATGTGGAAGTACATTGCTGTGGAAGTCCATTTCTTCTAGAAGGTTCACCATTGCTGTTCTCCTAGGGCACTGCCATCAAGTACCTACATTGAGATTCCTTGTCTGAGAGCGTTTGGGCCCCTCATGGTGCGAATTGAGAGTGCCATAGTACTGTAGTGAGTACTGTGAGTACTGGCTTGCTGGCCCCGGAGGTGACCCTCTGTCCCTCTGCCCAGTTCCCAGGTAGGAACCTTCTGGGCGGTGGAGTGAGTTGTGTGTGGCCTTCTGTGCCGTGGCTTCATGTGGGGCTGCCCCATTTACCTCCCTGTCTCAGATGCATTTGCTTTTCAGAGGTGCATGAAATAGTCCCCATTGTGATCTGTGGCACCGCACATGCCGGTTAATACATTGCACTTAGTTCTGAGAGATGCCCCCCACCACTGACAGGGAGCCGTCTTAGCTCTTTTTGACCTTAGGGGCATAACTGGGCATTCCGTGCCTCTGGGGCTGAGTCTGGCTTGTTCACCTACGTACACAAAAGCCAGTGCAGATCACCATCAGCACCGTGACTTGCTTCCTTGCTGGCTGCACACATGCGACAGAAATACCATATTAATAAATACTTCTACATGGAATGGGGAAACAAGCCATAAAAATAGTCGTTTGTCCTCTGCTCAGATGAGTTGCTAGGAAAAGCCATGACATTTTCTGATTCAGTAACCTAACTATTCTCGGGCCCCCTCCATGGCCCGTTGTATACAAACAGATTATAAATATCCAAACACATGTCCTCAGAGAAATTTGTTGGTGTCTAAGGGACATAAAAATAACCATAGAGTCCTGGTTGTCCCATCTCCCTGTGAGGGGCCCAGACAGCTTGGGTAGAAGACATCATTGCTGTTGTCTGTAGAGCGAATGTGAAGATATTAACACCTTGTGCACAGGTGGGGAGTGAGTACAGCCACGTGCAGAGGAGGATTGGCTAGTGGACTTCCCAGCCTGCGATCTGGGGAGAAGAAAGGGGTTCAGACAGCAGACATGGTAATAACGTACTTCCTGAATGCCTCTCCTGTGTGTCGCTCTGTCCTAGGCACTTTGCATGCAGTAGCGCATCTGTCAGTGCTTGAGAATAACAAAGGGACTGCTGATACGAATAAAAGGCAATCAAATGCATAGACATATTTGATGAAGGTGAGAGGCTGCTGGACATGGTTTAACAAAAGGGCAAAGTCGGGCTGTGATTGTTGGTGGGAGCAAGTGTCTGGTATAAACAGTTCAAGAAGTGATCAGTATCTTATTCTTTCTGTTCAGTGTTTGGTTTAAGATTTATTTATTTGAAAGGCAGAGCAACAGAGAAATAGTGAGAATGATGGAGAGATGGAGGTAGGAAGAGAGAGACAGAGAGAAACAGGCATACATACATGTCCACTGGTTCACTTCCCAGTTGGCTGCAACAGTCAGGGCTCAGGCTAAAGCCAGGAGCCTGGAAATCCATCCAAGTCTCCCACCTGGGTGGCTGGGGCCCAAGCACTTAGGCCAACACACACTGCCTTCCCAGGCTCCGGCAAGAAGCTGGGTCAAGGGCAGAGCAGCTGGGACTTGCACCAGATGCCAGTATGGGCTGCAGGCACTGGAAATGGTGGACAAGCCTGCTGCGCCTCTGTGCCAGCCCTCTCCTCAGGGTTACTATGTTTTGCGTTACACACATCCACAGGTATTTTCATATTCCTCTGTCGTGGAGGATGGGAATTTGCGAGTTGGGAATAAAGTATGTGGTCTGTGTCCAGGCGACAGAATTATCTGTGCAAGTGAAATAACCCAACACAAGTGAGATGCTGTATGGACTTATTAGCACCCCAGGATTTGTCCAGCTTTCTTTGTAGGCAGTCTTAACTGGGAGAATGCTGGGGTCAACCTGTGTTCCAGTCTGGAGTCAAGATTTCTCCTGGCCTCACCGTGGTGAGCATCAGCTGCACCCTTGGCTCACCCAGCCCGCACTGGGACCCCTCGTCTGCACCTGCGGCCTGGGCCACCTGCCTAACTGCTGCCCTGCACTCTGATGCTGGAGCAGCCCATCAGGGTCCCCTAACTTCCATGTTCCCCTTCTCTTGTTTCAGTCAGAGCAGCAATTCCTGAGAGATGATCCAGTCCTGTGGCTTCTGCGCACAGCTGAGCTCAGCGGCTCCTATTGCTTTCAACATGCAGTCTGCACTCCCTAGCTAGGCATCCAAAGCCCTTAGTCATGCTTCCCTTGCGCATGTGATTTCCCACAGTTCCCCGCACACACCCCTTCCTGCCGGCTCCCTCCCTTTCAGGGCCAGCTTTCTTGTCTTCAAGAAGTGTGTAGGGACGGTGGCCTCTCAGAGTTCTTCCCCCAGCGCTCCTGCTCCTTGGTGGGTCTGTAGCTCTCACTTGCACCAGTGGGATAAAGATGTAGCCCGCAGTTAAATCACTTAAGAACTGTCTTTGCATCACTTGGTTTCATGAGTATGAAGGTTGTGTCGTGCACCCTCCCTCCTCAGGTTGAGCACGGTGTCTGGTCTTTAATAGAACCTTGTGAATGAAGGCAAGCGACCCTCATTTGTGGACGACTGGGTGTTGGCCAGACCTTGAGAAGGTTGCCATGAACTTGTGTTGAAGTCAGAATTCACATTTCCCTTTAGCATCAGGTATAGCAGCCAGCTTTCCCAGGGTTTCCTGGTCAGAAATAATACTGAGACTCCATGCTCCTAGATTTGATCTCTGGGATGGTACGTGCAGGGCGTGTAACCATTTGCCTGCATAATTGGGCTTTACCTTGGGGCTCTAAGAGAAGAGGTTAAAGGAATCAATGGTTTAGTAATTGTATTGTTAATCTTAAAAGGAAAGGTGAATGGAAAGTATTTTAAAAACTGGTTAGAGAAGATAATTATTGGGAGCATGAAAAAGATAATTACGTGTTCCTTGTGCTGTCATGGGTGCATATGAAGGTTACAGGCGGGGTAAAACAGCTCGTCATTTTTTTGTTTGTTTTACAACTTACACTTTCATATGTAGGTTTAGCAACCTTCAGGACACAGGGCAAGGACTTCCTCTTGGATGGTGTTTTACACTAATTATGCAGATGCCCATTGACTACCTCTGTGTCCATGGGAGAGGGAGGGAGGGATGTTTCCATTCCTGTGGGCTGTGTTCAGGATGTAGCTGATTTTGTTTTGTTTGTATAAATATAAATATAAATATAAATATATATATATATAAATCTCATGCCATAGGTGACATATATATATATATATATATATATATATATATATATAAAAAAAATAGATTTTCATAAAAGCTCCATTTGCTGGTTCATTCCCCAAATGGCTGAAATGGCTCCTGCTGGGTCAGGCTGAAGCCAGGATTTCATCCAGGTGTCCTGTGTAGGTGGCAGGGACCCAAGCACTTGATCCATTTCCCTCTTTTTCCAAACACATTAGCAGGGATCTGGATTGGAAGTGTGGCAGCCGACACTCAAAACAGAGCTCAGGGCCGGCGCCGTGGCTCAACAGGCTAATCCTCCGCCTTGCGGCGCCGGCACACCGGGTTCTAGTCCCGGTTGGGGCACCGGATTCTGTCCCGGTTGCCCCTCTTCCAGGCCAGCCCTCTGCTGTGGCCCAGGAGTGCAGTGGAGGATGGCCCAGGTGCTTGGGCCCTGCACCCCATGGGGAGACCAGGAAAAGCACCTGGCTCCTGGCTCCTGCCATCGGATGAGCGCGGTGCGCCGGCCGCAGCGCGCCGGCCGCGGCGGCCATTGGAGGGTGAACCAACGGCAAAAGGAAGACCTTTCTGTCTGTCTCTCTCTCACTGTCCACTCAGCCTGTAAAAAAAAAAAAAAAAAAAAACACAGAGCTCAGATGGGATGCTGGTTTCACAGGCAGCAGGCTAAGTTGCTATGCCATGATACCAGCCACACCTATGATTTTTTAAAAATATAATTTGAGGGGCCGGTGCCGTGGCTCACTTGGTTAATCCTGTGGCACCAGCATCCCATATGGGTGCCGGATTCTTGTCCCGGTTGTTCCTCTTCCAGTCCAGTTCTCTGCTGTGGCCCAGGAAGGCAGTGGAGGATGGCCTAAGTGCTTGGGCCCTGCACCCCATGGGAGACCAGGAGAAGCACCTGGCTCCTGACTTTGGATCAGTGCAGCGCCGGCTGTAGCGGCTGTTTGGGGAGTGAACCAAGGGAAGGAAGACCTTTCTCTCTGTCTCTTCTCTGTCTCTCACTGTCTAACTCTGTCAGATTTTAAAAAAAATATTATTTGGCCGGCGCCGTGGCTCAACAGGCTAATCCTCCACCTTGCGGCGCCGGCACACCGGGTTCTAGTCCCGGTTGGGGCGCCGGATTCTGTCCCGGTTGCCCCTCTTCCAGGCCAGCCCTCTGCTGTGGCCCAGGAGTGCAGTGGAGGATGGCCCAGGTGCTTGGGCCCTGCACCCCATGGGAGACCAGGAAAAGCACCTAGCACCTGGCTCCTGCCATCGGATGAGCGCGGTGCGCCGGCCGCAGCGCGCCATCCGCGGCAGCCATTGGAGGGTGAACCAACGGCAAAGGAAGACCTTTCTCTCTGTCTCTCTCTCTCACTGTCCACTCTGCCTATCAAAAAAATATATATATATATTATTTGACAGGCTTATAGAAAACAGAGAAAGAGAACTCTCTCATCTGCTGGTTCACTTCCTAAATGCTCACGGCAGCCAGGGGCCCCATGTGGGTGACGTGAACCCAATTACTTGAACCATCACCTGCTGCTTCCCAGGTTCTGCGCTAGCAGGAAGCAGGAGTCAGGAGCCTGAACTGGAAATCGAACCCAGGCACTCCAGAGTGGGATGCAGGCCTCTCAGTGCTAGGCCTGACTTCTACCCTAGAGTTTAGTTTCTGATTGTTTATCACAAGGAGAGTGCCTGGGTACCTGATTAAACGTAATGACGGTGGGTGTTTTAGCAAAGCAAATAGGCAGAGGCAGGATAGCTGTTTTCTTCCACGTCTTATGAGATCCTGTACCACGCTTTGCCCAATAGTAACTTTTTCCAGACTGATTTCTAGTGCCCTAGACAATGATAGAGTGAAGCTTTGAGTATGTTTTAGATGACAGAAGAAACTCAAGGAAACCTTGCATCACATGGCCTTTCACGTAAGTTGATCTTTTTTATAACGTAAGTTATGATGCGGTGGCTCAGGGATACCGTCAGAGGTGAGGCAGGTGCTTGCTGTCATTCCTCTCTGCTGTCCACTGCGTGCTGGGGTGTGCTGATGCTGACAGTGTGGTGGCAGAATGGCTGCAAGAGTGACCGGCATCACCCCTAGACGAGGCCTCATGTGACTGAAGGGACTCTCCCCAGAAGCACCTTGAGACCGTCTCCCTAGGTTTCATTGACCTGAAGCCATCAAACCATGAGTGTCTGTCCTTTCCTAAACCCATCATTGGCGTGGAGAGTGTGGCTGCTGTGGTGTCTGGCCTGGGTGGAACAGGCAGAGTCGGCCGCCAGGCCTCTAGGACTTCCCCTCTTCCCTTTCTGTATGTCCCTCCTTCTCCCCCTTCCCAAGCCATGTGAACCTCTGCACTGTGACCCTGCAGAGCTGCGTGCCTGCTGCTACCAAGCTCTCTCTGCCCTTCAGATCCCACAGGCATTACAGAATGCCTTGTTTTCATTATTATTGTTTCTAGAAAGGAAAGTTCTATTAAAATTGTTTTAGTTTGAGTATAGCATAGATTTTTTTAAATTAGGGCTTATTTTGAGAAGTTTTTTAGTTTAATTCAAATGCATGCCAGTACCTTCCAAAGTAAGGTGATATTCAGAGACAATTGTTCTCATCAAAAGGCTTAGAGAAATTTCTGGAATATTCACATTCAAAGGTTCCTAATTAATGAATGTCTTTGCCTTAAATCTAACCAAAAACTGCAACTTTATTCTTTGTACATTTTCATTATATAGTATTAATAAGCTTAGTTGCAAACAAATAAAATACTTAAGCTATTTGTTTAAAAAAAAAAAAAAGTCCTGCCCCAGGTTGTTTTTGCTCTGTGGAGGTTGCCATGCCCCGTCTGTGTTCTGTTCCTCTGGCACCTGTGTGAAGGTTCCCTCTCTGTGGTTGGATTCTGAGCCCTTTCGGTCTTGTCTCTGCTTCTTTCTGTTCCCCAGTGCGTTTTTCAGAGAGCCACAAACTCGACGTTGTTTGTGCAACCCTTTTCTTGAAAATATTTAGACCAGTGTAACCCACAGATGTTCCTACATCTCCCTCACAAATCCCTTTGAGACTAAAACTGGCCATTAGTCTAAAAGAGATCCCTTTCCATTATTAGAATGTAAGAATTTGAAGTGGGTGGAAACAGTACCAGTGACATTCACAGTTTATTAGTATTCTGTCATCTGTTCATTCGCATTCTTTTCTATCTCTTTGTAAAAAAAAAATTGCCAACTGGATTTCTGCATGGTGTGTATAGGCTTGAGATTTTCCTGGTCTCCTTGTTATTCTGATATTCTGGGACAAATGGTTATGCATAAGAATTGTCAAGGTAGCTTTTTTAAATTGACATCTTAAGATGCAATGACTTTGAGCAGTCCTATTGAGGGATAGTCTTTTTTTTTTTAATACTATTTGTTGAACTCTTAGTATACAGTTAATCTTACGTGTGTGAAGTTAATTGAAAATAGATGTTAGTAAAAAATAAGAATGGGAATAGGAGAGGAAGGAGGAGGAAGGGTGGCAGGGCCGGTACCGTGGGAAGAATCGCTATGTTCCTAAAGTTGTATTTATGAAATGCATGGAGTTTGTGTGCCTTACATAAAGGGTTCCGGGAAAGAAAAAAAAACACACTGATTAATACACCGTTCAAAGATTTGGTGTCGCCAGGTCTGGGGTGGAGCCCAGTCTCTATTCATAAAAGTTGCCCAGGCCAGTTGGCCAGGTTATGAACTCTGCTTTTAGATCTCTATCTGTAAAACCTCTCTTGCTGAGAATTAGTAGGATATAGTTTTTAACTATTTATTTATTTATTTGAAAGTCAAATAGAGGGAGGGAGGAAGGGAGGGAGAGAGAGAGCGTGCAAGTTATTCTATCTTCTGGTTTACTCCACAAATGATGAGTAAACAGTCCAAGGCTGTTTACAGCCAGGGCTGGGCCAAGCCAAAGCCAAGGAGCCAGGAGCTTCATCCAGATCTCCCACGTGGGTGCAAAGGTCCCAGGGCTTGCGCCAGCCTCCATTGTTTTCCCAGGCACATTAGCAGGAAGCTGGATCGGAAGTGGAGTAGCCAGGACTCACACCAGCAACCATCTGGGATTCTGGCATCATAGGTGGCAACTTAACTGGCTATGCCATAGCGCTGACCCCAAGGATAACTTCATACCTCTCAGTGTTCTTGTCCAGGCTGTTGGCATGGGTTACTGTTTGTCATCATTAGCACATCTAATCCTGCCAGGTCTGCACTGATTCTTGTGTGGTCAATAAGCATCTACCTTCCCCTCTTTCTTGTCCCTGGTTTGTGAACGTCTCGTTTCTCTCTGCACAGCACGCAGGGCAGTTTCAGGGATGTAACGGAGGCTCTCTGAGTTCTCATCAGCAGAGGAGATAGAGCGCGGATCCTGAGCATCGCTCCCCAGCCTCATACTTACTGGGCGTTCTGGTCCCCCTTAGACACTTCGTTTGAGCCTAGAAGGCAGCTCTCTGCAGAGCCCCTTCCCACGCCACTTCACAGGGCCTTCCCTCGTCCTGTCTCTGTACCTCTGCACCTCTTGGAAATACTTTAGCCAGTGCTTTGTCTTACCCAGTATATGCCCTTACCCTTGCTCCCCGCTTTTTGACAACTTCTGCATTCCACTCTTGCAACATCTCATTAAGTTTTAGTTTATCAGGAAAATTTCTGTTTGATGGGGAGACATAGCAGAAGTGCACTCACTGCGGTCTCATGTTTGCTATTCCTAGGTCTTCTGCTGCCTTCAGAGACTACTGGGTATTCTTATCTATATCCAGTAATGGTGTGAACACATCTGTCGAGTGTTGATGACTTTCTCTGGCCTTGTGCTGTGTATTTCACTACTCCTTGTATGCGGAAACGGGAGGGTTGGGGAGGTGGCACTTAGATAGCCCATTTTGTATGGTTCAGTATTCATTTGATTGTGACTGATGGTGACTCTTGCCTGTCTTCATAAGTGGTGTTTCTTGAAGCAGAGGTGCTTACATCTTCACACATCAGGTTCACTTGGGAATTATTCCAACCGAGATTTAGACTGTGCCTTCAGGGACTTCTGATTCATCAGGTGTGGGGTGAGGCCTGAGAACTGGTGTGTCCACTAAGTTCCCTGGTGATGATAATGCTGCTGTGTCTAGGGACCATACTTTGAGAACTGCTGACCCTGTGGGACCGAGAAACAACCCCTGGGGGACAGAGGGGAGTGTGTTTGGCATTAGCTAAGACAGTCCTGGGGAAGTTACTCATAGCAGAAGGCCTAGATTCTGGTCCAGACTCCACGTTCAGTTCCAGCTTCCTGCTCGTGTGTGCACCCTGGGAGGTGATGGCCCAAGTACTTGAGTCTTTGCCACCCATATGGGTGACCTGGATCGAGTACCCAGCTCCTGAGATCCATCTGGCCACAGCAGGTGTGGACCTTTCAAACAAATAATAATAATAATAAAAAGAAACTAGCTGGGAACGACTACATTTTTTTCCCAGGGAAATATTTCAAGTTAAATACGTTGAGAATTGAAGTGCCTTTCAGAGACTTTTTTCCTAGCGATGGTTACTCAGAGTAACTTACGTGAGACTCCCCAGTTATAAAGAAACTGTTCAATTACGTCATATGCAAATTCCTTAAGCACTAAGTATTTTCCAAAACATAAGGTCTGGAAAGTAGTTCTTGAGGATGATTGGATCAGTGGCCATATCGTTGGAGACCCCAGTTCTTACTGTCACGGCACACTACCCTGTGAGGTGTGTACTGCCTACCATGAGCTGGTGTGTCTTCAGACTGGCCTTGCATGGTGGCAGAATGGCCATGGAGATGCCATATCCAAGTGCTCCCTGTTTGGTATCCCAGCTTACGTACTGTCAGCAACTATTGAGGAAAGTGAAATGGAAGATCCCTACGTTCTTATGAGGGATAATAGTTAACACAGAAGCAGTATTGAGGGCTCGTTGATTGAGCTGTGTGCTCTCCGTGATTAGAGGTGAGCTAAGACGTTACTCTCTGAGAAGTGACTGCTGTGCTGCTTTTCTGCCTACTCTAATTATTTGAGGCTTCTCATCACCTTTTTAAACATCTTCATACGTTCAGAGTACCTCATAGACTCTTCCAATTCCAAGGATTCTTTTGACAGACCTATAACTTGAAGAAATATCTGGGGACTTCAAAACTTCCGTAGAGAGTGGAATTGAAAGATAAGTTTATTGGGGCAGGCGCTGTAGTGCAGTGGGTTAAAGCCCTGGCCTGAAATGCTGGCATCCCATATGAGTACCGGTTCTAGTCTCAGCTGTTCCTCTTCCGATCCAGCTCTCTGCTATGGCTTGGGAAAAGTAGTAGTAGATGGCCCAAGTCCTTGGACCCCTGCACCCATGTGGGATACCCGGAAGAAGCTCCTGGCTTCAGATTGGCACAGCTCTGGCTGTTGTGGCCATCTGGGGAGTGAACCAGTGGATGGAAGAGCTTTCTCTTTGGCTCTACCTCTCTAACTCTCTTTCAAATAAATAAATAAATCTTTTTTAAAAAGTTTATTTTGATGCAGAAAATTTTAAAATTCATACATAGCTTTTTCACAGTATATTTTTTTAAAGATTTATTTATTTGGAAGAGGCAAAGAGAGAGGAGAGGCAGAGAGGGAGAGAGCGAAGTCTTTGATCCGCTGGTTCACTTGCCACATGGCCACAATGGCTGGAGCTATGCCAATCGGAAGCCAGGAGCCAGGAGCTTCTTCCAGGTCTCCCACGTGGATGCAGGGGCCCAACGACTTGGACTATCTGCTTTACCAAACCATAGCAGAGAGCTGTATTGGAAGTGGAGCAGCCGGGACTCGAACAGCACCCATATGGGATGCCAGCACTGAAAGTGGTGGCTTAACCCTCTATGCCACAGCACCGGCCCCATCATAATATACTTTCTCATGAACTTTTTGAAGACTCCTCATCTGTATGAGTTTGTTTTGCTCTCAAATAAACTTACCTTCAGTTCCATTTCTCCATGAACTTTCACAGTACTCTCATGTCTCAGTCTTTTATCACTGTCTGGGTTTCTGTGTGCTGTCCATCACAACATCATGAAGCCACAGGTGAACTGAGCACCTAGGCACAAGAGCACTCATCAAATGGAATAGGCAGTGAGTTGACTCATTTGAGTTGCCCTGTTCCTGCTGTTACTGCACCTGGCACCAAGAAACCCTACAAGTTGGAGTCTGCTTAAACTGTGCCAGCTGCTGCTGCTTTCTCCTCTCTCTCCATCTTCTGTCGGGCCTTGGTCTGTTGGTCACCATCTTGCCCTTCAGCAGGGTGTAACTTTGCCTCTCTGCTGTGTGGGGGGTGAGTGTTTGATCAGTATAGGCTACATGCAGAGGCTCAGGTAAGTCTCAGTTTCTTGGCCATTAGGGCTCAGGTTACAAGGTCGGCACCAGCTCTGTAATGTGTCCCTGTGCATCCTGTCCAGTAGAGGCAGAATAACTGGCAAAGAACATACTGATCCATCACTCATATTCGGGCAAACTGAGTTGTCTAATTCTTTTAGGATAGGGTAACTTTCTTGTCTTTCGGAAACTTGTTATATTTGAAGTATAGTAGTTGCTTTCCCAATAGGAAGTGCTAGAACAAGAAAGCTCTTGGTATCAGTCTCTACTGTAGGTTTCTCTCTCAGTGTAATGAAATTTCCTCCTCTGACCCCCTCCATGGAGTGAGTCCTCTGTCACAAACTATGACTATCCTTGCCAGGAACAGGCATAGAAAGGGACACCACAATGTCCTTAACCAAAGGCTGAGCAAAGAGATTTTACTACATTTGTTTTTATGTATTTTAACATATTTACATAAACAAAATTAATAAATTAGAAGCCTCATAAAATGTGTAGCATCTAAACGTTTCGGTAGAAGTTCTACATTCCTACAAGAACCTCGTAGAAACGCTCTTCAGAAAGCTGATGCCGGACCTGTCTCACAAGGCTTCTACAGGTCTCTCCCACTGTCATTTTCACCTTGGCTGGAATTAATTCCACCCTATTTTCCTTAAATAGACACCTTCCCTTTAATTTTCTCTTTCTTATCGCTAGCAGTGATCAGTGTGTCAGGAGCCCACTTTGTTTCCGCAGGGAGATTGGATCTTGAATGGTTACCAAGCAGGCCCACACCTTTCCCCTTGCTGTGAGTGTCTTGGGCTCTAAGTGAGGCCTCTGTCTTCGTCTGCGTGGGCTGCTGTGCACAGTGCCGTGGACTGGGTAATTTATAACAGTGTAATGGATCACTCGTGGTTCTGGAGGCTGGGGCACCCAAGATCCAGGGACCAGAATTTTGGGTGTCTGGTGAGAGCTGGATCCTTGCTATTGGCACTTTCTCTGTCCTCACATGTTGGAGGGCAGAAGCCGTTCATACGGGCACTGCGCCCAGTCGTGACAGCTCTACTCGCATGCCCTAGTCACTCTCCAAATGCCCTGCTCTTAACACCATCCTGTCTGCTGTTAGTTTGGAGAGGGGGCCGTCTCCTAGATTTCACTGTTGATTGCTGTGGGCATTCAGTCTGTCAGTTTGGAAACTCCTCTTTTGGGGGCAAGGGGTGCACCTCAGTGTGTTGTAGTGTCTACCTGGGTTGCAATGAAATTTTAGAACGGAGTGCTAAGTTTTTATATCAGTTTTAAAATCGATGTTGTCAATGACCGTGTTGATATAAAATCAATTTTGCTGAATCTTGATGTGAACAGAAGGGGAGAGGGAGCGGGAAAGGGGAGGGTAGCGGGAGGGAGGGAAGTTGTGGGGGGGGAGCCATTGTAATCCATAAGCTGTACTTTGGAAATTTATATTCTTTAAATAAAAGCTTTATATATAAAAATAAATAAATAAATAAAATAAAATCAATTTTGCATTTACCAGAAGTAAAACTTGAAGCTTGACAAATGTGTGGCAGCAAAGTACCATGATGTTGAGAAACTCAGCCGTAAGAAACCAGGTTTCCCGTGGAAGTGATAATTAATGCAATTAGGTGTGTATAGTGTATTTAAAGGAAGTCTGAGCATGTATGTGTATATTGTCTTTATCAGATAAACAAATGAAAGTCATTTCTAATTGTCATTTCCTGAATGAAAATCTCCCTGTTGTCATGGGTTAACTACTGGAGCCCAGTCTCTGTAACCCTCCTTGTTTGCGGCTGTCCTGTGTATCCCTTGTGAGAGGTGAGTTTCCTTTGTGATCGCCCATAAAGTCATTTCCACCACCAACAGCATCACATAAACGGAACAGCTGATAGAGATCAGGGTGTTGTACTAAGCATTGGGATTCCAAAGAGGTTTTTTTTTTCCCCAAAAAATTTATTTTATTTATTTGAAAGAGTTACACAGGGAGAGAGAGAGAGAGAGAGAGAGAGAGAGAGAGAGAGAGGGCTTCCATCCACTGGTTCACTCCCCAAATGGCTGCAAAGGCTGGAGCTGCGCTAATCCAAAGCCAGGAGCTTCTTCTGGGTCTCCCACATGGGTGCAGGGGTCCAAGGACTTGGGCCATCTACTACTGCTTTCCCAGGCCACAGCAGAGAGCTGAATCAGAAGTGGAACAACCAGGACCCGAATTAGCACCCATATGAGATGCCAGAGCTGCAGGCTAGGGCTTTAACCCACTGCGCCACAGCACTGGCCCCAAGGTTTTGTTTTGTTTTGTTTTTTAAGATTTTTTTTTTTTTATTTGAAGGTAGAGTTACAGAGAAACACACACACACACACACACACACACACACACACACACACAGATGAAGATAGAGAGGTGTTCCAACCACTGGTTCACTCTCCAGATTGCCATAATCGCCAGGGCTGGTCCAAACCAAAGCCAGGAGCCAGGGGTTTCTTCCAGGTCTCCCCCGTGGGTTCAGGGGCCCAAATGCTTGGATCATCTGCTGCTTTCCCAGGCACATTAGCAGGGAGCTGTACTAGAAATGGAGCAGCTGAGTTTGGAACCAGCACCCAAATGATGCTGGTGTCGCAGGCAGCAGCTTTGCCCCCAACACCACAACACCGGCCCCTAGGGATCCTAAAGGGTTTTAAGGCTTGTGAGCCCACCTGTGGAGAACTTGTGACAGAGGCTTAACCTGTGTGTTGGTTGATGGGAGGATTCCATGAGAGAGGCCCCGTGATGCTTTGTCTACTTGCGTCCTCAGCTCTTGCTGTTTCTTCCAGGACCATTTCATTTTATCTTTTTTTTTTTTTTAAGAATTATTTTTATTTATTTGAAAGAGTTACAGAGAGGTAGAGACAGAGAGAGAGGTCCTCCATCCACTGGTTCACTCCCCAGATGGCCGCAGTGGCCGGAGCTGAGCTGATCTGTAGCCAGGAGCTTGGAGCTTCTTCCGGGTCTCCCACATGGATGCAGGGGCCCAAGGATTTGGGCCATCTTCCACTGCTTTCCCGGGCTGTAGCTGAGAGCTGGATCGGAAGAGGAGCAGCCGGGACTAGAACCTGCGCCCATATGGGATGCCGGTGCCTCAGGCCAGGGTGTTAACCCACTGTGCCCTCATGTCTTAACCTTCCCCTGCTCACTCATGCTGGTATTAATGAGCAAGGAAATGCAAACATTTTGGTTTTGTTAATAACAGCTTTACTGATGTATGACTTGCAGAACATAGTTTTCTCATTAAAAGAATCCTGTTTAATGGTTTTGAGTACGTTGGCATCACGGGGCAGCCACCACCACAAGCAGCGTTAGGACATTCTCCTGACAACCGCGACAAAACCCATACCCTCTGTGTCTGTCTCCTCCCAGCCTCCCTACTCCCAGCCTCCGACAGCTGCTAGTCTGCTTTCTGTCTCTGTGGCTATCCCTGGTTTTTATTGAGGTTATGATCTGGAAAGCTGAACTCATCTGAACTGTTAGCTTGGATTTCTTGGTGGTTCAAACTGGCTGCCTTGGGATGCAGCGCTTGCTGGGTTTCTACCTCTTTTCCTCCTTGTGTGTCCTGACTTGTTACCACTGTGCAGTCACGGCTGGAAAGGCCCTGAGACAGTGGGTCCCAGACACCCTCCCTGTTAAGTCACCCCATTTGTGTGTTATAGAGGTAGTGGAGGGGGATAGCCTTCTCTTTGACGCCACCTGCAAAGGTCGTGTCTTTATCCCCCCATAGTCTTGATGAAGAAAGACATAATTTTTCGGAGCAGCTTCTCCAGATGGATTCGCACGTGACCAAACTAAACATTGGAGCGAGGAGAGTGGAGCTTAGTTGGCAGTGCTGCTTTTGAGCGAGTATTTGACTTCACAGATTTCGGGGGCACTTGAGCCTACTTCTGGAAATTTCCTATCCTACATTTTTGGGTCTTAGGCACACTCGGCCACCAGAACCAAGATATGCTTACATTTCCGTGCATTGCCAGCTGGTAGAATTCTCCACCTTTGAGTGGGAGAAAAATTCAAGCCAGACCAAAACTTTTCTGACTTTATTTGAAATTTATTTTAATTTCTAGAGGTAAACTAATTTCTGTATCCTTCATGATAAATGGGTTCTTTTTATCTTTTATTTTTCCCCCTGTCATCTGGTGACCTTCTACTATGGATGGAACAAAGTCAGTGCTTCCTTTTGGTATTTTCAGAGTTTTATTTTTATGCCTCTCCTTGGCAGCCCTTCCTCTGAGTGAAGTCAGTGCTGAGGCGATGGTGATGGTAAGTATTCTGAGTGTTCCAGGTATTTTTTGTAGTGCATGTTTAAGATTGAGTAAATTGATATTTTCTACTTTATATTTAATAACTTAGATACATTGTTAGAGGAATGCCTATTAGGAAACACATAAGAATACCTCAGAGAAGATCATTTTCAAGCAACTGATTAGATCATAACTGTGAAAGATCTTGTTTCAAAATAAACTTTCATTTTATTTTTAATTTGATAAAATATTGATGTACATTTTGTGAAACATAAGTTTTGAACCAGGAACAGTGGAGAATGGGGGCATGCTACCCTCATCTCTGTCTTTTGCAATCTTACGAAGATTTTTTTGGTGGGTTGGTGTCTGTATGTCTGCATTTCCTCATGAGAAAGTCCATAACTTTCTTAAGCTTTTTAAAACCATTGATCTCAAATGTGTTTTGAAGAATAAATTTTACTGTAGTTACTGAAGATTTGCCCTCTGTTAATTAAAAACAACTTCGAGGATTAGTTAACTCTGACTTCACTTTTGCAGAATAAAAATTTTTGGCAATACATTTTGTTTCTTCTTTGTCCACCCGAAATTTTGGTTCAAACTCTAGACTTCTTTCATGGGAATGTGGTTTACCAACATAGCATTTTTAACATAAACTGAGTTTAGTTTTGATTGGTTTGCATGTGGAAAGATACTTTGCAGTGCAGTGTGTGCTGTGTCACTGTATGGATCACACAGGATTCTTGAACACGATTGTGTTGGTTGTTCCACATGCAACGTCTGGGGTCTCACCAGTCTAAGAAACCAAGCAGGGTGGGTCCTGACCTCGAAGGCCTGGGGCCTGAGGCCTGAGCTCTGTCGTCTTCTGGGAAAGCAATTAAACAGAACATAAACTTTTCAATCGATGTGGTGAGAGGTTTCAATCAGGATGATGAACACCTGTGATTTGTGTGCGCACGCTACTGTTTCATGAAGAGGCATCAATTTCCGTTAACCTGGATTAAAAGGAATTGAGTTCTACTCTGAAATATTTGGGAGTTTCAGTATTTAGATCTTAAGTTAATAAGCAGTGAAATAAGAGAAGTCACACTTTTACAAAATGAGATTTCTCATGTTTAAAAATGAATGTATCTGTTAATCGACGCAACATAAACAAGGTGAAGGACTTGGAAGTCTTCTCTTGATTTAGACATGAAATTGAAAGATTGAGTCCAACAAACAGTGCTTGACTGCTTAGCATGTGTGGAGCGCTAGACTAGCAGGTGTTCAGGAATAACCAGGGGCCCCAGGTGTGGCGGAGGACCGGTGGAGCTCACAGCTCAGGGCAGAGCAGACACCGTGTAAAGTTACTGCTCTGTGCTTTGTTTTCCTCCTCTGAGTTTTTCTGGTTTTGTTCATGTTATCTGTTTTGACAGGTGAATTTGGATATCACCAGACACTGTAAGGACAAAAAAGAAAAAAAGATTTAAAACTAAATTGTAAAAGTCTAGGTTATATTTTCTATCGGAGAATGTTCTTCTGGATAGCTGAGCTTCTCAAGTGGAACAGGATTTGTCCTCTTTCTCTTTTTCCTGTCCTCCTTTTACTTTCGATCAGTATATTATGCATAATTTAATCTTAGTAACTTAAGGCTGTCATTCTCAATTATAATTATTGTATTGGCTGAAATGACGGCAGTGTCCCTAGGAACTATGGAGTTTATAGAGCTTGCACAATATTCCTGCCTTGAAAATTATTTTTAATTTTGTTGATTTGAGAGGCAGAGGGATAGAGAGTAAGCTGCCACCTGCTGGTTCACATCCCAAATGCTGACGCTGGGCAGAGTTGGGCTAGGCTGCAGCTGGGGGTCGGGAATTCAGTTGGGATCTCTCACACAGGTAGCAGCGTTTCAGGGTGTACACTAGCAGGAAGCTGGGATCAGGAGCCAGAGCCAGCTGTTGAACCCACACATTGTGATATGGGGTGTAGGTATGCTGAGCGGTGTCTTACCCTTACACTTATCTCCACTGTAGCTCTGTAAACACTGTAATAAATTCACTTTGCACGCTCTAGGATTTTCCACTGGGTTATTACGACCCTGTGTAGCAAGTCCTGGACCTTGTCATCTGACCTAAGCTGGAGAGGGAAACAACCAAAGTTAACAGAATCATCCGTGGATTGGCCGTGGGTTTAGGCCTTCTGTGTAAACTAAGTTCATAGGTGCTATTTTTGGTAGTTTACGTAGTTACATGATTATTTTCTGTTCTTAACTGGTGCTCCAAATACTTTGGCTAGACAACTAAGTTCTGGGTAAGATATGTCCTTTTTTTTTTTTTTTTTTTTAAATTTATTTGAGAGGTAGAGTTCCAGACCGGGAGCTGGAGGGGGTGGGGAGTGTCTTACATCCACTGGTTCACTCTCCAGATAACAGTGAAGGCTGGAGCTGTGCCCTTCCAGAGCCAGGAGCTTCCTCTGGGTCTCCCACACAGATTCAGGGACCCAAGCACTACTGCTTTCCCAGGCCGTAAGCAGAGAGCTGGATTGGAAGAGGAGCAGCTGGGACACGAATTGGCACCCATATGGGGTGCTGGTGCTGCAAGCAGAGGCTTAGCCAGCTGTGCCACAGCGCCAGCCCCAAGATACGTCCTTATCACCTACTGATGCTTTACAGATTTCCTGGCATTATAGTTAACTATGCTGTGTTCTACTTTCATTATATTTATGAATGTGACAAGTAATAGAGTTAAAGAAGAACTTATCTCTTTATGCCTCTTTGGTTTCTTTCTCTGCTTTTCCATAAAAATATTTCATAACAATTTACCTTTGAAATCTACAGAAAAAATGGCTTTTTTTAGTGTTCAGACTCTTTTTCAAATTTTTTTTTATTTATTTATTTGAGAGGCAAAGTTACAGAGAGGCAGAGAGAGAGAGGTCTTCCATCTGCTGGTTCACTCCTCAAATGGCCGCAATGGCTGGAACTGCACTGATCTGAAGCCAGCAACCAGGAGCTTCTTCTGGGTCTCCCATGTGGGTGCAGGGGCCCAAGGACTTGGGCCATCTTCTACTGCTTTCCCAGGCCATAGCAGAGAGCTGGATCAGAAAAGGAGCAGCTGGGACTTGAACCAGCACCCATAAGGAATGCTAGCGCCACAGGCGGCAGCTTTACCTGTTACACCACAAATTTGTTTTTAATCCCAACCCTTTTTATTAATCATTTGGTTTATGTTAAGGAGTTTTTGCAGGCATGGAGAGACTGCTCGTAGAACTGTGTTCATGTGCAGTGTCAGATAAGGCAAGCACTGGAAGAAAAGTGTTAGCAGCACAAGTCCTCACCACCAAGTGCTCCAAGCAATTTTTTCCTTGTTGACTGCGAACGACAAATGCTGACATTGGAACTGCCCCTGTGTTCTTGTCCATGCTTATGTATAGGAGAGATGTAAAATGCTAGCCCCTATCTACGACCTCTGGGGGGCCATTTTGGAAAAGCATTGCTCATGGAGCTGTTGTTGCAGTACAAGGAAATTGAGCAGAAGATCAAGGATCCAGTGTCTCCAAGAGCACTCTAGCCCTCTGCTCTCACATGCACGTCACACAGCCGGTGTGGGAGTGCCTCACCACCTTCTGAGTGCTTCTCCTTTAAGCTGTGCTAAGTACACACTAGTAAGTTCTGGTTCTCTTTTGCATTTTTAGTAGGATTATGTTAGCATTTTAAAAAAATATGCCAAGTATGTAAGATTGGCCTTTTCTGGGTCATTAAGTAAGAACATAGACATAGAAATAGAAATGGGATAGGATTGAAATACAGAAGATTAGGCCATTGCATGGGCTTCCACATCCCATGTTGGAGCTCCTATTCAGGTTCTGGCTTCTCTGCTCCAACCCATGCTCCTGCTAATGCACCTGGGAAGGCAGTGGATATTGGCCTAAGTGCTGGAATCTCTGCCACCCATATGAAAGACCATGATGGAGTTCCTGGCTCCTGGCTTTGACCTGATCCAGTCCCCACTGTTGTGGGTATTTGGGGAGTAAGCCAGTGAATGGAAAATTGATCTTTCTATCTCTTTATCTCTCTCTCTCTTTCTCCCCCACTCTTGTTATTCTGCCTTTCAAACAAATAAAAATCTTTAATATAAATAGGTATGTATAAATCCTTCTGTCACAGATTTTATCCTTTCATTGAAAATATAATTTTTAGTTAATGAAGAATGATTTTGAGCCATGGTTATCTGAGGCTCTGGGTGCTACGTCCTCAGAAGATGGAGATGATGTAATCATGCACTTGCAAAGCCTGAATCCCGGGAGGGGCAAGCCTGGCAGGAGGAACAAAAGTGGACCAGGGCAAGAGCTGCTGCAGTCACGCGTCAAGCGATACCCAGTCCTTTCAGCTTCCGTCTCAGATGTGTCAGGGGCAGAGCTCCTCTGGAAGCTGCCTTGAGCTTGGCTGGGTAACAGCTATGCATAGCACATTGTGGATTGTCTGCAGTCATGTGGTTTTTTTTTTTTTTTTTTAATATTTATTATTTGAAAGGCCGAGTTACAGAGAGGGAGGTAGGAAAAGAGTGAGTGCCGGAGCCCACAAGAGCAAGCATACTATTCCATCTGCTGGTCTGTTCCTTAAATGGCTGCAGTGGCCAGTGCTGGTCCAGTCTGAAGCCAGGAGCCAGGAACTCCATCCAAGTCACCCGTGTGGTTGGCATGGGGCCAAGCACTTGGGCCATCTTCTGCTGCTTTTCCCAGGCTCGTTAGCAGTAAGCTGGATTGGAGGGGCAACAGCCAGGACTTGAACCAGCGCCTACACAGGATGCTAGGGTAGTAGGCAGTAGTTTAACCCAGCGCACCAAATGCCCGCCCCCATGTTTGGTTGAAAGTAGAAGCTGGGAAGAGCTTTTTTCCTCAAAGCATGTAGATAATCCAGTCAAGAGACTCTGGTCACAGTGATGGAGATGGTGCACCTCAAGGTCAAATGCAATTCCCAAGGGAGTGTCTGAGAAACCTATCATTCCAGAAGTCATTTTATTGGCATTGATGCTAAATAAGGATGGTGCAGGGAATAGCGGTTTCTCTAGATGTTGTACATTATGGTTAGCCTTTCTTAGTACCTGCTGTGTGTGTGTTACTGTGTCTCATTAATAAGTATGCTTGTGTCTCATGGTGTAGGGGTACATTTAAAATGCCTGTTTTAGGGGGACAGAGGGTTAAGCCACCAGCTATGGTGCCAACATCCCATGTGGGCACCTGGCTTCTACACTTCCAATCCAGTTCCTTCTAATGCACTTGGGAAAGCAGTGTGGGGTAGCCTAAGTACTTGACTCTTACCACTCAGGCTGGAGACCCAGAAGAAGCTTTTGGCTCTTGGCTTTAGCCTGGCCCAACCCCACCTGTTGCAGCCATTTGAGGAGTAAACCAGTGATTAGAAGACCTTCCCCCTCCCCGCCCTCTCTGGGTCTCTCCTCTTTCCACGTAATCCTGCCTTTCAAATGATAAATAAATCTTTGTTAAAAATGCCTGTTTTATGATTGGTTTCCACAGTCTCTTGATAGCAGCCTCCCAGTATTACAGTTGTCCCCAGCCCTCAGCTTTGTTCCATTGGCTCTTTAAAGGTAGGAAGATTATATGTCCCACTTTACTGGGGCAGCCCTAGTTTTTGCCCGTTGTCGCAGCAGCCCCTTTGTTTGCCATTTATCACTCTCAAGAGTGTCCCAGTATGGACTTTAGGTTGTCTGGACACCCTGGCTCAAGGCATGGAAGAAATGAAACAAGGAGTCCACAGATTAGTGGGATTCTAAAGATTGGTGCTCAGCCTCTGAGCCAACTTAGAGTGAGGATTTGGTTCAGTAATATCCTGGAATGCAACTTAGATTTAAGACGGTGGTCTCTGATTATAGCTCCTGATGAACTGTTAAGACTGCAGCAGTGGTTGGGGGTGGGGTGGCAGGGAGGAGGTGAGGAAGACTGAAGCAGTGTTGGGGGTTGGGTGGCTGGGGGCAAGGTGGCACACTGGTTTAAGCCCCAGCCTTCAATACTGGTATCCCATATGGATGCTGATTTGAGTCCCTGCTGTTCCACTTCCGATCTAACTTCCTGCTAATGCCCTGGGAAGCAGCAGAAGATGGCCCAAGTCCTTGAGCCCCTGAACCCACGTGGGAGACCCAGAAGAAGCTCCTGGCTTCAGACCAGCCCAGCTCTGGCCCTTGCAGCCATTTGGGGAGTGAACCAGCAGATAGAAGATTGATTTCTCTTTCTCTGATTCTCCCTCCCTCTCTCTCTGTAACTCTGACTTTCAGATAAATAAATAAGTAAATAAATCTCTGATTTAGAAAAAAAATTAAGTGGGTATTTGTCACACTGGCACAGAGCAGTGGATTTGAGACTTGGGCGGTTTTCTCTGTAGTCTAGCTTATTGGCGCTTGAAGTCTTAGGTTCCTTCTTGAGGGTCCACTGTAGTTCTCATTCCCTGTGAGCATATGCATTAGGAGGCTATTGATCCTGTTCCTGACCATCATTCACCCATGGCAGCTGCCAAGGAGAGTATAAAATGGTCCTGTCACCCACTCCCCTGGGGTGACTCAGTGGGACGGGGCGGGGGAGGGAAGATGCTACCCTCCATTGCAACCTATATTACAGCTTCTCTGTTGCACCTGCCACCCTCTTTTAGAATGAGAAGTCAGGACTGAAAGGTCCAGAAGCTTAAGGAGAGGAAATTGTGAGGCCCTGTGTTTTTGTAGCACGGGAGAAGGCACCCCTTGGTGTGACCGTTCGTGATCTCCACCATCATGGAAGGAAGTGATCTCTTCCTGCCTGCCCATGTACATGCAAAGTCTGTAAAAGGTCCGGGATACTTTACTATTGGATTATGTGCAGTCCCAGTATTTTTATTACAGGGCAATTCGAAAAAAGTTTAATGCAAGTTACGCTTGGTTAAAATCAAATGCATAACTCTGCCTTTCTCTGTTGACAGCTATATTGGAGTTTGGGGTTGATCTCCATGCTTCTGAGCCCCAAAGAAATGTGAATAAAGAAAAATCAATGGAATGGGACGTTTTTAGTGCCGTCCCCATTTTGCTCCCTGGCAAGTGGAAAGTGGTGTAAAAATCTGTTGAGCACTGCTTCTCAGGCTTTCCTTTGGGGCTCCATTGAAATACAGCTTCTGACTCAGTTGGTCTGGGAGAGGGGCTCCTGGGTGTGCCAGTGTAGCTGAACCTCACGCACTGGGCGCAGGCTGAGGAGGGGGCTGTCAGGACACGGGTGGCCGACTGGCTCTGGCACCATGTGCAAGTTATTGTGGCTCAGGTGAGTTGCCGACTGCCGGGAGAAGCTGTGTGCCAGGCTGTTAGGGCACACGTGTTTTTCCATGCCTTTAAAAATCTCAAGGTTTGTCTCCACCCAAGGCCCTTTGTTCTTACTAATGAAAACAATGAAGGAATACTTATTCTGTGGGTTTGGAACTTATTAACTGCTGCTCTTATTATGCCTATGAAAAGTTACGAGGAAAAGAGTGGAGGGGTGGAGTGGAAGACAGAAAATAAAAAGGAGATTGGGGAAAAGTCAGAAAGGAAAGTTGTACTCACTCCCGTTTCCGTTTCCATTACAGGAACATAGCAGTTAACCGTCTTCCTGTCTGTGCGCCTCTAAAGTGGGCAATAGAATCGCCCCTGGGCAGCTTCTGCGGCTGTGCTCTGCCTGTTTAGCCTCTGTGCTTTCCCACATTAGCCTGGTCTGCAGGAGAGCTTAAGATTTCAGTGACTCTCAGAGCCCCTTCGCCTTGAAAGCCTAGCAGCTGTGAGACCCACAGCATCGTGTAAAAGACCTTGCACTTAACTTTGAGGATGGGCTTTTACTGCAGTGAGAGCACTTCCAAAATAACTCTTGTTTATGTATTCACATATTTTCTTATTTCCCTTATATTTCTTGCTTTGTTTAAAAGATCTGTTTCGTAACTTCACAATTACTAAAAGCTGTTCTCTCTCTGTATTTAGTCTGTACTCGGCGTGTATTTAGTCTGTACTCGACTGTATGTATTTCTGCTTCCCTGACACTAATTTTAAAAAGTCTGTCCTCACAGCAGGACTACTAGCAAGAACTGTCTTCTGTGGTTTACCTGCAGTTTACCTGAGCGTCTGCTTGGGTGTGTGTGTGTGTGTGTGTGTATGTGTGTGACAGAGAGAGAGAGAGAGCGCGCACAGGCAGAGGGGAGAGGGGGAGAGAGAATCCTGTGTGTTAGACTCCTCTCTTGGCAGGATGAAGGAGTGCTTGTTCTGGAATGTACGTGGGTCTAACTTTGTTCCTGTGTCAGCACAGGAACCTCTTCGTCTTAGGGCTGAAGTCTGGGATTTGCTCATTCACGTCTGTCTTGACTCCCTGTTACTGGTCAAGCCCTGTGTGATGTAGAGGGTAATGAAGAACCCCAGATAAGTCATGGCTCCCAAGACTTCTGGATGAGTTGCTTAAAGATGATTTATGAATTCACCACCAGAAACAATGTTCACAGTATATACAGGAGTTGAGTTTTAAAAAACTTAATTGTTCTAAGCCAATTTGAACAACTACAATTGCTACATTAAACCCAAGCTTAATGAAAACACGTTAACTGCAGAGAATTTTGACATTGTTTTGGCATATGTGTTTGTGTACAAAGCAATACATTTCAGAATAGAATCCAGCTTCCATGTCCCTCCAGGAAATTTTGGTGAGAATATAGATTGATACCTTCTTGCTGGAAGACAAGCTAACATTATCCATGAGAAAATGCAGGCTCTGTCTTTTCCTCTGCAAACACACCTCTTGGAATTTACTGGAAAAAATATACACAGCAGCTTATGAAAGTGTGTTCATTAAGGTGTTTGTGGAAACAGTAGAGATGATTTAATAATAAAGGAAGGTGAAATAAAATATGGCACAAATGTAAGAGGCAGCACTATGCAGCTGTTAAAACGAGACAGTGTCATCTTAGAAAGCCAGCAATAATAAAATGTTAACGGTTAAAAAGTAAGACAGGTGTTTGGCCTGGTGGTAAGACGTCTGTGTCCCATGTCAGAGTGCCTGGGTTCAGTAGCCAGCTGCAGCTCCCGATGCCAGCTTCGTGCTACTGCCGACACTAGGAAGCAGCAGGTGATGCTCAGTATTTAGGTCCCTGCCACCCCGTGGGAGATCTAGATTCAGCATGGTCCACCCTGTGTGTTGCAGGCATTTGGGGCGTAAACCAGCAAGTGGGATTTTCTCTTTCACTGTCTCCCCTATGCCCCACCCCACCCTTGTCCTCCCCACCCTACACATGTGTAAACATACACACACATACACGTTAGCCTCTCAAATTAAAAAAAAATATATTAACAGTTGGAAACGTGTATGTGTGTGTATGTTTACACATGTGTACAAGCCCAGGGAAGAAGTGAGAAGCTGTGTGCCACAATGTTGATAGTAGTGAAATTACAGCTTTTTAAAAAAATGTGTTACACTTTATTCATGAACATTTAGTGCTGTCAGATACAGGGAGGACAGAAGACTTAATTGGGAAGAAGCAGAACAAAAGCCGCCCCTCTGGGAGCTGAGGAGCAGAGCAGCCAGAGCCCAGCGCGTCAGCGCCTTCAGCTGTCTAACCGATGGGCGTTCCCGGCCTCTGTTGTGCCCGAGGAGCTCCTGTCCGGCAAGCCGTGTGTGCTGCCCACCCATCCGCAGCACCCCACACAGCCTGACCTTAGTTGGCGAGGTTGCCCAAGCCAGTGTGTGTTCAGAGTGTAGTTCTCCAGTGTCTGCTAGGCCTGGAAGTGTTATTAGGGTTGTCTTAGTCCAGCCATGAAAATCCGATCCTCGGGGCATCTAAGTGGCTTTCCCAGAGTCCAGGAGGCAGTGGGAGGCCAAACTGAACTGGGATCGTAGCTCCCAGACCCTTGGATCTCGTGCTGCTGTTGTGTGTGTCCACGAGCCATGCTGTGGCGCAGGAGCCCCAGGTTGAAGCCCACAGAGGAAGGCCTGCCGGGACGAGAATGGTTTCGCGTGTGTTGTAGACATGGCGTTGTTGGGTTTTCGTCTAGACCTGGGTCGTGGGAGGACATGGAAATGCAGAGGGTGCTGGGCTTCCTTGGGCCTGGCCTCTTGGGGTATCTCATAAAAGCTGTGAGACCTCTCCAGCAGCAGGGCGTGGCCGTGGCACACGGAGCTTTGCTGTGGTTTCAGAGGTTTCACAAACCCTCCAAAGCCTCTCTGTTGTGATGGACTTGACTTGTCTGCCTCTTACACTGGCAGGCAGTGCATCCGTGAACTGGTGATCTCATCTTTGTGGTGAAATTGGCTTCCTTGCCAGAACAGTCGTGTGGGACGAGGGCAGGGAAGGAGGGAAAGGAGCAAGATGGAATCGGGGCTCGTCTCCTTAGACACTTGGGTTTCCTTTGTTGACTGCTGCTCTTAGATTGTGCAGCCCAAGTACACTTTTATCCTGCAGTTAAACACTCTCACCACTTTTGTTTTAGCCAACTTTTTTTTTGATAGAAATAGTTTTATAAAAATAATTTATTTATTATTTGAAAGGCAAAGAGACAGAACGAGAGGGAGAAACAGATCATCCATCCTCTGGTTCACTCCCCAAATGGCTGCAACAGCCAGGTCTGGACTGGGCTAAAGCAAGAGTCAGGAATTCCGTCCTGGTCTCCCACATGGGTGCAGGGGCCCATAAGCTTGGGCCGTCTTCTGTTGCCTTCCCAGATGCATTGGCAGGGAGCTGGATTGGAAGCAGAGCACCCTGGAGCCAAAACAGACTCCAATATGGGATGCTGGTATCACAACCAGTGGCTTAACCTGCTTTGCCACAGCACTGGCATTGGCCTTCTACTCTTTATCTGTGAATGTGGATATTTCATAGTTGCCACCCCAGACTGTCTGCATTACATCCCTTCGCCCTGTTCCCTGGAAGAAAAAAGCCCTTCCATGTGAACAAATAAAGGTGCGAGATGAGAGTATACCAGTATTTCTTTGTGCTTCCCAACAAAAAGTACATGTATGACTAAATTAGAGCCAGTGGTTTGCACTTGAAAGTTGTAAGAGTTCTGAGAACGGCCTTGTGCAGCTGGAGGGCTTGTTAACACACCAAGCACTGGACTTGCCTGGAGGCTTGCTGGCTGAGGTCCAGAGAACACCTGAGAATAGGTGTTACTTTGAGTTCCCTGCTGCCCCAGGGCCACGAGGAAGATGACCCCCTGAGTCAGTGGGTTTTCCCAACTTCTCTGATAACATGAGTTGCCTGGGGAGGTGTGTTACAAATATAAATTTCAAGTGCATTCCATTCAGGAAACCAGATTCTCTGGGGATAGCATGGGTGCTGTTACCAAATTGGGAGCAACACTTGCTGCCAGATTCACCCCAACAGAGCATCCCCATGCTTCCAGACCACCCATGGAGCAGCAGATGTTATTTGCCCCTCAAAGCTGTGGTTGCTGCATTTGTCATGTGCGCTGACCCTGTGGCCCCCTCTGCCCCAAGATTCCCACCCTGGGAGCTTTCTCATTTTTAAGTGAATTTTAAGTTGTTATAAAACATGAATAAGGGCCAGTGTTGTGGTGCAGCGGGTTAAGCTGCCATCTGCTGCGCCATCATCCATCCCCTGTGGGTTCCAGTTTGAGTCCCAGCTGCTCCGCTTCTGATCCAGCTCCCTGCTAATGCACCTAGGAAAGGAGTGTAAGATGGCCCAAGTGCCTGGGCTCCTGCCACCCATGTGGAAGACCCAGAAGATGCTCCTGGCTTCTGCCTGGCCCAGCCCTGGCTGTTGCAGCCATTTGGAGAGTGAATTGGCAGATGGAAGATTCCCACACACACCCCATAACTATGACTTTAAAAATAAATATTTTTTTAAAAAGAATATTCTTATTTCAGATGCCAAATACATTATTCAAAAAAGGGACCAGAATGCTTGCCCTCTGAGAATATCCTAGCGGTTTTGTGAGTTCCATTTTGATAGAGAGCCCAGTCTGGGTGTACAGGGGTGGCAGGGAGAGGAGGTGTGCACTGCTGCTGTAGGGAGAACCAGCAGAATGCTTGCTCACACCTAGCAAATGCATGCTTCTCAGGGAGCTTCAGAAAAGACATCCGCCCGGGGCTCCCCCCAGACAGTCATTGCATTGATCTGTGGTGGGACCGGACAGTAATTCCAGTGATCTCCCCAGGCAGTGAGTCATTGCTCTAGATCCCTTAGGACAGGAAGCGATGGGGTAGGAAGCTTAAGACCTGACAAGGACGTAAGGACTCAACCCATGCTTCTCACAGATCACACAGGTCACCTGGGGATCTTGCTAGACTGCGGATTCTGATCCTGTGGGTCAGAGGTGAGTCAGTCTCTCTCTCTCTCCTTTTTTTTTTTTAAGATGAAGAGACCTAGAGCTCCCATCTGCTGGTTCACTCCCCAAGTACATTCAACAGCCAAGGCTGAACCAGTGTGAAGCTAGGAGCCTGGAACTTTATTCAGTTCTCCCAGGTGGGTGGAAGGAATCAAAGTACTTGAACCATCACTGGTGGCTTCCAGGGTCTGCATTGGTAAGAAGTTGGAGACAGGAGCAAGAGTTAGAATTGAAGCCTGGTACTCTGGGATGCCAAACACTGCCCCAAGATTCTAGTTTTTAACAAGTCAAGTAGATGCTGCTACTCCTGGCCTGGAGTCCTCAGCCCAGGAGCAGAGGCTTTGAAAGTATTAATCACCCTTGTGAAGACCTCTCAGCACAGTTGTATTTTACAGGCAGAGCAGGAGAACCAAAAGCAATGGCATCGAGATTCAGACACCTTAAGTTGCAGGTGATGGATGTTTTGTCATTAATGAACAGCTACCCTCCCTTGGTGGCTAGACACGTTTGTTTTTGCTTCCTTTGGCCTGCTCACCCATAGTCTGAGCAACTGTCCATGACTTTTGCTCTAGGATGGCACACTAACAGCTTTCCCCATTCCTGCTCCTCTGTGTTCACTGGATCCTGCCTTCTAGCTTCCTGCTGCTGCAGACCCTGCCTCTTAGGCATCGCATGCCCATATGGCTGGGAGGCCTCCTTTCAGGGGCCGACTGCCTTCTGGCTGTCCAGGGCTGTCAGGTTGCACACTCAGGGAGCTGGCCCCCTTGGGACACCGCTCCAGCCTGTTTCTGGCTTGTGCCCAGTCTTCCCAGCCTGGGTCAGAGGTGAGGCATTTTTTTTGGCGAGTCCTCCACCCCCCTGGCATTTTTCCTGGTGTGCATGGGTAGAAACATTGCGGCAGTACCTTGCAGAAGAGGCGGAAAGGGAGGAAGGGCAAGCCCCGCTGTGGAGCTGCTTCCCCAGCTGAGTGGGGCCGAAGGCGCTGGTGGCATTGGAATTGCACCATCTGAAATTGGCAGGGATGACCTGATGATCCTCACTTCTGCTTCCTCTGCTGAGCAGGGCCCAAGGCTCTCCCTCCTGGACGTGGCCTGCCGCCGGTCAGTCCTTCACCAAACTACTGCCTTCCAGAGTTCTCTCTGCAGGAAATGGGATTTCAGCCGTTTCTTCTTTTAAATGACATTTCTACTGCAGATGCCCCGCCTCCCTCTCCCTCCTGCACCCCAGTGTTTGTCTGCTCAGCTTGAGTAGCCTAAGAACTCTAGAATCATGAAAGCCCTGAGCTTGTCCCAGCCTTGACCATGGAAAAAGTGGAGAATGTTCTGAGCTTCCTGTGTTCCAGAAGGGCAAGCTTGAGTGAAATGTTCACGAGGAGTGGTGTTCAGGGTCAGCTGCCGCGGCCTGCAGGGCGTGTGGAGAGCAGCCTGACTCAAGTGTCCCGGGGGCACCGTGGACACTGCTTTGGCTTTTGTTATCACAACAAAAAACACATGAAAGCCACGCTAACCACGTGCTCGCCCTGAGACATCACATCTCTTGGGACTTCATCTTGAATGACAGACAACTCGGCGTGCCCCAGCCCCTGGCACTGCTGTCGCGTTTTTTCTGAGTTTGATTACTTTCCTAAGTGGCATTTGGCTTTTTGCCATCAACCTGTTTGACTTAGCCTGACACCCTCAGGTTCATCCGTGTTGCAGCCTGTGATGGCCTTGCCTGTTTTAAAGGCTGAGTAGTGCTCTACAGTACGTATTCCTCATGCTTTTGTCTCTCAGGTACTTGTGCATCTTGGCTGTCATCAATACTTGTGTCATCAACAAGGGGGTAAAAATACTTCCTCGGGTTTCAGTTTTCCCGTTCTGGATACGTACCCAGAAGTTGGACTGCTGGGCAATAGAAGCATTTTGTTGTGATTTTTTAAGGGAACCTGTTCCTGTTTTCCATAGCAGTTGCACCACTGGACACTCCCAACAGTGCACAAAGGTTCTGGTTTCTCCATATGCTGTCATCACTTGTTTCTTTCTGGTTGTTTGAAAGTGGCCCTGGCCTGACAGGATGTCTTGTGGGGGTTTTAAATTACTTCTGCCCTTTGCATTTTCTGACTTCAGTCTCTTGCTTTTCCATGCAGGTTTTCAGTGGAAGTAGATGCAAGTATTGGAAACACAGTACAGTATTACAAGCATTTTCTCGGGCAGCAAATTATGTCCTGGTCCAGGCACTTAACCTTTTTATGTTTCTCTTAAATAGTTGGGAATGTGTATGTTCTTGGGTAAACAGGAAATCTGGAAAGTTTCTGCTTAGCATGGCTGAGCCTATTAACAAAGGAAAATCAAAAACATTTTAAAGCAAGGTGAAATTAAAGAGCTGGTTATATCCTCAAGAAGAAATCTGTTATGTGTGTTGTCCACATAAACCATTCTTTGAATGCCCATGGTCCTTTCCCCATGTTAAAATCAATTTCAGAACTGAGTCTGCTTTGTTCACTGTTGTAGTGCCCAGTTCTGTGACTGATCACAGAACCACTGTGGTTCAGTTTAAAACATTTATTTTTATCTGAAAGGCAAGTTTCCAAGAGAGAGGGAGACACGCACGCTGAGAGCTTCATTCATGTCTCCCGGGATGAGTGGCAGGGGCTCAAGGATTTGGGCCGTTTGCTGCTGCTTTCCCAGGCACAGTAGCAGGGAGCTGCATCAGAAGTAGAACCGCCTGTACGCAGATGGGTGCCCTTATCAGATGTGATGTCACAGGTGATGGCTTAAACCCCTGCGTCACAACACCTGTCCTAGTTAAAACTTTTAAGATAAATGAATGGAACAGAGTCAAGTGGTCCACGGGATATTTTCTAAAAACCAATGGATATCAGTTTCTTAAGATCAAGAGAACATTCCTGATGCTCCGAGCCTAAGTGCTTAATTTTTTCCAATTAATCCAACTTTTAAGGCAGTGGTTTTGAGAACATTTGACCTACATCAGAGTCACCTTGAAAGTTGTCAGAACACAGATTTGTGCACCCTACCTCCAGAGGTTCTTAAGCAGCAGGTAGGAGGTGAGCTTGAGAATTCGCATTTCTAAAAGTTTCCAGAAAATAGTCCTGATACCTTTTTTCTGGGTGCCAGGCTTTAAGAACCATTGTTTCAAAGATGGGAAGTATTAAGGTTCTGCTTTACACAGTGGTAGTCCCAGGCACCCTTGAACTCCTCATTAATAATATTGATCAGTTAAGAATACTCATTGAGAAAATAACATCGGAACCAGTGCCACAGGAATTAAAGGAAAATTTCTGCTGAAGCAATAAATAAGAACTGTACCTTTTAATATCTTTAGAAATGAACACAGTCTTTTAAGCTGCACTGAACGAATTCTTGTACATCTGTGGCAGTTACATTCTGGGTCTTTAATGTTTGTGTAGGCAAGAACACTGATAATATAACTGAAACTACCATCACCAGGAATCCCTGCTGAGTTACGTGTTGTAGCATAGCAGGTATAGGTGCTGCCCAAGACACTTGCATCCCATATGGGGCTGGTTTGTGTCCCAACTGCTTCACTTCTGATCCAGCTTCCTGCTAAAGGCCTGGGAAAAACAGCGGGAGATGACCCAAGTGTCTGGGCCCCTGACACCCATGTGGGAGACGTGGATGAAGCTCCTGACTCCTGACTTTGGCCTGGCCTAGCCTTGGCTTTGTAGCCATCTGTGCAGTAAACCAGCAGATTGAAGACCAATCTCTCTCTCTCTCTTTGACTTTCAAATAAATAAATCATTAGAAAAAAAAAAAGAACAGAGTTTGCTAATATAGTCTTATTTACAAAATCCAGGCTTAGTTCTCTGTTAGTGTGTGTTTCCTCCAAAACTATTAGAGGTGAGCCACAGCAAATCAGTCAGTAGTGTTTCATTGTCCCTCTACTGTGTCATGAAATTACTGTCTTCTGTAGCCAACTGAACCCATCAAGGCAGTGACTAAAAGCAGAAGTAGCACCTTTAACAATGCCCATTTTAATTGGGGGACCTCTTGTTAGTTTTATTGCAGTGTGCTAGCTGGTTTTCAACCTCTGCTGTGGTGTCTAATAACCTTTCACTGCAGAAGATTTACTGGAAAGAAGCTTTGCAAGCATTCAGGAGGCTGTTTGGGTCCCGGTGACCCAGCTGGAGCAGAGCCAGTGCCTTCTCACAGAGCCTGTGCCTTCTCACAGAGCCTCTGCAGGCACCAGGAGGGCTTCGCCTGCTGCTTCCTGCCTGCTGACTGCACAGCCTTTGCGTGCATCCATGAGCACAGAGGCACTCTCATGGCACAGAGGAGCTGGAAGATCTCCAGGAGGGCTCCATGTGCCCATGTCCACATGGGGGCCCAAGGGCAGATCTTAGAAGGGGACCCGTTCATAAATAAGACAGCAAAGGTCCGTGTGGAATTGGCTTTCATTGTAGCTAATCTGTTAAGCACCCTGTGAATCTAAATTTTCTTATGAGTCCAAAGTACCATTGACTAATCAGATTATTTTGAGAGAGGAGGTGACTTGGTGACCACTAAGTTAACTGCTGGATCCTAAATGAAAAGCAATCCCTAGCATATAATGAGTGTTCATTAGTTGTATGAATGAATATATTTATTTAGTTTTGATGATTCTATATTTTTCCTTTGTTGTCTGCATTTTTTTGTTTCTGTAATCAAAGTGCCTCCTCCAGCTTTTTTTTTTAATTCTTTTTTTGAGGGGCTGTTGCTGTAGTATATCAGGTAAGACCACTGCCTGCAGTGCCGGCATCCTATACGGGTGCAAGTTCGAGTCCCAGCTGTTCCACTTAAGATCCTGCTCTGTTACGGCCTGGGAAAGCAGTGGTAGATGGCCCAAGTCCTTGGTTCTCTGCAGCCTCGTGGGAGACCCGGAAGAAGCTCCTGGCTTCAGATGGGCACAACTCTGACTTTTGTGGCCAGTTAAGGAGTGAACCAGCAGATGGAAGACCTCTCTCTCTCTCTCTTGTGCTTGTTCTTGCTCGCTCGCTCTCTCTGCCTCTCCTTTTCTGTCTCTCACCTTCAAATAAAGAAATCTTTTGTAAAAGGTTATTTATTTGAAAAGGCAGAAATAGAAGAGAGAGATGGATCTTCTCTCTGCTTGTTTGCTCCCCAAGTGACTGCAACAGCCAGATCTGAGCCAGGCTGAAGCCAGGAGCTTCATCCAGTTCTCCCATGTGGGTGCAGGGGCCCAAGCACTTGGGCCATGTTCTGCTGCTTTCCCAAATGCATTAGCAGGAAGCTGAATCAGAAGCAGAGCAGCCAGGACTCGAACTGGCACCCATATGGGGTGCCAGCATTTCACAGTGCTGGCCCCTCCTCCAGCTTCTTAACTGTGCTACTCTAAGGAATAAAGCTACAACTAGGAGTATGACTGTTGGGACAGGCATGACAGAAAACATTTCCCTACTTGGTGAACCCTAGCCTTTTCTGGACGTTGTAAATGCAGACCTGCAGGACGTTGTAAATGCAGAGTTGCAGGTCTGATGCTAATTTAGATCTAGATCTGTAATTGAGATTGTCTTCCCCGGCTTTACCCCACTCATACCAAGAAAACTCTGCTGTGTTGGGGAGGCCGACTGCAGTAATTGGGTTACAAAACAACCAAGACTGGGTTGACATTACCCCCACTCTTCCTGTGGAAGGAGCCAATATTGGAAATCACAGGAAGATAAGATAATCTGATGATGAGCTATGGCCAGGAATTACACTTCAACACACTTGTAATTGTTGAATTTAATTAGATCCTGACTATGTTTGTATAATCCACAGGAATACGTGGACTGTCATACTTGATGTATAATAAATGAAACAGGAAATTGAATGCCTGTTTGAAGGACTGACGTAGTTAAAGAAATAAATGAGCTCTGTGTTTTTTATTAGGGTGAAGATATTTATGTGTGTGTGTGTTTCAGTTTGGATCTTGTAGACTCTCCTTCCTGTGGGTCCTCCTTCAGCTTCAGTTTCCTGTGCCATCTTTGTGCCCGGCAGTTTGCTTCATTTACAGTGACGTTCCCATGAACAGGCAATACTGTGGCCTCACCAGCTACCTGCTGTGTGCTATCTCACTGCCGGTCTTTGCATGTTCTGTTCCTTCAGCTCAGGACGCTTTTCCACCTCTCTTACCTTGATTCTTCAAGGCTTCTGCCCATTACTCTATTAATATGAATACAATTTTGGCCATTCCCACTCCTTTCAGACACAGTGAGACCAGCCAGCTGTGGACTACAGGTGAACTGTGTATATGCCATTGCTTCCAGCAATGGTGTAGACATGTCCTTGGGGAGAGTACAGGGCTTTAGTCTATTTTATGCCTCCAGAATGGAAACAAAATAGTACCTGGTACAAATTCTAGGATAAAATATTGATAATAAATTAATGTATTGATATAGTTATATGAAATGTTGAAAAGAAATAGCCTCTCGTAATAGCAATGGTTACGTTAGGGAGGCAAGATGGAATTTTTTTGCATGTTCTGTCTTTTCCAGATTTTCAGTTATTATATTGCTTTTTAAATTTTATTGTTAAGTGATGCAAAAGATGATTACAGGTTATAAAAAGGAGCATCTAAAACTTTGACATCAAAATGGTTATTTCTAATTTTGTAATTGTCATTTTAGGTGCAAGGTTCTGTTTCCAGTTTTACTGCCCTAGTTGTTTCCGTTTATGAAATTCCACTCCAGCTAGAGCTTCTCAGCTGTTTTCAGAGGTGAAAAGTGGTTTGTTTTCTGTGTTGTGTCAAGTGACATTCATATAAAGTCTGAAGAGCAAGGAACCCTAGCCACGTTGACTAACAGCGTGTGCAGTCTAGATTAGAGCGGGGCTCACATGAGAGACCTTCCCTGTGTGTCACGTAAGTTCCTCCTCAAGCCCTGATATGTGTGAGCCCGAAGAATATGAAACATCCTGCATTAAACTCGAAGCCAAAACTGTCTGCCTTCGAGAAGCGGGGCATAGCATCCTTGCCTCCTGCATACGCATCCCAAGCAGCTGGTTGAAAGAGCCACCCCTCATATGTCCTGTCAGTTTTCCTCTGTTGGAAAACAGTGCCCTCCCTCTAAATGACATAACCCCAGAACACAAACTGCAGGATTGAACTGCTTGGATTGAAGTGTCACGTCTGTCCTAGCAGCCATGTGACTGGGCAAATTCCAGACTTCGCTGTGCGTCAGTTGCCTGTGTGGGGAATCAGGAGAGGGATTTCAGAGTCACAGGACTGTGAGCGGTTTCAGCTAGGTCAGAATGGCCAGGCGCTTCAGAGAACGTGGTGCCTGTAACGCTGTCTCCTCCATTCTGACATGCGCGTCTCTAACAACTCTGAAATGAGGATGTTTCTTGCAATTAGGGCAGTGGCTAATAAGCATTTGATCTTGATTGACTTGGTAACATCAGTTTTCAGCCAGTGGAATTTAAAGTAAACATGAGCCTTCGAGCTGGTGAGACTTGATTTCAGGAACTAAAGGTGGTAAGGGCTTGATGAATGGGTGCTGTCCTCAGCAGTACCCTCATCATCTTGGTTCTAACGAGACAGAGGCTGTGGATGGGTGTTCCTGTGCTAGCACAGAGCATATATCAAATCTCAGCTTCATCTGGCTCCTCATTTTGATTGGTGTGCCCCAGGAGAGATCTAGTGAGCGCTTTCTTGTGGTTGTTTCATTCCAGCTGATGTGAAGTGTGTGTGGGGTCAGGTTGTGCAGCATTTGCGTTGTTTGCTGTACCCTACTTAAGGGATGCTGAGACATTCATCAGTGCCATTGCTTCTCTTGAAACAGAGAAAGTACGTTTCTGTTGGTTTTTGTGGGTGTATTTTCCTAAATCCTTTTGAAGAAGTGCTTTTTTTTCTTGGCTAGCAGAACTGAACTACCATTGTACCCCTAAGATTTACTGCTTTGTGCTGTGCTCTGAGGGAGACAAGAAACAGTCTATTGATCTGTAACAGCCATGGCCAAAGTTGGCTTGTACCATGCACTGACATACACATCTGCATATCATTCAGAACAATGAGTCATCACAATTGGAGGCCACCCATCAGACCTGAACGGTAACTGGGAAAAATCGATCCGCAGCTGTTCGCTTGGCATACCGGGTACCAGGATCCACGCCCGCTGACACTGCCCCGGCGGTTAACAGTGATAAACTTGCAGTTCTCAGCTTGAGTCTCCTCCTGGTTATAATTTCATTGTTCGGTTTGGGGGGAGGAGGGACCAATTTGGATCTGAGAGAAAGATCTTGAAAGAGGTTCACGAACGGGAGGGAACCTTGGGCCAAAGTGTCTCGGGTCTGACGAGGAGGATTCTGGGCACATCTCCATCCAAATACCTCGCCACATACTTCCTTCACCGCTAACATGCACAGCCTGTCTCTTCTTGTCTTCCATTTGCCCGCATGGTTGTGAGTGGTGGAATTTGCAGGCCCTTATGAAGCAAGAGAGCCAGCACACAAGGCTGGGAAGGGGCCAGTAAACAGGGTTTGGGCTGAGGTCTTTGTTGTTGTTGGCTCTTAGAAGTATCATTAGTTAATAATTCCAGAAGCTGGGCTCTGTCCTTTGCTACTGCCTTCCTCTAGTCTTCTAGACTCTGTGTTTTCTTTTATGAAACTGTTATGTGTCGTGCATTGTTAAATACTCACTCCTGTTCATTAACAGATAATGCTTGCTGTCTCCCGAAAGCCTGTCTTTGGGCTAGCCCTGACTGTGCACAGAGGGTATTGCTCTCCAGGTTCAATGCTGTTGACCTGAGCCAGTGCCTCTGTGTCCTGGAGAATGTTGGGTGATGGCCCGCTGGTCTGAGCCTGTTGAGCCATCTGTCCTCCTGATGTGTTGCCGTCCAGAAAGCAAGAAGCAGAGCAGAGTGGCAGGTTCAGATTTGGGTATCTCCGGAAGTTCTGGAAAAGCCACACCGGGCAGGGGGGTCCTTGTCAGAGGTAGGCTTTTGACTAAAACAAAAACCAACCTGGGCCAGCGCCACGGCTCAATAGGATAATCCTCTGCCTGCAGTGCCGGCACACCAGGTTCTAGTCCTGGTCAGGGCACCGGATTCTGTCCCGGTTGCCCCTCTTCCAGGCCAGCTCTCTGCTGTGGCCCTGGAGTGCAGTGGAGGATGGCCCAAGTGCTTGGGGCCTGCACCCCATGGGAGACCAGGAGAAGCACCTGGCTCCTGACTTCCGATCAGCGCGGCGCGCCAGCCGCAGTGCATTGGTTGCAGCAGCCATTGGAGGGTGAACCAGTGGCAAAAGGAAGACCTTTCTCTCTCTCTCTCTCTCACTGTCCACTCTGCCTGTCAAAAAATAAAAAAGCAGCCTGGGTCCTTCTGAGTTTGCATAGTGGTGTTTCATGGCAGTTAGCTTTGAACTGTGGTGCAGGAGGAATTCGGCAGTGAAGAACATTGCACTGGTGAGTCAGCAGGAAATTCTCGCACTCAGCAATTGAAGCCATCTTCCATTGCTTTTTATTTGCTTTTCCCTCTGACTTCTTGTAATCTCCATGCATAGCTTTTTTTTTTTTTTAAAGATTTATTTTATTCATTAGAAAGAGAGGAAGAGAGAGAGAGATCTTCCATCCACTGGTTCACTCCCCAAATGGCTGTAACAGCCAGAGCTGGGCCAGACTGAAGCCAGGAGCTTCATCTGGGTCTCCCGCATGGGTGTAGGGGCCCAAGGACTTGAGCCATCTTTGGCTGCTTTCCCAGCTGCATTAGCAGGGGGCTGGATGGAAGTGGAGCAGCTGGTACTTGAACCAACGCCCATATGGGATGCCGGCATCCAAAGGCAGTGGCTTAATCTGCTAAGCCACAGTTCTGGCCCCTTTTGCATAGCTTTTAATATACTTTTTCCTTTTGCAGATAATATTAAAACAACTAAAAGCAAAATGAACAGCAATGGTCTAAATATTTTTCTTGAATAATTATGACTGCAAAAGTACTTGGGGCAAGTATTTGGTCTAACGTTTGAGATGCTGGTCAAGATGCCCACATGTTGGTACCTGGATTTGATGTCCAGCTCTGCTTCTGTCTCCAGCATCCTGCTAATACATGAAATGTTCCATAATTACATCCCCTGGGGGAATTATAGAGAACACTTTGGTTCATTTATTTCTAATTGTATGGAAATATGCACATATATATTTATGGCAAAATTGATTTAGCATTGAATTTAGTCTTTTCATCAACTTGGAGTATTTATTGTGTTATGAAAAACTCTGGATGCAGTTGTTTTGTGCAGTGGTTGAAACACTGTCTGGACAGCAGGTATTAAAGCACAGTGGTTGTCAACCTGGAGGGCTGCCCGCATCCTCTGCTGGAGTACCTGGCTGCAAGTCCCAGCTCCACTTCCGATCCAGCTTCCTGCCAGTGTGCACCCTGGGAGGCAGCAGGCGATGGCTCAGGTTTCTGCATCCATGCCCCATCTACATGGGGACCTGTATGGATTCCTGGCTCCCAACTTCAACCTGGCCCAGGTCTGTCTGTCGGTCGGTCTGTCCGTCTCTCTGTCTCCTGCTCTGCCTTTCACAAACACACAGAAAAAAGGCATTTGCAAAGCCTATGTCCTGTATCAGAGTCCTGGCTCCTGGGTTTGGCTGTCCCAAACCCCTGACTGTGGTGGGCTTTTGAGGACTCATGAATGAATGGACAGAACATATCTCTTTCTGCCTTCCAAATAAAGAAAAATGAATAAACATTTAAAACCCAACGTAATTCCGGCAGAATAGTACACATTCTGAGGGTGTTTGTATTTGAAGGTCACCTTCCTGAAGTAGTTTTTGGAGAGCCAGTTTTGTCTCCCATGAGTGTTGCCTTCAGCGGCCTTCTCTCAGCACTGTGCCCCCTAAGTGTGTTCTGTCTCTTTGTCTCCCACCCCATACTGAGAGGTTAGATCCAGTATGACTGCCTGATCCATTCCAATTTGCTTTCTCCATTAGCAGCCGTCTTTGTAAGCAGAATTCTGAGATTTAGTGTTGGGTGTGCTTTGAGTGATCCATGTTGATGGGGCTGTCTTTGTCATTGCAGGTTGAAGGCGTTTCGGAACTTCATGCATGAACTTTGCATGACTCCTCACTCCTTTCTGCACCTGTCACTGGATTCATGCCAGCATGGCTCAGACCACAAAGGTTAACGGCTGTGCCTCAGGTAATGCTGGGCTCTGGAGCGTGCATGGGTGTGTATGTGTGTGTGCTTGGGTATCTCTTCAACTAATTTTTATTTCTTTTTAAATTATGGATAGATAGATAATAGCAAGTTCCTTGATAACTAAGATTTCAAAGTAGCTTTTTATCCATTGAAGTTGTATTGTTTTTTAATCTGGAAAATTCACTATTATCTTTAAATTTTTTTTTATGTATTGGAATCACGTAGGCAAATTATTGCTTAAATCAATTGTATTGAAGTGTTGAAAGATAAATGCAAAATCCGGAATGCTGAGGCAGGTACAGCGCATCCTGTTGCACTTCTTTGTGAGGGATTGAATGAGGAGAGAGGAAATGAGTTGGGATGCTTACGGCCAGTTCCTGGTATCCACTCCCAGGCGCTTCTGTTTGATGTTGCTGAATGAACAAAGGGAAGTGGGAGAGCGGGGCGCGTTCTGCAAGGTGACTGGGCCAGGGAGGAGCGTGCCCAGGGCCTTTCCTGGACACGAAAACTGCTTCTCTGATTCTCGCCCTGCTCAAAGCAGAGACCTATGTAGTTGGAAGATGTGTTCCAGTACTGCCTGTGGAGGAATTGGGGGAAATTTGTAGAATAAACGCAGAGAAATCCTAAGACATGGCTCATGACCAGAGATGACAACGTGTCCATAACAGCATGCCAAGTGTTCATTCCTGTTTTGAGTTATTTGCTAAGCAGCCGAATGAATGAGAGCTTTAGTTGGTGTGGGAATTCTTCCCAAGTCCCAGTGCCTCTGGCTCTGGGCATCTGTGAGTGGTAATAGCGTGTCCTGGGGGGGGGGGGGGGTGTGCAACTAGAGCCAGCAGACCTGCATTAACACCTGGCTCTAACCATGAAATAACATACAGGTCTGTTCGTACAGGTTTGAAACATGGGTATCTATACCTGCCTGCAGGGTTAGGGTCAACGAGAGCACCAGAAGCGTACTTACGAGTGCTAGGAAGCTGTAAGGTGCTTTTAAAGACAGCAGCAGGAGAATACCTGTAAAATGGGTTTTCCCAACCCATGTCTGTGACTTTGTTCTGGCAATCCTTGCCATGCAAGTATCCCTTCTGGCAAAAACACTGTAGCTTGCCCAGGCCCTCTCAAACTCAGTTGTCTATTCTGGGACAATTGGTTTTTGCCTGTCCATCCTTTCTTTTTCAGATTGAGATTATTTTTTGTTGATCATCTTTAAAATGTTTTATTTATTTATTTGTATTTTACTTGAAAGGCGGAGAGAGTGAGTCAGAGACAAAGATCTTCCATTTGCTGATTCACACCCCCCGCCCCCGAAATGTTCACAGCAGCCAGGGCTGGGCCGGGCTGAAGCCAGGAGCCCAGAGCTCTATCCAGGTCTCCCATGTGGGTGGCAAGTACTCGAGAACTTGAGCCATCATCTCCCAGGTGCAGAGGAGCCAGGACTTGAACCAGGCGCTTTCTTATGGGATGGGAGCATCCCAAGTGGTGACTCAAACTACTGCACCACAATACCCACCCTTCTCTATCCATTCTTCTGAGTATCTTTCCCACTGCCCAACTTCTTGGGACTTTCATAGATTCTGTACAGGGATTCTGTTGTAATACAAGAATGAATGACAGTATCTGCCATTCACTAAGCACTTACTAGGCACCATAATGCCTGCAGTGCTTTGTCTGCATTTTCATTCCCTAATCCTCACAGTAATCCCAAGAGCTTATATAGCATCACTCCCTTCCCCTCCTCCCTGTGTGGCGACACAGAAGAGTCAGCGACTGACATACGTGAAGTAAGAAGCAGCAGGCTTCTTGCTGGTTTCTCTGATAAAATGTCTGGGGAGGGAGGAGGCTGAAGCACTGGAACTGTCTCCACTGTAGGGAGGTGGTTTTCCGCTTCCTCCTCATGGCTCTCCCCGCCCAACATACACACACCTGCCTCAGGACGCGCCCCTCGCCCAGGTGTCTCTGGCGCGGTCCTGTCTTCAGAGATCTGCCCTGTTGGCCCCTGATCCCATGTCCGTTTTGGCCTGCTCTGTTCTTCCCCTGTCTCTCTTGCTGAGGGCTCAGGAGTCAGCTGCAAGTTCTCCTCTTCCCCATCTCCAGCTCACAGTGTGGGCCTTGCGTGTGGAAGCAGGAAGCTGTCTGACTTGTGACTGCAGAGAGGTGTCTGAACGCTGATTTTGATCACTGTGACCCGCTTTACGTCTGTAAGCCAATCTGTGTAGGGGCTCGGTCACAAAACAGCTTTTTTGTATGAGATGGGACTTTATGGAAAATGGAATTAAGAGATGTGTTTATTTTGGTGTAAAAATTTTTTGAGATTCATACACAGCCCTTCAAAGAATTCACAAAAAATGAATATCATAAAAATGCATATTATGAAAAAGTATGCATAAATTTCAAAATCCTTTACACCAAAATATGCATTATGAAAATGAATAGTGTGAAAAAACTATGCATGAATTTCAAAACCATTTTGGGCCTTTTTTGACAAACCTTTGAATGTACCATTGAATTTATGTGTGTGTGTGCGCTCACGAATGTGTGTGCTTTTTGCACATTATAAAATTTTAACCAAGTAAAAATGTGTTTAAAAAAAACAAGAACTGTTGGTAATACCATGATTCAGAAATAAATGTTTTGTCTCTCATGTAGTCTTTACATTTTATGTAACGTTTACAGTTTAGAATCTGCCTCTAAAAATCATGTTTTGGACTTTTCTTTGCCCACTTTGTGTTAGAGAAGAAATATTTGCCAGTGTTTAAAACAATGCTGAATGCAGAGTGTGTGCTGGTTATGAATACACTGTTCTGTAATGTAGTTCATGTAAGAGCTCACAGGCCCCAGATGAAGAGGGACACAGAGGGCTCTCTGACAGCTCATGAAGGCCCTGGCCTCTCCTATGAGAAAAAGAACAATTGTTTCGCTTGTCTGGTAGAAGTTGTGAGTGTGGAGTAAATTACATACTCTTTTCTCTCCTGGGGATCTACTGTGCTAAGTGCTTGTTAAAAGTGGATGTCCCCTGGGGCCAGCACTGTGGCACAACGGGTTAACGCCCTGGCCTGAAGCGCCGGCATCCCATATGGGCACCAGTTTGAGACCCAACTGCTCCACTTCCGATCCAGCTCTCTGCTGTGGCCTGGGGAAGCAGTAGAAGATCGCCCAAGTCCTTGGGCCCCTGCACCTGCATGGGAGACCCAGAAGAAGCTCCTGGCTCCTGGCTTCGGATTGGTGCAGCTCTGGCCGTTGCAGCCACCTGGGGAGTGAACCAGTGGATAGAATACCTCTCTCTCTGTCTCTCCTCCTCTCTCTCTGTAACTCTTTCAAATAAATAAATAAATCTTAAAAAATAAAGAAGTGGATGTCCCCTAGGTGAGCTGTGCCCAGAGGGGGTTCCCCCCACACCCCAATCCTTCCCCAGGCACTTGCTGCTTTTGGCCTGCCTACAACACAGGGAGAAATCTTGTGTGTAGGTTGAATCAGGGCCTTGGCAAAAAGAAACATTTTTTGTGGTCTTAGGAGTAAAACACACAAAGGCACAGCAGCCAAGAACAGAGCACCACAAGGTCTTGCTGTGCCCACAGTGCAAAATCCACATGAGACTGAGCCTCTGTGGTGACACCCGGTTAAGGGTTTAAATGGGGTAGGGGAGAATTCTGCCTTCCCAGGTGCATTAGCAGGGTCCTGGATCACAAGTGGAGCAGCCAGGATTTGAATTGGTGCTCGTTTGGAATGCTGGTGTTGTAGTATATTTTTTCATTGTACATGTAATGGGAATTTTCCATGAAGTCCTCTCATACATTCTGGTGGAAGTAGAGGTCTCCTGTGTACAAAGTTTCAGAATAAAATAGAGAACAGAAACTAAATAACTAAATAGGTCTTCCTGTCCATCTGAAATTCAGATCTAAGAATATTCTAGTTTTTTTTGAAATGCAGAGACAGACTGGTCCACTTCCCATATGCCTGTAACAGCTAGGATTGGGCCAGAAGTCAGGATGGGTCTGAACCAGGAGCCCAGAAAGCCATCTGAGTCTCCCATACAAGTGGCAGGGGTCCAAGTACTTGTGCCATCACTGGCTGCCTCCTGCGTGTACATTAGCAAAAAGCTGAATTTGGAAGTGGAACTGGGTCTCAAACGTAGATGCTGTGGTATGCAACGTCGGCACCTCAAGCATCACTTCTATGTCTACACCAGATGCCTGCCCAGCGTTCTACTTTGGTTTGCTAAATCGGGCAACCTTACATGAACATCCCTTCTGTATTCCGTCTCCTCCAGCAGGAGCAATCATTCCTCATTGTGTTTCTTATTTTTCTGCAGGGTCTCCATCCTACTTTTGTTGACTGGTAGAACTGTGCATTCATTAATATAAAACATCTTGTTACATTATCACCAACGCTACCGTATTGACTTTTGTTGATGTAATGAAATAGCTGCATCCTGAGTTGCTCTTGACTGGTCTTACTGCTGGCCAGGACATAAATGGGGATCCTGGGCTGGCCAGAGCTGTCATTCTTTGGGGTCTGGGAGTAGGGACAGTCTGCTTTTTTCCCACTTCATAAATCATGTTGTGAACTGAATGCACTGATTGATACCTCCTAAACACTAATTAATGTTGTGAAACTTTAATTAGCACTTACAACAAGTGGCCTATTTGTCTGGTGAAAATAATGATACCTGTTCTACCTTCTTCACCAGATTGTTTTGAGAAAAAAAAAAAAAAACAGTAGCTGTGTAGTTTTTAAGCTGTGAAGTGCAAGCCAGACATCGGGGAACAGCCCTGGTCTCTTGATAATTTGTGCCTTGACATGAACTCCTGATGGAATCGACTCCTGCCCAAGTGCCTGGTGACCCTGGGGCTGGCACTGTAGTACTCCCCTCATCCAACAGCGAGATGATCGAGGAGCGTTGAGAGGAGACTGCTCTGGCTTGCAGTGCCATCTTCATTTTTGCTGATGGTTTCCTTTTGCAGTTTGTTCCAGCTTTCTCCCGTGCTTTTTCATAACCTGAATATGTTTTTTGGGCAGATACGTGCTTATTTAAGGTAGCTATAGAATTTACATTAGAGTGTGAGTTGTTATTTTATATTAATATAGTAATATTTATAAAACTTGATAGGGAAACAGAAAATGACTCACAGTTCCACAGTCAGCTTATGCTTGTTAGGTGAACCAGCTCAAACACAGATTGTTCATGTATTTGGTCCTCACTGGTTGACTGCAACGTTCCTTGCAGTTTTCCAAGTCTTCATAGCAACCATGGTTTTCAGGTTGCTGTTTTCAGTGGCTGTAGAATCATCGGTAGAGTGTTCTTAGCAGCTGGTCGAACTCTTGTTTTGGCTTGGACGTGTGGGCTGTTCCCAGGTTCTCCCCTGTTGTAGATCAGGTCATAGAGAACATCCCCGGGCCTGGTCATTTTCTCTTCCTTTTTGGTTATTTCCTGAGGATAATTTCAGAGAAACAGGACAACTAGGTTGAAGGGCGTGGCTGTTTTCATGGCTCCAGTAACCCTTACAGAGCTGGAATCTTGTTATCCTGGCCAGTTACTTGGCTCTGGGTTTATTCTCTGTGCTGACCTCAAACGAGGTACAAAGGCCACTGATAAGGCTGGGCCAGGCAGACACAGCCGAAGACTCAGAGCTCGCAGTGCACTGCCACCGCGTGCTGCAGCCCACTCTCGGCTGTGTAAATATTTTTCCTGGGCAGGAGCATTTCTCAAACAGAACTCTGAGCCCACTGCGGTGAGCCTGACAGCAGGAACGGCATGCTGTTTGTCAAGCGGCAAGTCCCCAGGGACTGGGGCCACCCTGGTGTGTGCTGAGATCCCCTGCAAGGACAGGCCTGGAGCAAGGCTGAGGCGCTGCATTCCTGGTGGTGAGTCGGAGCCCGGTGGGGGTGTCAGCACCGCCCCGCAGCACAGGGCAAGCCGATTAGAGACTGGGGCTGCTTGCTTTCTCAGATTCCCTCCTGGACTTCCAGGGTCTCCTGACTCAGGCTGCAAGGGATTAAAATGTGCATTCTGAGTGGTGCTCTGTGTTGGGCCCTGAGCCGGGTGGTCAGGACTACCAGAGGAGCTGAGAGCCTGACCCCAGGCGGGGGGTGGGGGTCGGGGGTTTTTGCCATTTCCTTGTTCAGCCTCCCTCCCCCATCCTCAGATGGCAAAACATCAGTCAGTGAAGAAGGGCGAAGGTAGAAGCTGCTTGCGGAGACTTTTTTTCCTTTATTCATGTTGACATCTAAAGTCAGAAGTGTGGCATCTCAGAAGCTGTGGTTAAACACATCAAGGGAAAAGTGTGTTTCAGAAAACTTCCTAAAACCTGACAGTGACATGGGTAAAAGAATTATGTGCTCCCTGATAGAGCTGACGCTGATGAGATTATTTTTAGTGCGAATTGTTATGTGGAGCCCAATTAATAAACCTGATGTCTTGAGTTTATTTGTTGCATCATACAGTTTCATCCCAGTACTAGATGCATTTTAATAATTATATTTAATTAGATTATGCGTTTCAGCTTAATATGAAACTGTTAACTGTGGGTCTGTTGATGGCTCTTTTCACACCGAAGCTTATAAATGAAATCATCTATTTTCTTTGAGCGGTGGTATTTGAGAAGATAGCTCTTTATTAAAGTGAGAAGTAGTCATATCTAGGTTTTACAACTGCTAGACCACTGGGGCCACCAAGGGAGAGGAGCCTCTGGGTTTGGAATCTTGCCTGCATGGCTCTGCAGGACCAGAATCCATCCCGCGCCCAGAGAGGGTTGTGAAGTCCCTCCCGTGCCGCCAGGGCTTGCCTGGTTTTAACCTGTAGCCGGCTTAAGCTCCCTTGCTCCAAGCCTTGGGCGAGTCACAATGGGTTAAGCGTCAGCTCTCAGCCAGGCGGTGATTCGCTCTCCAGCTAAGCCGAGGAGGGGTGTCTCGCCTTCCAGGGAGGACCGGCCTGTCCCGGGCTGGAAAGGCTAGACTCCAGGACTCCTTCCCTTCTCGGAGGCTGGGCAAAGGAACCCTGCTGGAGGATATTTCTGCCCGGATGCCCTGGAGAGAACAACAAGATAGAAAGAACCCAAAATAAAAACGCAGCAGGGAGAGACCCGCTGAGTTAAGAACTTGAGCCGTTGCTGGTTGCTGTTATTCTGAGAGTACTCAGGACCGAGACCAGGATCTGCATCTGCGGGGCTCTGAGTGAGTACCGGCCTTTACTTCTGATTATGAGCTTCCCCTCTGTCTCCCAGGACCTGGGTGGGCTCTGAGCCCATCCACAGGGTAGCTCCTTTGCTTCCTCTTCCAGGCTGTGCCTTCTTCCTGTGCCCTGCATAACTGAAATTTCTCTCCGTGGTGCTGCCGCTGAGAAACCTTTGAATGGGCTTGGAGGAGAATGAGTGTTTAAACCTCACGTTTTGTGCCTTGGGATCCTTTCTATAAAAGGCAGTTTGGTTCCATCTGGCATGAAAAGATGTTAGTGTAGTTTTGAGATTCACAGGAGCAGTGAGTTCTTACTCTTATTTTTTTTTTCCTGGCAAAATTTTATAACATTCCACTGAGCGGTCCCGTATACGGATAATCTGAAAGAAGGCACAACTAGGAAATCAGGTTTCGTAAGGCTCATACAAACATTTGTAGAAATCCTAAGTCCAAGTTCAAGTTATTTTCCTGCTCCTTTTGTGACTTCTCTATGGGGTGTTTTTGGAGTGAGCTGTTAACTGATTTACTCATTTCCATATGCTTCAGGAGAAGTATGCTCACGTTGCAAGGCCAAGCCTGGTTCTACTTTTGGGCTGCTGTTCATTCTGCAGCCCGAAAACAGAAGAACTTGTGAAGTATGTGGTCCATGTGGACACAGAGCTTTAGGGATTTTAGCTGGTATTTCTACACACAAGTGAGCACACCACTTTAAAAATAACTGCGCTGCTATTTTGAGGGTTTTAAAAAATATGGACAGTGACAAGATTTCTTACATCCTAGCAGTTCTTAGAACAAGCCATAGCTGAAATTCAGATGAAGTAATGTTCTCTAACATTAAGAAGGCGTTTTTAGTCATCATATAGATGAGAGAGAGGAGAGCTGTGCCCAAGGGCAAATTGTTGGAGTCATGTGATTTGTTCTCATCTTGAAAGTTTCGTCTTCGGACACTTCCTTTGTCCGTTTAATTTGAGGCAAGCCAGGTTTCAGTAATCCCGACATTATTCCCAGCTGGACCAGAGCTTGTGGACTAAATTAGCGTTTCACCATATAAGCCCTTATTTCAAGCAGGTGGCACTGAGACGCTGTTTATGGAAGCAATTTGCTATTAATAGTGACAAGCGCTGTGATGATTTCAGTTCCTTTTTCATTTAATTGGAAAAAGTTTTCTCTCCCAGGGATTGTATTTTGGACCTGGCCTCTGCTGGGTAGAATCTGAATATAGTGGTTTGGTTTGGGGAGTTTAATCTCTCAATATTTGGCTTGGATGATAGCGGCTTTGTAAATAATTTTGTGAAAACATTGATTCAGCTCATCCTGGCAGTTCCCCTCCCTGCCCACTTTGCTGAGTGCCTTTCCCCTAACATCGGTGGCCACTGGGCCGAGGCACTCCACCTGCCTCTGAGTGGCAGGTGCAGGTAAAGTCCCCTGAAAGAAAGTGGGGAAGCATTCCAAGCCAGAGATCAGAGAGGGAGCATGAGACCCTGCCAGCAGTTCATAAGCCGAGTGCTTAATTTCTTTAAAACGCAGGTCACGAGCAGCAACTCTTAATCTCTTCTAATGAAAACCAGGGAAAGTTCTTTTCTGCCGCTCTTGCTCTTCCTACAGCCACCAAGGTCCAGCTGATTTTTTTTCCCCCTTTCTCCTGGGCCTTTTAGGGTTGATGGGCTGGAATGCAATGTGTTACTCACATCAGAGGCACACCATGGAAGTGTTTTGGGGGTGGCTTGTTTGGCAGGTTCCCCGCCACCCATGAGGACAGAGGCTGACCTGTCTTCCCGCGGCTTGGCAGGGACTGGACGGGTGTGCCCTGACCAGTGCCCCGCCCTGCCAGGGGGTGAATCAGCGTGATGAGACGCTAGGGTGGAGCCCTGCCAGCCTGAAGGCCACTCAGGGAGGATGGCTTGCAGGGCAGGCCGTTCCAACAGTGCCGCTTACGGGAAAAAATTGCAAAATGCCTAAGTACTGTGCCACCAGATTTTTCCATTAGCACCACACTTTGCTCAGCTTCCCAGTGTGGCCCAGGGACAGCTGTTTGGCTGAGTGAGGGAAAGTGGCTAGCATCTAAGCTCTGTGCCTGGCGGGGGATGGGACCCAGCAGACCTGCGCACTGCCTCCCCTGCTCCCACGTGCCCCCGCACACATGCCCTGGAGTTGGGCTTTCTCCAGGGGCAGGTGCTAGGATGTGAGTTGAACTCTCAGCAGCTCAGGATGCTGGCTTTCTGTGAGGAAACCTGAGAACATCTTCCAGAAAGCTACAGGAGACTGAGGCTGTGGCCTTCTCTTCTGGGGTGGTAGTACTCAGTGAGGATGGAAAGCTAACTTCCCACCTAGTGGCGCGTTCACACTGGGGCATCACACGGGGCCTTCCAGGAGGAGTGACACGAAGCTCAGGAGAAAGACTGTGGCTCCTGCGTCCTAGCCTCAGCCTCTTGCCCCCCGGTGGCCACGCTCCGGTCTTTGTAGTACACCAGCCTCCAGGCCCTGTGAACGCTGGTCTGCCCCTGCCCTGTTTTGGTGAGGGTGGCTGCTAGGATTAAGAGCTTTGCACTGCGCTGTAATTGTTCTGTCTCCCTGTGTACACTGTCACTGACTTGAGTCTCTGCTTTTTCCCCTAATCCTGCACCCTTGCTGTGGGCCGTATTCTGACGGGAACCCTGATGAACAGTCCTGGTGCCTGCAAACATCGTGGCAGGCTTGCCCAGTCCTCCGTGGCTCCATTTAGTAAGGGCCCAGCCGTCCCAGGAGTTGTATCAGTAGGGGTGCTGCCCCCTCCGGATGCTGATCTCCAGCTCTGCCCTTCCCTCTTCCCTAGTCGGTGGCTCTGCTCAGAGCCCACTTCTCTAGATCTGGGTGTCTTTCCTGTATCTGTTACTATAAGGTCTTCTCAATCCTTGTGTCCTGCTGGCTAGCTCTCATTCATCTCCCAGCAAATACACGCAGAGATACTCCCAGTGGGAGTCCATGTCTCCTTCCTCTTTATTGCTACAGTGCTTTGTGTTTCTATCAAATGATTACCATCACCCACTTCCAGTTAGGAAAAAGGCTTCTGCCTCACTGGTATGCAAGCTTTAAGGTTTTAAGAGGCAGGAATCCTTATATCATCCTGTGCTTTGGATGCCCGTCTCGCCTTGCTCAGCACTGTCAGGTCAGCAGCCCTGTTGTTCAACCAGCAAGTGTTCGTAGAACACCTGCTTTGAGTCCACAGCCTGGTGCTGGGGTGTGTAACAGCCCAGTGCCTGCCTGAGGATTTGTGTGATGGAGTTGATCCCTGCCAGTTGACGGCCTGGTAGTGCTCTACGCCAGCTTGTTCTCTGCAGTTCCCAGGTGAATGCTCTGTGAGGGTCATGCTCTGGTTACTGGGACATTTTTCACAAGTGAACAAGTGGCTTTCACTGTGCCACACACACTCTTGTGGCGGTGAAAATGGTACCATCTGCTAAATGCATTGGGTTTCAGGAAGAAGGGGACTGGGTATAAATGGCTGTCCAAGGAAAGGTCATTGTCAGAGGCCATCTGGAAAGTCCTTTCTAGGTCCCATTGCCTCTCGTTTCTTTCCTCGGGTACTGGGGGCATAGGAGAAAGGGGAACTGCTTTTAGTATTGAGTCTGGTTTGGTGGGCTGGACTCTGTTATTTCTGGGTGTGGATAAGCAGAGCTGTGGGTAAGATGGTCACCTCTGGGTACATGCCGAACTGGTCTACCTTTGTTTTGCCCCACTGTTTTCTTGGGAAGGTGTCTACAGACATCATTTCTCTAAGATGGGAGGATTGGAGCTAGTGCTTGTTTTCCCATATCTAGTTCTGTGACCTCCAATTTTTTTGTCACTCGACTTTTTAAAATTTGGTGAAAATCATCATTGCGAGTGCAAGCCAGGCTGTGACGAAAGCCTCTGGTGTGAGCCCTCGGCATGATCGGAGATCTGTGCCTGTGCAGAGGGAAACGCGCTTCACTGAGCGGGGTGTGGGGAGGAATGCAGGGCACCTTTTCTTGCCTTCTAAGATTGGGTTGTGGAATGGCATCCTCCTCCTCGTGTCTCTGTGTGTGTGTGTGTCTCTCTCACACACACACACACACACACACACCTCTGCTGCAGGTGCACCTCGGGAACTCTCCCAATGTGGAGTCCCCTGAAGGAGAAGTCGCACACCCACTGCAGCGTATGCCTCACAGGAGAGGACGAGCCCAGGGCCTTTTACTCCCCCTGCAGGTTGTGCCAACCCTGTCACAGAGGTGGGTGGAGAAGGCATCCTGCACTGTGGGGAGGGGCTGTACCCACCTTCTTCCCCACTGGGGCTTCATAGACACTCGGGACCGTTGGGTATCAAGCTCAGCTCTGTGTCAAGGCTGAGGAAAGACTGGGACAAACGGTGTGCTAAGGGGCTGCTGTTTGGTTCAGTGGTTAAGATGTCCACGTCTGGGTCGCATTCCCAATTCCAGCTTCCTGTGTTGCAAACCCTGGGAGGCAGCAGGTGATGGCTCAAGTACTAGTGTCCCCACCACTCCCGTGGGAGACCCAGATTGGATTCTCAGCTTCTAGCTTCAACCTGGCCCAGCCCTGGCTATGCGGTCATGGAGAGTGAAACAGCAGATGGGAAGAGTTCCAGATGAGGATCAGCGACAGAGGGTTCACTCTGAGAGTCCAGAGGGAGCTGTGGCTAGATGGAAAAGGGGTGGCTGCAGACAGCTGGTTTGCAGATGGCCTTTGCAAAGGAGGGCAGTTTTGTTGCCTGAGGAGATTGGGTGGCAGCACATCAAACAAAGAATGAATGCTACAGCAAGGGCACTGAAAGAGGAGGGTGGTTTTTCCCTGCCCCACTCCTCTCTTGAGTTCCCTGAGGGCTCCTGGAAAGGCAGAGTCTGGGCGATAGCTGTGTTAGGGCAGCAGCAGAATGAGTAGTAGCAGTGGAAGAGCAGTAAGCTTACAGGTGACATATGCATCACTCTACAGTCCCAGGATCATGCTGCCGTCATAGGCTTCTTGTGAAAACTGCACGAGTTCATGAATGTAAACATTGAAACGCTGCCGTGCAGAAGTGTGCACAGGGCTGTGGAAGGTTGGAGACAGGGAGGCCTTGGGAAGACTGAGGACCAGATGCATTTGTGCTGTAGCCACGAGCCTAGGGGGCGTTGTGAGATGGACAAGCCGGGAGGAAGGAACACCTGGGGAAGGAGGTGAATTCAGGGTTTGTCAGCACACCCACATCTTGGGGTGTGCACAGTGTGACTCACATCGCCGCTCACTGCTTAGCTGAACCATACAAGGAGGCCGTGATCCTGTTGGGCTTCACAGCCGCAGGTTCAGAAATGTTCTGTTGCAGCCCAAGGTTATGGGGCCGCCTTCCGGGAACCCGGGCTGCGCTCTCTGTGGTCGGCCTGGGGTGGCAGAAGTCTCCCGTCTGTAGCCTGTTGCCTTTTCTGCTTGCTCCCTGCCCTTCAGAAGAGAAGCCTGGACTGTATACTCACCTTCACACACATTTGGCTTCTTCCTTTATATGTGCAGTAAGAGAGTATAGGCAGACAGGTCTGTCTTTCCACGGTGGGAACCTTTATGATTGATGGTTTCCTTGCCCTAGAAGCTCCTACTTTTAATTTGTTTGCCTTGCCAACCTTTGGCATCCTCTGGTAAAGGATTAGTTGTTTATTTGCATACAGTGATTTTTTTCTGCAGGACCCGCCTTCATAGAAGCATAGAGGCACACACCCACAGGATCAGCTGTAATCACCTGCAAGTACTTTATATAATAAGCTGTGTTCTTACCAGAATACACTATTTATGAATAAGAATTGAACACTTTGTTTACATGTCTTCCTCACTGTAACTCTGGGAACAGATTCTTCGATGTTGATGCTTGGTTCAGAATATAATGTGATGAAGTAATACCAGACGACAAGTCCAAGGGAATTTTTACGTACCACAGTACATTATTGACTGGAACTTATCAAACTGTGTGTTTACAGTGAGTAGATTATATAAAATTTTTTTAAAAAGATTTATTTGCTTGAAAGGCTGAGTAGAGTTAGAGAGATTTTCCATCTGCTAGTTCACTCCCCAAGTGGCTGCAACAGCCAGGGCTAGGCCAGGTCAAAGCCAGGAGCTCCCTCTGGTCTCCCAGGTGGGTGGCAGGGACCCAGACATTTGAGCCATCTTCTGCTGCTTTTCCAGGCACATTAGCAGGGAGCTGAGTTGGAAATGGGGAAGACAGGACTTGAACTGACGCCGTATGGGATATTGTCTTTGCAGGTGACCACTTGACCTGCTGCGCCACAGCACTGACCCCATGTTTATCTCCCAAAAGGGGAAGTAATAGTCCTAATGGAAATCTCATCAAATTGATGGGTTATTGTTAAAATAATGTAGAAATATTTGGACCTGATAATGCAAAAGATCTGGAGGTGGAAGCATTCTCTTAGTTGGTCATTTCTTGTCCAACAAGTGGGTTTCCTTGGTATAAAACAAACCCAAATGAGTACCCAGAAAGATGTCTGTCTTAAGCATGGCCACTGTGATGCCATCAGAGGGAATGGAAGGGGAAAGTATGAGGAGTGAGGTCAGAAGTGTGCAGGCACCAAGCAAAACTGTGAAACTAGGTGGATCCCATAGATTGTCATAAAACCTGGCCTCCACAGTGAGCTACCCCTGTTATGAATTCTGTAAAGCAGGCTGTCTCAAGGCATCCCTAATCCTTGTTGATCTCTGTTACTGTTTAGAACTGGCTTTGCTTGTTAGCCTCATGACAGAATTCTGCAGATCTTGTTCCACCGGAACTGCCTTTACCCAGTGAACCTAGGCACAGAGGAAGCAAATGTTGAAAGAACCTGTGTTGTTGGTTTTTTTTTTCCTTTCTTTAAATTGAGATGACGAATTTTAAACATCAGAAGGACAAACCATTCTTAACTAACTTTAAAAAATAGAAATAGGGGGACAGCACTGTGGTATAACTCATAAAGCCACTGCAGGTAATGCTGGCATCCCATATGGGCACCAGTTTGAGTCCCAGATGCTCCACATCTAGTTCAGCTCTCTGTTAATGTGCCTGGGAAAGCAGTGGAAGATGGCCCAAGTGCTTGGAAGAAGTTCCTGGCTCCTGGTTTGACCTGGCCCAACCCTGGCCATTGCAGCCACTTGGGGAGTGAACCAGCAGATGGAAAATCAATCAATCAATCAATCAATCTCTCTCTCTCTGCCTTTCAAATAAATAAGTAAATCTTTCAGGAAAAAAACAGAATCTCAGGGGGTTACTCAGTGGTGTTATCACCCCAAAACTGAACGCACTTAGTTTGAAACTATTTCTGCCCTTTGCAAGTTGCATGGCCTTGATTTGAATAAAATGTTGAAGGGAATGGGGACAGGAGAAGGGCTTGGCTCTGCGGTTTATGTGTGGCGTTTTTAGTCTTCAAATTGCATGTTGCAGTAAATAAGAATAAACCCAGATGAGCCACCCCGGCCTCCAGTCCAGCCTGGCTTTGGCGTGAGACGAAGCATTGCCACTGTCAGCCGGCAGCTGCGCCGGACCTCAGGCTGTAGCAGGCAGCCCTCTGGACACCGAGGGTTGCAGGCCGAGGAGTTAGTCAGAGGGCAGGATGAGGAAACACTGGCTGCCTTGCTGTCTGAGTTCTTCATAGAATGAAACGTTGACAGCTGAATTTCTAGCCTGGCATTTCACACCTCTGAAGGGAAGGAGGATGACTGGTTTGAAAAATTAGGAAAATGGGCCGGCGCCGTGGCTCAACAGGCTAATCCTCCGCCTTGCGGCGCCGGCACACTGGGTTCTAGTCCCGGTCGGGGCACCGGATTCTGTCCCGGTTGCCCCTCTTCCAGGCCAGCCCTCTGCTGTGGCCCAGGAGTGCAGTGGAGGATGGCCCAAGTGCTTGGACCCTGCACCCCATGGGAGACCAGGAGAAGCACCTAGCACCTGGCTCCTGCCATCGGATGAGCGCGGTGCGCCGGCCGCAGCGCGCTGTCCGCGGCAGCCATTGGAGGGTGAACCAACGGCAAAGGAAGACCTTTCTCTCTGTCTCTCTCTCTCGCTGTCCACTCTGCCTGTCAAAAATAAAAAAAAAAAAAAAAGAAAAAGAAAAAAAAATAAAAGAAAAATTAGGAAAATGGGAGAGGTCTCAGCTTCTTGTGGTGTTGTTTGTTGTTAAGACCCCTGCTAGGGGTTCTGTCGCTCGCTTGTTTTTGCTGTCTCATTGATGCTCAGTCCTGGCATCACACCCGTGGCCAGCAGCGGCTGTTAGCCAGGCAGGAAATTCCAGATGGGTATAAATAAATCCCCGCACCAGCTCCTGGGCGCTCTCCTTCTCCTGTGTGGAGCCTCTTGAGCGCCCAGGGAAGCGGGCCTGGGACGTGGCTTCCTGCTTGCTCAGTGACCGTTATTTTCTGTCTGGGTGGGTAAGTAGGAAGGTCCAAACAGGAGGGTGCGCATGCCGTTGGGGTGGAGGTGGGAGAAATATAAACTCGAGGTCTGCAGGTTGTGAACAGTATTTACTTGTGTTACAGGCTGGAAAGGATAACTCGGTGTTCCATCGTGGGGTCAGTGAAAATCTCAGCTTTTGCTAGGGCTTTCACATAGAGCTGTCATTGTTGTAGGAGGGAAAGTTTGTATAGGTTGAGGTTTGAATATTTACATGTACGCTTTATTCAGATTCCAGAATTTCCGTTTCTGTTGCTAAATCCATCCTTAGTCGTTTTTCAGCTCTTTCCTGAGCTTTTTCCTTATCACCCATAGGGAATTGCTCAGTTTGCATTAAATCTGGTTGATTTTTTTTATATATATAAACACTGTAAAACAATATAACGACTGAGATTCGTAAAAATACTATAGCTTTCTACAGCCTTCCTCTCCTATCCCAAACAACTGCACTGGTTTTGTAAGCAAAGCCCTTTCTCTGCTGAAGCCTTGCCTTGCCTTGCGCTGCTTTTCTGCTCTTTAGAAAATTGCCCTTGGAGGCCGGCGCCGTGGCTCAACAGGCTAATCCTCCGCCTTGCGGCGCCGGCACACCGGGTTCTAGTCCCGGTCGGGGCACCAGATTCTGTCCCGGTTGCCCCTCTTCCAGGCCAGCCCTCTGCTGTGGCCCGGGAGTGCAGTGGAGGATGGCCCAAGTGCTTGGGCCCTGCACCCCATGGGAGACCAGGAAAAAAGCACCTAGCACCTGGCTCCTGCCATCGGATGAGCGCGGTGCGCCGGTCACAGCGCGCCATCTGCGGCAGCCATTGGAAGGTGAACCAACAGCAAAAGGAAGACCTTTCTCTCTGTCTCTCTCTCTCACTGTCCACTCTGCCTGTCAAAAAAAAAAAAAAAATTGCCCTTGGAACTGGCACATTTCCTACATGCACCACCGCATGTGTTAGGAGGAAAGTCTGGAAAACAGCAGTCAGTCCCCAGGCCAGTCCTCTCCTGTGCGTGCACCATGAGTTTGGGCTGGGTTTCTGCAGTAATTCTCGGGCTTAGACAGTGGGTGGTAGAGAGCCACCTGGCCTCAGGGGATGCACAGCAAGTGCTGAGGTAATGACATCATGGCTGCTCCAAGACAGAATCTGGGTAAAGCGCCACTGCCTCTTGTCAATGGTACGGAGCACTGCTCCGAGGGCCGCCATGTGAAGCCAAGGTCACTGTTACCGTCACAGGCCTTCGTAACACTTGGATATGCCCCCTCCATAAGACCATAGGCTGATTCCTTCTTAGGACAGTCATTCTTCCTGCTTTTGTCCCCTTGCAGCCTGGCTTCTGGCTTCTGACTTCACACCCAGTGGAGGTGATGATGCAGCCGAGGGGACCCTGAGTGGGGACGGCCAGGTCAGGCCTGTTAGGAGAGGTACTGCTGCAGAGAGCAAGGCTGCAGGCTCCGTCCACCAAGCTCGTCTGGTCCCACAGCTGCTGCAGCTGATGTCTGTCTATGCTGGATCTCCACCCTGCCGTGCTGGGAACTCTGTGCCTGGTACAGTCACTGCTTGGTCATAGAGCAGCGGTGGCTGTCTTAAGTCCCGCTGATCCCCTTATTTCATGCATAGACATCTTAGGGCTGCGTTGAAGGATCCCAGGCCTCTGCCACCCATTGCTCACCCATGGACTAGGAAACGTTTGTAGCTCCTGTTTTTGCTCTGTGACGGGAAGGGGTTGGGTGCCCTCCCACACAGGCAGGCTCATGTGTGTGACTGCTGGGAGGATGCACTGCCTGGTTCCGGGTGTGGTGGCTACACAGCGGGTAACACAGGGCAGTGCTCTAAGCACATCCCAAGATGCCGCCCGGGGATCGGTACGTGCCGCCCGCTTCCTTGGTGAGAAGGAAATATTTTAAACATAGCAAGGTGCTCTTCGACTTCTGTGTGCTTCGGTCTTGCCTCCTTCCTGGACGTTTGGGTGTTGGACTAGGGCACCGCACGTCTCACATGTGTACGTGCACAGCCCCTGCGGGCTCCACTGCAGCTCCCTCCACCACTCTGGAAGCAGAACCACATCCAGGTTTTAGCAAACTGCGGTGACTTTTCAATAAGTATCCCAGGGGCCGACCCCGAGGCTCACTTGGTTAATCTTCCACCTGCGGCACCGGCATCCCATATGGGCACCGGTTCTAGTCCCAGTTGCTCCTCTTCCAGTCCAGCTCTCTGCTGTGGCCCGGGAAGGCAGTGGAGGATGGGCCAAGTGCTTGGGCCCTGCACCCACATGGGAGACCAAGAGGAAGCTCCTGGCTTCAGATTGGCGTAGCTCTGGCCGTAGCGGCCATTTGGAGGGTGAACCAATGGAAGGAAGAACTTTTTTCTGTCTCTCTTTCTCACTGTCTAGCTCTATCTGTCAGATAAAAAAAAAAAGTATCCCAGACACTTCACACCCAGTCTTCAGTGGTGGAGGCAGGTGGGGATGTCTGGGGAGGGAGGAGGTCTGGACTATCTGTGGGCCACTAGGGCTTGTGCACTACTAAACCGCACAGGGTGATCATGTGGTGCCAACAGTCTGTCACTACAGGGTGGCTAACGCAACAGCTGGCAGAGGCCCCGGAACGGTGTGCTGGGTGCAGGGAACAGAAGGAGCAAAGGCGGGTGGACTTGGAAATGGCTCCATACAGGGAGGCTCAGGATGTGGAGGAGGAGGAGGGAAGTGCCAGATGGGGAAAAAGCAGGGACGACTTTGGGTGCTACGGGAAGGAGCATTTAGGCTTCATTCTTGCAGTCGGCCTCCTGGCACATCCATCTCAAGGTTCCTCATGGAGAGTCTACACGGTTCCCAGGCAACCTCAAATATAGGTGAAATTCCTCCAGGAGTGTGTAATACAGGGCGCCAGACCACCGCCCGCCTGGACAGCAGCCACCTCACTGGCAGCTGGAGAGACCGCAGAGCCTTGGCTGTGCTCCCTGCTGCCCGGATGCCTGCGCATGGAAGCATGGGGGAGGGGAGGGAGGTAGGAAAATGTCTTCTTAAATTTCAGGCCGACATAGAATCTGTGAAAGAGCTCCCGTAGCTCCTGCACCCAGCTTCGGCTGCCTGTCTCTTCAGCCTCCTTTAGTCTAAAACAGTCCTTCCTTATGACACTGCAGTCCAATGTCTTCTCGAGGGTCCGTCCATGTTCCCCGGGCTCTGGTCTCGCAGCTTCTTGGCAGGACACTTGCAGAAGCGATGCTGTACTCTTGGGGCTGCACCTCACCAGGGCTCCTGATGGCAGCTGTGATCGGCTGGCCAAGCTGGTTCTCTCGCCTTGCTTTCCACGGAGTCCCCATTTTCCGCTTTGCGCCTGAGGACTGAACATGTGGGAGGTCCTCAGACCACACACGTCCTGTTCTTTGGTAGCCAGTCTCCGCCAGCTAGTCTCAGCATCCATGGGTGCTGCCTGCTGGAGTCTGCCCCTGCTGTGATGAATGCCACGTGGACACTATTTCCTTCTATACCAGAGTCTTAAAAAGCTCATGCAAGGTGCCTATCATAAAAAACTATAGACAGAAACCTCAAAAAATCTGTTAAGTTGTGGGTGTCATACATGGCACAGCAGCTTAAATGTCTTCTTGAGACACCTGCATCCCGCTTTGGAGTGCTAGTTCGAGTCTTAGCTCCTCCATTTCCAGTGCAGCTTCCCACAAGTGTGCCTGGGAAATTAGCAATAATAGCCCAAGTTCTTGGGTTCCTGCGACCCACGTGGGAGACCTGGATGCAGTTCTGGGCTCCTGGCTTCAGTCTAGCCCTATGCTGGCTGTTGTGGGCATTTGGGGAGTGAACCAGGAGATGGAAGGTCTCTGTCTCTCCATCTCTCTCTCATTCTGCCTTTGAAATAAATAACTAATCTTTCAAAAATAAAAGCAAAGCAGATAGGCTTTAGTCATAAGACTGCGGCTGTTAGCATTCCCTGTGCGCTGAGTCAGGCCCATGGTGATGGTGGGGACAGGTGCCAAGGGCTGGAGGCATGCGCTGCCATCCCCCATCTCCCCCCCCCACCCTCCACGACATCCGGTGTCCATTGGGAGCAGAAATTCTGAGCCCTTGTCCCCTCCCAGAGTCCCGAATAAGGAGCTTGTCTGCATTACGTCTACTAAATCGCAGCGCCTGTGGCCCCTCGTCGTCCTGCTGTCTCCCACGGCCCAGGAGACTGTTTGTCATACTTTCATGAAAAGGAAGTCCCATCATTTTCCTATGCGGTGAGTCACCCATGGGTTCAAGGAGAAATATTTTCAGTTGTCACAGCAGACTGAGGAAACGGTTTCCAGCTCAGCCCAGTGTAGCCGAAATTCACCGGAACTCCTCAGCGACCTCCTAAATCTTCGGGGGTACAGGCTGTGGCCACGGGCCAGCCAGCTTGCATGTGGGCAGTGTCCAAGTTGTGCTGGTTGCGTCCACGGCCAGCATTTACTGTCTGGGTCAGTAGTTAAAACTCAGGCGATGCAAAGGAATGTGTGATTGCGAGAGAGAAGTTCCTGGGGCCTCCAGCACCGCACACAGCGCTCCTGGAGGATGCCCAAGAGGATTTTAGTGTCAACTCCAACGTCATTTACTCCCTTCTCTAAAGCCCTGTGGTAGTTGGCCAGTGCACCCCAGAATCAGGAGGATGACCTGACACCCTGGGCCCTGGCAGTCTGGGGCTCAGGCCCTGCAAGGCCCCCTTTGCAGTTTTTAAAAATAAAATAGTGGATTTTGCATATGGTGGTTCTTCTGTCTGGTGCTTCACCCATCTTCTCCCTACCCCTGTACCCTGCACACTGCCCAAGGGATCCTACACGTAGGATCTCCTTGCAGAAAACTTGCAGTCCTCTGCCCAGGGCGAGTCCCTGCTCTGTCCTGACACAGCTCCTGCATTGTACTTTCCCCTCACTTACATGGGGCCATGTCTGTATCTCTGGTCTCTGTTCTGCGCAGACAAGCTGTGTCTGTGTACCTTGCAGTGTCTGACACATGGTAGAGACTTAGTATTTTACTGGCTGGAAGAATAAATCCATTCTTCAGTATGACAGTTGTGTCATTTAGATCAGCATTGCGTGTAGGAGTGTGGAAATAGATGACCTTGGAATATGGAGCTGGGAGCTGGTCGGGGATAAGGAAAGACACCGGGATTGTGTGCAGGTGGAGAAGAGGTAAGGTCGTTTCTGAGAGGGACCTGAAGATGTGGGGAGCAGCCAAGAGGAGTTAAGAACAGTTAGGAATGAAAGAAGCAGCCCTACGCTCAAACAGCCACATGGGCAAAGCAAGCCTGTGGCGTTGCAGCTGTGCCACATGTGACTTGTCACTTGGCCTGGTCTTTCGTATGAACCTGATGGCATGTGCTTTGGCTTTCTTTCACGTTACCATGCAATTTGCTTAAAGTGTTTGGGTAGCTATTTAAACTGCTCTAACCGGATGAGAAGGTATTGGTGATAGTGAGATGTGCGGTATCAGCTCCAGGAAAGAGGGATTCTGGCTTCTTAGAGCCTAACGTGGGAGGTACCCATCCTTTAGATGAAGGAATGCATTTTAGTTGGGAGGAGAAAGATCAGGTGTAAAGATAACTCTGGTAAGTGTAACACCAGAGGATCACATCAGTGCAACAATCTTTTAAAGCCAAATGAGGGGCTAGCATTGTGGCACAGTGAATTCAGAGGCTGCCTGAGACACAGGCATCCCATATGAACACTGGCTCATGTCCCAGCTGCTCCACTTCTGATCCAGCTCCTCGCTAATGCACATGGAAAAGCAGCAGAGGATGCTCAGGTGCTTAGACCACTGCCACCCATCTGAGAGACACAGATAGAGTTCTGGGCTCCTGGCTTCCATTGCAGCCATTTGAGGAATGAACCAGCAGGTGGAAGATCTCCTTCTGTCTGCCTTTCAAATAAACAAGCAAATCTTCAACACCAATGAGACCTGCTTACATGGCTCCTGGTGTCCCTCTGTGGATTGGGTCCAGGGAAGGGAGTCCCGGGCTCTGCAGGAGCTTCATGCCAGCAGTGCCCTCAAGCTCAACCCATCCGGAAGGACCCAGCTGCACGGGCGGTGGTCTCCCATCCCTGGTGCCTTGCTGGGGAAGCCGCGTTGCTGAGTCAGCCCCATGAGGACGTGCCTCTCTGCCTGCCCTCCTGCCTCTGGTTTTCCTTCCTGCCCCCGGGCCTTAGCCGCCCTGGGATCTTTGCGCCTGCTCCAGACAGCAGGCTGCTTGCATTGGCTGCTTCGCGGGATGCACATGTGTGCCGGTGACACCAGCTCTTCTGCCCGTCTTTGTCCACCCGTGGGGGTACGCGTGGTGCTGGAAATGAGCCAAGCCTTCAGCGTCGGCAGTCCGGAGGACAAGCTCAGCGTGGGGTGTGACAGCTGTGGCTGTAATTCTTTCTCCCAGCGCCATTAGTCAGTCATTGGGCCTGGAACGTGCCGCGGTGAGGCCAGAACAAAGCAGCCAGTGTATCCTGACTAATAAATGAGGCATAATGGCGAAGTCTGGCCATGTCAGTTATTTCAGCAACCTCAGGTGCTTTTCACTCGTGCTGAAAGAAAGGCCCGTTGTGGTCGTGTATGAAGAAAAGCACCGAGGACGTCGCTGCTCAGACGTGGCTTGTTGCACTGCTTCTCGCTTGAGCCAGGTGTCACGGTCCCCCGAGAAACGAAGACTTGAAAACGATGGCTGCTGCGGCCCACATCTTCACGATTGGAGGTGAAGTGTTCAGCCTGCTCACTGTGTCCAACGTAGGCTTTCCTTTGGATGGTGCGAGTGGCATCTGGGGCTGCGCGATTCTCCACTGGGGCAGAGAGGGCTGGCATTGCAGAAGGTTTGCAGGCGACCCTACCTCTACCCTTGGGTGCCCGCAGTATTGACAACTGGAGATGTCTCCAGATATTGCTAGAGGCCTCCCGGGGAGACAAAATTGCCCTCGGCTGAGAATCACTGGAACCAGGCTAGCACTGCCACACGAGTGTTCGATCTTCTAGCCTTCTGCTTCCTGGAAATCACACTCACTTTTAGGTCTTCCCAAACCACATATTATTTGGACAGAATTCAGTGTCACTGAAATGGTTTTGGGATGTTCCCATTTCCATTTCATTAATGCAGAAAAGCTGCAAGGAAATAGCATTTTTTAAAAGATTTATTTACATATTTGAAAGGCAGAGTTGGAGAGAGACAGACAGGTTTTCAATCCACTGGCTCACTCCCCAAATGGCTACAATGGCCAGAGCTGGGCTAATCTGGAGCCAGGAGCCAGGAGCCAGGAGCCTCATCTGGGTCTCCCACGTGGGTGCAGGGGCCCAAGGACTTGGGCCATCCTCTGATGCCTTCCCAGGCACATTAACTGGGAGCTGGACTAGAATTGGAGCAGCTGGGACTTGAATTGGCACTCCTATGGAATGCTGACATTGCAGGTGGTGGCTTAACCCATTATGCCACAACACCAGCCCTGATACATCCGATTTTTTAAGAGATAAATATGCAGGTACTTAAAAAAGTTTGTGAAAAATGGAATTAAAAGATGAGAATATTTTGGCAAAAATTTATACATAAGAGAAGTCTTGAAAACGTTCATGGAAAATGCATACTATGTACATTTTTTACACTGAAATAAACTTTTAATTCCATTTTCCACTAACTTATTGAAATAGCCTCATACGCAAATAAAAAGTAGACTTACCATTGTTTTTTTTCAACTGCTCTGTGAACAACGTGGGGATTTGGCCTGTGCTGGGAGAGTTGTCTAATTGATGCTGTCACATTGGTACTGGGTTACCCCAAATTGCAGACTATGCAGAGTGGGATGAAAGAGGGCGGAAGGAAAGAGGACTCAGTGACCCACATCTGGGAGGTGGGTCAGCTCTGAGAAGTGGCAGGTCAAGGAGCACTTTATAAAACACTGGTACACATTCTGATGATGCCCCCTCATGTGTGATCCTTGCTTCACATCTGCCTTGCATCTTTATTTATTTAAAGTCAGAGTTACAGAGAGCCAGGGAGAGGTGGAGAGACAAAGATCTTCCATCCACTGGTTTACTCCCAAGGTGGCTGCAATGGCCTGGGGCTGGGCCAAGCCAGGAGCCAGGAGCTTCATCCAGGTCTCCCACATGGATGCAGGAGCCCAAACACTTGAGCCATCTTCCGCTGCTTTTCCCAGGCCACTAGGGAGCTGGATCAGAAATGGAGCAGCAAAGACTCAGCCAGCCCCCATATGGAATGCCAGTGGTGCAGGCAGTGGCTTTACTTGCTGTGTCGCAACTCCAGCCCTCACATAGCCCTCTCTCTCTCTCTCTCTCTGCTATGCTGTAAGCCTTGTGAGAGAAGAGGTCTTACCTCATTCCTTTACTCTGTGTCCCTGGCTCCCAGAACAGGGCTTGGAAAGTAGCAGGCAAAGATGGGTAGATGGGTGGACGTCAGTCAATAAGTACATCGAGACAGATGTTTCTATGCCTATATTAATCAGTAGTGCTGCTAAGTTGAGCATACAAATTTCCCCTTTGCTTCCCACTGTACATGAGCATATCATGGGATGAGTATGCTTTTGTTGAAAATGCTTGGGTCCAGCTGTGTCTTGGATTTTGGAAAATCTGCATATCTTCATACAAAATGAGATATCTTAGTGATGGGCCCCAAGTCCAAATAGGAAATTCCTTTGAGTTTCAGGTCACCTCTCACACAGAGCTTGACAATAATTTTTTTAAGGTTTATTTATTTATTTGAAAGAGTTCCACAGAGAGAGAAGGAGAGGCAGAGAGAGAGAGGTGTCTTTCATCCGCTGGTTCACTCCCCAGTTGGCCACAATGGCTGGAGCTGAGCCGATCGGAAGCCTGGAGCCAGGAGCTTCTTCTGGGTCTCCCACGAAGGTACAGGGGCCCAAGGACTTGGGCCATCTTTGACTGCTTTCCCAGGCCACAGTAGAGAGCTGGATCGGGAGCAGAGCAGCCGGGATACAAACTGGCACCTATATGGGATGCTGGCACTGCAGGTGGCGTCTTTACCTGCTGCACCACAGCCTACAAAAATTTCCTAGAATATTCTGAGTGTGCGTGTTTGGACTGCTACCTGGCAGGTGAGATCAGTGTGGAATTTTCCACTTGTGGCCTCAGAAAGTTTGAGTTTTAGAACATTTCAGGTTGCAGATATTTGGACTATGGAATCTGAGTTTTATAACATTTTAACTGCTCCCCCTGAATTTCATTCATTCTTTGCCTACTGTGGTGTGATCCACACGGTTGTGAAGGTAAACTTTATTGACGCCTGTTGACCCTGGCAGTGACTCTGGTGGACAGATTGCTGTGCTTCAGACCCTGACACTCCCCAGTCTCACTGCTTCTGTCTCCTCTGAGCTCCCCTGTCCTGCAGCTGCAGGAGCAGGCTCTGCCCGCTCTTCCCTGCCACCTACTTCTCTCTGCTTTTTCCTGCCATTGCTTACCTGATCGCACAGCACACCTGCTGGGCACCTCCATTCTGTCTGGCTCACTTGTTCACATGTATCCTTACAACTGACCTCAGTTAGTGCCTGTTTAGGGTGTTTGGGCCTCTCTTCCCTGTTAGACTGGGTCTCATTTTATGTCTTATAAATTCCTCCTCCCACCCTCTCCACTGAATAGGACCATTTTCTGCATTTAATTAAGCTTTCAGTAAACATTCTATAATGAGGGGAGCGTGGTGCCAGGAGCAGTCTCCGCCACAAGATTTCCAGACGTTCAGAAAATTCTTTAAACACCAGGGGCAGCCCTGCAGTCTGAGTGTTGCGTCGGGAGCTGTTACTCTCCGATTGCAGTTGCCGGTACGGCCGGTGGATTTCTGGCCCTGGGCACGCAGACGTGGTTCCGTGAGTCCACAAAGGCTTTTACGGTCACGGCTCTCCTTGTAGCCCATCTAGGATCAGCCTTTAAAATGTTTTTTCATTTCCTTTGTGAATCTTGAATTCCAGTTTTGTAACAGTTTTATTTCAACAGGCAGCGTTTTTCTTGTTTTGGGGATCTTGTCTTACTCTGGGGGTGGGGTATGAGGAGAAACTCTTGTGATTCAGTTTGGTGCCAGTGAAAAAGACCCCAAACAAACAAAAGCTAAACGAGATCGAAGTTTCTGTCTTTGGACTGGGCTTTCCAAGGGTCACAGAGTAACTCTAACCACAAACCCTTGAGACCCAGGCTCCTCCTAGCGGGTTGTGCCTCCGTCCCTAGGTGTGCTCGTGGTCTGAGGTAGCCACATTCCAGGCAGCAGGGTGGAAGGAGTAAGTACGAAATGAGGCCAGAGAACTGGTCCTGTGTCTTTTGAGGGAGGGTCCCGCCGTTTGCAATGTGACATTCTTGCTTTTAACCAAACTAACAGCAAAACAGGCTGGGGAAACAGACTTTCTGTGTGTGCACCTAACACTGGGAGCTCTGTAGGTGTGGAAGACTGGAGCACCTACACTGAGGGCCGTCCACTGTCTCTGCCTTGGCTGCCCATTCATGCCTCTCCGAGTGAGTGTTTCCTTCAGTACCCTGCTTCAGCTTGCCAACTGTGACTTCTTAGAATGCTTTTTGAAAGACAAACACATGCATTGTAAAACTTTATAAAGAATAAAATTTAAATCACCGTAATTCCATAGCCTAAAAATAAGTTACGACAGCGTCATAGGAGACATGTCTTTAACACTAATATTTAGCAAATGACTTCTCTATTCAGATTGTGAGGCTGCTCCTCAAAGTGTGCTATGTTATACTTAATATTCAACTATTTATTCCTTCCATAAACACTTCTAAACATCTCCTTCATTCCTAAGGCCTTGTTCATTGATTTGTGTGTGGAGGAGGGAGGTGGAGAGAAATGAAAGAAATTTAAAAAGTTGTCCAGCACCAGGAGACAAAGGGCTTCAGAAAGTTCACAGAAAATTCCCATTATCTTTTAATTCCATCATTCCACAAACTTTTCAAAGCTCCTCTCAAAAATTTGAGAAAAGTGGGAAATAAATCAGGGATCCATAAGTGCTATGTTCTCGTTCATGTGCCAAAGGAAAAGCCAGAAAGCAGAAGATGAATAACGCAGAGTAATTTGTACCGTCAGCAGTTGTGAGAAAATGACACGTAGAGAACACACGCGTCTCACTTTCTGGGTTGCTGGAGAGTGAAGTTTGGGTGACAGGTTCTCTGGGCAGTATGGAAACAAGGAGAGCTGAGGTGGTTAAATTCTAACCCGTCCTGACTCCCAGAGGGAGAAGTCCAAAGTGCCTCCTGGGAGACTTGAGCATGACGCGTGTCTTTTGTGCTTTTTACTCGGAACTAACTGAAGGCGCACCTGCTGATAAGGTTTTGCTGCCTCGTGTCACTGGTGTCCTGGAGTTCTCAGTCCTGGCAGTGAGTCAGTGCGCCTTTCCTGTTGTACATGTGTAAACGGGAAAAGTAGCTGTGTTGAGAGATTAAAACACACACACACACACACCCTAGGAGTTCAGCACATTGTTAATACCTGCCACTAGATGATGAGATAGGAATAACTTTTCTCCCTGCTTTAAATGGTCTTTTAGACTTTTTAAATTTCCAAGCAAGGTTTTGTTTTGATGTTGCTGTTCATTGGTGGTGTGCGAGGGGGGCGCCCGCAGTGCTCTGGAGCCCGTGAGGACTGTGGGTGCCCCTGGCACCCAGGAACAGTGGCGCCGCGTGCGTGCCTCTCAGCCGCCTCAGGTGGCAAGGCTGAGGCTACTCGGCTTCCACGCCACAACGCAGACCCTTTCCTGGCGAGGTGTCTGCTCCGGCCAGGAGACAGGTCATCATTTTTTCCAGATCTGAGAAGAATGTCTCGGTATTTTGATTGGTGTCACATTGAATCTGTAAATTGCTTTTGGGAGAATGGACATTTTGATGCTATTGATTCTTCCAATCCATGAGCATGGAAGATTTTTCCATTTTTTTGGTATCCTCTTCTATTTCTTTCTTTAAAATTTTGTAATTCTCATCGTAGAGATCGTTGATGTTCTTGGTTAAGTTTGTTCCAAGGTATTTGATTGTTTTTGTAGCTATTGTGAATGGGATTGATCTTAGAAGTTCTTTCTCAGCCGTGGCATTGCCTGTGTATACAAAGGCTGTTGATTTTTGTGCATTGATTTTATATCCTGCTACTTTGCCAAATTCTTCTATGAGTTCCAATAGTCTCTTAGTAGAGTTCTTTGGATCCCCTAAACAATGAATCATATCACCTGCAAAGAGGGATAGTTTGACTTTTTCCTTCCCAATTTGTATCCCTTTAATTTCTTTTTCTTGCCTAATAGCTCTGACTAAAACTTCCAGAACTATATTGAATAGCAGTGGTGAGAGTGGGCATCCCTGTCTGGTACTAGATCTTAGTGGAAATGCTTCCAACTTTTCTCCATTCAATAGGATGCTGGCCTTTTAGTATTTTTTTTTTTTTGGTCCTATTTAATACTATTGGTTGAACTCTGTAATTAACACACAATTATTCTTAGGTGTTTAAATTTAACTGAAAAGTGATCTCTGTTAAATATAAGAGTGGGAATAAGAGAGGGAGGAGAGATACAGTTTGGGGCATGCTCAATCGGACTTGCCCCAAATGGCAGAGTTAGAAAAGTACCAGGAGATTCCAATTCAATCCTATCAAGGTGGCATGTACCAATGTCATCTCACTAATCCAAGTGATCAATTTCAGTTCACAATTGATCACACTGATAGGTCTAAGAGTCAAAGGGATCATACAAACAAGACTAGTGTCTGCTAATACTAACTGATAGAGTTAAGAAGGAGAGAATGATCCAACATGGGAAGCGGGAGACACAGCGGACTCATAGAATGGCAGATGTCCTAAACAGCACTCTGGCCTCAGAATTAGCCCTTAACGCATTTGCATCTGGCTGAAGAGCCCATGAGAGTATTTTAGGCATGGAAAGCCAAGACACTCTGGCAAAAAAAAAAAAAAAAAACCCTAAATGAAAGATCTCTGCAAGTGAGATCCCAGTAGAAAGAACAAGCCATCAAAGAAGGAGGTACCTTTCTCTGAAGGGAGGAGAGAACTTCCACTTTGACTATGACCTTGTCTAAATAAGATTGGAGTCGGCAAACTTGAAAGGCTTCCATAGCCTTGGCAACTCATGACAAGAGCCTAGGGAGATTACTGATGCCATAAACAAGAGTGTCAATTTGTTAAGTCAACAACAGGAGTCACTGTGCACTTACTCCTCATGTAGGATCTCTGTCCTTAATGTGTTGTCCAATGTGAAGTAATGCTATAACTAGTACTGAAACAGTATTTTACACTTTGTGTTTCGGTGTGGTTGCAAACTGTTGAAATCTTAATATATATTAAATTGATCTTCTGTATATAGAGAATTGAAAATGAATCTTGATGTGAATGGAATGGCAGAGGGAGCGGGGAGAGGGGAGGGTTGTGGGTAGGAGGGAAGTTATGGGGGGGGGGGCAGTGTAATCCATAAACTGTACTTTGGAAATTTATTTTTATTAAGTAAAAGTTAAAAAATAAAACAGGGAATGCCGAAGCGTTGAGTGTGCTGGGGGGGGTGGTGGCCTGAAGCCCAGCGGACTTCATTGGTGAAAACGCAGCTTGTGGTGTGTTTGCCTGGCCCGTCAGAGCAGAGTTTGTGCAAAAGTTGAAGGTCTCCTTAAGGGGCGTGGACCCAGGGCCATAGGGCGGGGTCAAGCAGCACGAGCGAGCTGGAGAGCTGTGTGGGGGGAGTGCGGAGGTGAGCAGTTTTGTGGACCCCTCTTGCCTGGGGCTGGGACCCCACAGCGACCCCACGGGGGTGCAGGGGGTTGCGGTGTGACACCCGAGCCTGCACTTTCTCTTTGCTTGCGGGATTTCAGGCAGCGCTGGGAACAGGTCTGGCTGCATGCTTTGCGTGAGTGCTTTCTCCCTGTGGAGTTGGAAGTTGAAAGGAAGGGCGGACAGACAGGTTTTGTGAGCGCGCTCCTGGGTCAGCTCTGGAGCCTGGGGCTGTGAAAGGATGGACGCGACCCTTCTTCAAGCCAGTTGCAGAATCGAGATCTGGAGCCTACCTTCTAACAGCCAGAGCAGTTTCACATTGCTTTAAATCGAGACGCTAGGAAAACCTGCCCCTTTTCCCTCTTTTGGGCTAGGTTTTTCTACTTGACTTTCCAATCTTTTGGAAGAAAGGGCAAATGGGGACAGAAGGGTTGTTCTGAGAATGTTGCTATGAATGGGGCAGTGTATATAGCCTCAGGAGTGCAGACCGGCAGCCCCGGCTGGCCTGGGGGTGGGGGTCCTTAGGCTTGTTTTCCTGAACTGGTGGTTTGAAAAATAATGCATGGATTGAAAAGGTTTTTGCACCAAAATAAACTTACCTTAAATTTATTTTTTTAAATGTTTGGGAACAGAGACACAGGGCGCTCACATCTGCTGGTTCTCTCCTGAAATTCTGGCAAGAGCCAGTGTCCGGCCTGGCTGAGGCCAGCAGCTGGGAACTCCGTCCAGGTCTCTCATGGGGGTGTTAGGGGCAGTGATGGAACAAGGATGGAAGCCTCAGCCATGCTTGCTCCTTGCCCAAAAGAGATAAACATCGGAAGGTATTCCTTGCCCTTGAATCTCAATTGGGTCCCACACCCTGTTGCATTCATACCCCATCCCCCACCAGTTCCAGGAATTCCCCTCTGCCTGCTGCCCCCTACCCCACCCCCATCAGTAGCCCTCCTAAAATATAAAAAGGTCCCAGCCCTTGGGGTTTGGGGCCTTCTGCCATGTGCTCCTTCAAGGTGCACGTGGGCAGTTGGTCACCCACCTCTACGAATTTATTTTCTCTGAATAAATTTGGCCTGGCTGTAAATCGTACACTGCCTCCTCTCTGTTCTGCACCTCTTTTTTCCTACATTTTGCTGCCCTGTTTGAAGAGGCACCAGTCTGCAACTCTTCCTAACAGGTACCACTGCTTGAGCCATCACCTGCTGCCTCCCCAGGTACATAGGAGCAGGAATCAGGAGCCAGAGCTAGAGTGGGGCATCAAACCCAGGTGCTCTGATATGAGATGCAGGCTTCCTATTTGTCAGGCACCGAACTTTTATCTTTTAATTCAATTTTCCGTGAACTTTTTGAAGTACTTTTTGATGTACTTGAACCTTGACAATAATCAGGTGGGTTTGTGTACCCAGGCTAGAGGCAGAAATGCAAACGGCTTACAATTTCATTCACTGCCTTGGGGTCCTTTCCATAGCTCTAAACTGTGGAGCTTGTTAGTATGGCTTGAGAAAAATAATGTTCTTTGACCTTACAATTCAAACAGATAAAAATGGCCTTGCTTTTAAATTTGAAAAGTGTAGCTCAGGTCAGCAGTGCAAGGTCTCTGCTCTGAAAGGTTCTTGTGTTTCCTTTTTAAAATGTTTGGTTTAGCTGCAAGTGGCATTTACTGAATGCCACGTGACCCAGTAGTTGGAGTCTGGGTTTGCCCTTTGTTTTGATTCTCCTTTGCAACTCTGTGGATTCATCATACAGACAGAAGAAGTGTCCTTGAGATCATAAATGTTTTGTCCAGGGGGAGACAACTTGGCTCTAGTTGGAGGAGAGTTTGGCTGTGGTTTTACATGGTGAGAAATTGGGAAGTGGAAGATACAGAGGAGAATAGAGGCTGTCCTCTGTGTTCTGCACCTGTGCTGCAGGAGCCGCGCACCGACATCCTGCGTCCTGGCCCTCTTAGCCAGGAAGGCATCAAGGCCAGGTGTGAGCCGTGGGGGTGGTCGGGGTCCAATGGACCCGTGCCAGGAGCAGCGGGGAGAACAGGCCCGCTGGATCTGCTCTGCCTCTGCCACTCTGCTGTTGGCCTCCAGTTTTCTGGGCCTCAGGCAATGCTTGGTAAATAGGGATCGTGTGTCTGCTCTCCAAACTGCAGGGACCTGCAGAGGACAAATGTGCCCTATCTGCTTTCAAGTTCTGAAAATGCATTCTTTTAAAAATAAGGTATCAAGGGTTTGCTTTGTTCTTAGCTGTTGAAAATCATCATCCCATATAGTCTTTATGAATTAAATATGTGTCTATTTTTACTCACAAGGAAACTCAAGTTCAGAAAGGTTTAGTAAATGGCTTGCCCAGCTCAGCAGATGGCAGGATGAGAACGTGTGTCTGTCAACTCTTAAAATCGTGCCCGCTTGCCGCGCTGCTACGTACTCAGCTGCTAGTTCTTACCATGAAGTGTGTGAGACAGAATGGTGATGTTCTCTTTGCTCTCTCTCCCAGGAACAGCAGATGATGTCCTGAATGGAGACCACGACAAGGAGCAGAAAGACCCCTACTTTGTGGAGACCCCTTATGGTTACCAGCTAGACCTGGATTTTCTCAAATACGTGGACGACATACAGAAGGGCAACACCATCAAGAAACTGAACATCCAGAAGAGGCGGAAGCCGTCCGTGCCATGTTCGGAGGCCAGGGCTGCACCTGGTCAGCAAGCTGTGTGGACTTCCACTGAATCCTTGTCGTCCTCCAACAGTGATGACAGCAAGCAGTGCCCCAGCTTCCTCCTAGCCAGAAGCCAAGTGACGTCGACTCCAGTCTCAAGGCCGCCTGCCCCTCTGGAGAGCTCACCTGCCTTTCTTACCATCCCAGAAAATCGGCAGCTGCCACCGCCGTCGCCACAGCTCCCAAAGCACAATCTTCATGTCACCAAGACGCTGATGGAGACCCGGAGGAGACTTGAGCAGGAGAGAGTCACCATGCAGGTGACCCCGGGTGAGTTCAGAAGGCCCAGGCTGGCCAGTTTCGGAGGCCTGGGCTCCACCAGCTCCCTCCCCTCCTACATGGGCTCTGCAAACCACAATTCCGCCATGCACCAGCTTCAGAATGGATACCAAGGCAATGGGGATTACGGTGGCTATGCCCCGGCAGCCGCCACCACTTCCTCCATGGGGAGCTCCATCCGCCACAGCCCCCTGAGCTCAGGAATCTCCACCCCGGTGACCAACGTGAGCCCCATGCACCTGCAGCACATCCGCGAGCAGATGGCCATCGCCCTGAAACGCCTGAAGGAGCTCGAGGAGCAGGTGCGAACCATCCCTGTGCTCCAGGTTAAGATCTCTGTCTTGCAAGAGGAGAAGAGGCAGTTGGCCTCACAGCTCAAAGACCAAAGGGCTGCATCACAGAACGATGCCTGGGGGGTGAGGAAGCGGTCGTACAGTGCGGGGAACGCCTCCCAGCTGGACCAGCTCTCCCGGACCCGCAGAGGTGGCGGGGAGCTGTACATTGACTATGAGGAGGGCGAGATGGAGAGCGCAGAGCAGAGCACCCAGAGGATAAAGGAGTTCCGGCAGCTCACTGCCGACATGCAGGCCCTGGAGCAGAAGATCCAGGACAGCAGCGGCGACGCCTCCTGGGAGCCCACGGAGAATGGGCAGTGCCGGCCGCGAGAGTGCCGCTCGGTGGCGGTGGGTGCCGATGAGGACATGAACGCCACTGTGGTCTACCACCGGGGCTCCCGGGGCTGCAGAGATGCCGCCGTAGGGACGGTCACTGAAACGAGGAATTCTGGGGTCGGCGTGACAGAGGCCATGCTTGGAGTGACTACTGAGGCTGACAAAGAAATTGAGCTGCAACAGCAGACCATAGAGGCCCTCAAGGAGAAGATCTACCGCCTGGAAGTGCAGCTGAAGGAAACCACGCATGACCGCGAGATGACGAAGCTCAAACAGGAACTGCAGGCTGCCGGATCCAGGAAGAGAGCTGACAAAGCCACCATGGCCCAGCCCCTGGTTTTCAGCCAGATGGTGGAGGCAGTGGTGCAGACGAGAGACCAGATGGTTGGCCGGCACGTGGACGTGGTAAATGCGTGTGTCGGGACCTCCGTGCAGACGAAGAGTGTGGGCATCTCCTGTCAGCCTGAAGGTAAGGATCAAGACGCCGGGCCTGAGCTGCCCATGAGCTGCTGGGTTGTTAAGGAGAAGGTGGAAACCCATGACCGGTGCACCGGGAGGACCCTGGACACCTGCGACAAAAGCGTGGGTGTGGAAGTCAGCGTCTGCGAAACAGGGAGCAACACGGAGGAGTCTGTGAACGACCTGACGCTCCTCAAGACAAACCTGCATCTCAAAGACGTGAGGTCCATTGGCTGCGGAGACTGCTCCATCGACGTCACGGTCTGCTCCCCGACGGAGCGCACCTCCCGTAGCGTGAACACCGAGGCCGTGGGCCGGGTGGAAGTTGCTGTCACGGCGGCGCCGCACACCACAGACCGGCACACCAGCACCACCGTGCAGCAGGCCAGCCAGGCCACCAACACAGAGACGGCCTCCTTCGCTGAGGCCGGCACCAACGCCTGCCTTAGTACTTTGGACAAGCAGACCAGCACGCAGACCGTGGAGACACGGACAGTGGCCGTAGGAGAAGGCCGCGTCAGGGACGTCAACTCCTCCACCAAGACCCGGTCTGTCGGGGTGGGAACGGTGCTTGCTGGCAATTCTGGGCTTGACAGGCCGTCTGCTGTGAAGACCAAAGAGTCGGGCGTGGGGCAGATCAATATTAACGACAGCTATCTGGTGGGACTCAAAATGAGGACCATAGCGTGTGGGCCTCCGCAGCTGACGGTGGGACCGGTGGCCAGCAGGAGGAGCGTGGGGGTTGGGGATGCGCTGGTAGGGGAGTTGCTGGAGGACCCGCAGGCCCAGGCCCCGTCTGGGGTGATGACCAGCTTGGATCACTACATTGAGCGCGTGCAGAAGCTCCTGGCGGAGCAGCAGATGCTGCTGGCCGAGAACTACAGTGAACTGGCAGAGGCTTTTGGGGAGCCTCACTCGCAGATTGGCTCCCTCAACTCCCAGCTCATCAGCACCCTGTCGTCCATCAACTCTGTCATGAAGTCGGCAAGCACCGAAGAGCTGAGGAACCCCGACCTGCAGAAAATCCGTCTGGGTGACATGACAGGTAGGTGGCACCCGTGGGGGCCTAGGGGTGAGAACGTGGCTTGGTCCATTTTCTGTTGCTGTGTATGGACTGCCAGGGCCTGTGTCATTTCTAAGGAACACAGCCTTCTTTGGGTCACCGTTCTGGAGGTATGGAGGGCCTGAGCGTGGCAGCAGCGTCTGCGTGGTGTCTGGCGGGGGCTTTCTTGCTGAGGCATCATGTGGCACGGGGCCTCGCATGCTCAGACCAAGCAAGCTCACTTTATCCCGTGGGATCTCCCACGGTAGCCACAGTGATCTAGAGCTCAACTTAACACAGTGAGGCCACTCACGAGGGCAGGCGGAGTAAGCTTCCACTCCTGAACCTACACGGGGCTGCTTCAGACCATGGCAGGCAGGACCGTGGAGGCTGTCTTTCCAGGGGGTTTGGCTTGTTTCTGATGGCTGGGGCTGGTTTTTGAAACTATGGAGTAAGTTTCAGAGTGGTAATGGGTGGAATGAAAACCAGGAATCGAACTCCATAAGCAACTCTGGATTCGCAGTATCTGGTAGTTTTGTTGGCTTCTGGCTGAAGACTCAATCTGTGAGAAAGACGAGCCAGTGTTGCCTGGCCTGGAGTCTGTCTTTGAGCGCTGCCAGTGTTTTTTTTTTTTTTTTTTTTTTTTTACTAAGAGGGATAGCGGGAGAGAGAGACACACAGTAGAGAGAGATTTTCAATCCACTGGTTCACTCTGCAAATTCCAGGGCTGAGCCAGGCTGAAGCTTGGAGTCCAGAACTCTATCCAGGTCTGCTGCATGGCCAGCAGGGACCCAAGAACTTGAGCCGTCACCTGCTGCCTCCCAGGGTGTGCATTAGCAGGAAGTTGGAAGTAGAGAAGTCGGGGCTGAAACCAGGCGCTGCAATCATGGGATGCTGGCATCCCAAGCAGAGATCAAAGTTCTGTGCCACCTGCCCATCCCAACGGCTGCCAGTGTGTTTTATTCTTGATCTTCCAGTTACATACTTAGCATACTCGCCCATTTTACACAGCATTGCCTGGGGGAAAGAATCCTATATTGTCTGTACCCACAGCTGTCAGTATATTGCCAATTCAAAGTACTGGTATAACATGTTTGCAGTTCAAGTTTGATGAGCAGAAAGACACCCCGTCAATTCCCTAACACAGCAGGTGACTGCTGACTTCCTGCTGTGTGTGAAGTGTGGGGACAGGCTCTGAGGATGCTGCAGTTGTCCTTATGGTGCCCACCTGCTAGTTACGGGTTCATAACTCAAGGGTGCGTCAACACTTTGATGGAAAAAACTGTGGATTTCAGGGTTTATGTACGGTAGAAAAAGCTTATCTTTTAGTTCCATTTTTCTGCAGACAGTTTGAAGCCTCCTTGAATGGCAGGATGTGATGGGTGCTGAGGGGACAGTGACGCTCTGAGGGCACAGAGGGTGGCAGTGGTCAGGGGTCCAGCTCTTTGAGCTGTGAAGCGGTCAAAGCAGGCGTCTCTGACTGGGGAGCCTGGAGCCGCAACTCTGGAGTCTTTCCCCACTTTGCCTTATTATGGTGCTTCCATGTTTTGTGTGTCCACTCTTCCTCCTTTGTATTTATTCTTGCTCACCTCTTCTTCAAACTGAAACCGATGACAGTTTCTTGTGGAAAAGAAAATAATAAACCTGACAACTGAGGTGTAGATTTTTGCCCCTTAGTATCCAAAGACTTTACCAGCGTTATAGGGGGCATTTCCAAATTCGCAGAACTAAGATGTTACGAGGAGTGAAGCAAACTCTTAAGGAACTAATGCTGTGTCTGCCTCCCCGTGCTTTCAAAATTAGGTCAGATGTTAAAGTCAGAATAGAATTCTTCCAGACGCGGAAGGCACAGGATCCTCGCTGTGAAAGCAGTTTCCTCCGGCCTTCCTGGACTCCTCAGACTGGGGTTTCTGTGTCACGTTCCTGCTGAAAAAACCCAGCTGCAACACTGAGGGCCGCGCACGCCCCTGGGCACCGAGGCCAGGAAGGTCTTGTGCTGGGAGCTGCTTGCAGCCCTGCTGATGTCCCACACATCACGGTGGGATCTGACCCTGAACACGAATCCCTCATTAATCGGCTAAAACACAGGAGACCTCAGCATTTGTGGCCCGAAGAGCAGATGGGTTTGGTAGCACTCTGTCGTTGGAGTGGCGACCCACGCTCAGGGCACACCAGCATGTCTTAGGGCGCTGACATCCCGTTTGTACTTGAACCATTGGACTCTCAAGTTCTGTTGAGGAAGGGATCAAGTTGGGAACTCAACCAAGCAGAGCATTTGATTTCTGTGACTTGGTGCTTGGCAATACAGGGTGATTAGGGAAGCAGCTTGGTGTAGTCAGGTAGAGAGATTCTCAAGCCCCCGTGGCTATGGGTGAGAATGTGTCCAAAGGCGTGCGGGCTCACTGTGCACACCCCTCAGTGCACAGAGCTGCTCACATAGACTGGAACACCTGTCTGCGCTGGAAGACTGTGCAGTACAGAAAGGCGTTCATTTCAAACTTGTTGCTGAAACAGAAATCGGGCTCAATACCTGCCCAAAAGCACATGCAGCTAATCCCCTCCAGGAGCCTGATCCCTTGTTTTCTGATTGCTCTGAAGTGTGCACTCTGAAGCCACACAGCCTGTTCAGGTGCTCTCCCTGCCACCAGCACACGTTGTCTTTGTTCCCTCGCGGGCTGGTCGTGAAGACTGAGCTGGTGGCAGGGACACACTGCAGCAGTTGGCAGCCCAGTGTGGAAGTGCTCAAAAGAATTTGGCCATCCCTGTCACCCTGTGAGGCCTTGCCATTGTGGGGATGTGGATGAGCAGAGATTGCCAAACAAAAATCGCACAGAGGTCTTTTAAGTCCTCATACTTCTAGAGACTAATGGCCTCCCCCCAGCCTGCCACATTATTATGCCTCCCCACCTAACTATGTTATCAAGATAATTACTGGCAGGTGCCGCAGCTCACTAGGCTAATCCTCCGCCTTGCGGCGCCGGCACACCGGGTTCTAGTCCCAGTCAGGGCGCCGGATTCTGTCCCGGTTGCTCCTTTTCCAGGCCAGCTCTCTGCTGTGGCCCGGGAGTGCAGTGGAGGATGGCCCAAGTGCTTGGGCCCTGCACCCCATGGGAGACCAGCAGGAACACCTGGCTCCTGCCATCAGATCAGTGCAATGTGCTGGCCACAGCGTGCTGGCCGTGGCAGCCATTGGAGGGTGAACCAATGGCAAAGGAAGACCTTTCTCTCTGTCTCTTTCTCCCTAACTCTGTCAAATAAAACAATAAATAAAAATTAAAAAAAGACAGTGTCACTGTTTTCATGCACCTGTAATTTGGTAGTGACCAAAGGTGTTCTGTAGAGTGTTTTAAAATTCCTAGTAGTATAAATTTAATGTATTTTTTATGGCATAAAAACTTAAGAGGCAATAAGTTTCTGCTGTCAAGAAAAACTTCAAGAAAAAAATGTTTTTCCTGTAAATCAGTTGGATTCTTTTGGTACAAGGAGTGGCTCATGTTTATTTTTGTTCCCACCCCCTTATTTTTCGTCTGGGTAAAGGGAAGAGAAAAAAGAGGAGTCTATACCAACAGCTTATAGTGACAGATACTCTAAACATCTATGATTATGTCTGAGCAATTACAAACTGTAGCCTGCACTGTAATTTCCAGAAAATTCATCACTCATGTTCAAATACCAGGACTGCTTTGTAATTCAGCTTCTGTATTTGTACGCTCAGTTACCTTGGAATTAGTGAAGAGTTTATGAACTTGAAGCCATCCTCCTGGCTGTGGAGTAAGTTTGTAGGTAGAACTGAGCCAAGGCAGAAGGGGGAAGTGGTGACTACAGAATCTCATATCTGGTTAACTCTCCTGTTTCCTTGGCCTAGTGTCTGTTGTTGAATCACTTTGAGAGTAAATGCTACAGCAGCAGCATCAAAGCAGTCCAAAGCAGGTGCTTCTGGAGCTGTGCGGTGGTGCAATGGAGCCTGCTGGCCTGCAGCTCCAGAGCTCACTTCTGGCACTGGCTGCCCATGTGACCTGCAGGATCCTGTGCAAGATGATAGAGTTGGATCAGGGTTCTCCACTGGGGTCTGCTTCAGCAGGATTGGTCTGTAAAGGCAGCTCTTCACAGGGCTGCCCATCAAATTCACCCAAGAACATTTCTTTCCAAAATGTATGGGTTGCCCTGTGGCTGCCCCACCCCCACTACCACCACCTAGCTGGCACCCCAAGGTCCAGTTGGAGGGGGACATTGTAGTAAACAAGGCTGCTTAGTCTGGGGTCCAGAGCCTCAGGAATAACTGTGTTTGGGCCTTATGTGAAGAAAAGCAGAGTTTTCTTAAGATTCTCTGAAGGGGTCGTGGGCCCTCAGAGAGACTGACCGTGCAGACCTTGGGCAGGCATTGCTCAAAGGTGTCATTCTGTCCGCCACCTTTGTGAGTCCCCTAGGTGACAGTTGACTGACAGTCTTGCTCTGATGCTTTCTGGTTGCAAATGGTTGTTCGTGAAGTGCAGGTGTGCTCTTGGCAAAGACGCAGGTTTGCTGCAGCGCTCTTAGCCTGAGTGAATCCACTTCAGGCTCAAGCATGGAGAAGGGCAGCTGCAGAGAACTCAAGTGGCTTCGAGTACAGGGATGTCCAGCTGTACACGACACAGGTAGTCATTGGCACTGGAGGACGGAAATGGGCATCCGTTCTGAGCCACAGGGCATCCATGCTTGGGGGAAGATGGCTCAGTCTGCCCTTTCCCATCTCTGGTTGGGTCAGTCGACAGCTGTGTGTTAAACAACAACTTCAGGCAAAATGTGATACCGCAGTGGAGAGAGAAAGGGGTGGGCACCTTGAAGAACTTGCTGTTCAATCTGGAATCCAGGACGTGTGCGCCAGAAGTGTGAGTCGTCATCTGTGGTGGTGTATTTCACGTACCAAATAATGTGCAAATGGAACAGCTCAGAGTCTCAGGGTCGAGCTGCCCGACTTGGGCAGAGAGGCGGGTCTTCACTGTACTGGGAAACAGAGCACATTTTAACCTGAGTAACTACAGCCTGTCCATCTGGGTTTTCTGGGTCCAGTCTTGGGGACAGCGTGTCATTAAATGTGGGTGGGGTTGTGCTGAGCGAAGATCTGATCGTTAATCCCCACTGTGGCATTTTGAGTGAGTGCCACCTTTTAGATGCTCAGAGAGTCATGAGAGATGTGTGGTATGTTCTCAGGAAAACAGCAAACTGGCCCTAAAAATGGTTAGACGGTAGCTCTGACCACGTGTTTTCCGACTCCACTTGGAGTTGACTGTTGAGGTTGGCGACCCCATGCACCATCTGACTGTGTGTTTTCCGACTCCACTTGGAGTTGACTGTTGAGGTTGGCGACCCCATGCACCAGCACCCAGGCAGGGTTCTGAGAAGGGAGCCTGGAAACAGGAAGGCCTTGTGCTTTCTCCTCCAGCAGAGTTGCGTACTGGTAGCCTGTGGGCACAAAAGGTGGCCCTTCATGAGCAGTCGATTCTGACTGCTCCCCAAGCGAGCACTGGGGCTGAAGGTCATGCCCAGGACCTTTTTCTTTATGAAAAAGTAGAAGTATTCAGATCACTTTGAATTTGTGCTTTGGGAAAATACCTAAATGATTAAGTGGACTTCATATTCAGCCAGAAATGCCTGTCCTGCCTATCCTGGACAAGTAATCTAGATGTTCCTTAAAAAGCAAATTAGAGGGGCTGGTGTTGTGGCACAGTGGGTTAACACCCTGGCCTGAAGCACCAGCATTCCATATGGGCGCCGGTTCATATGCTGGCTGCTCCACTTCTGAGCCAGCTCTCTGCTATGGCCTGGGAAAGCAGTGGGATTTGGCCCAGGTCCTTGGGCCCCTGTACCTGCGTAGGAGACCCAGAAGAAGCTCCTGGCTTCAAATCAGCGCAGCTCTGGCTGTTGCAGCCAGTTGGGGAGTGAACCATTGGATAGAAAACCTCTCTCTCTGTGTAACTCTGATTTCAAATAAATAAATTAATCTTTAAAAGAGCAAATTAGAATGCCTAGCTACAAATGGTCAAGTACTGGTCACACTGTTGATAGGTTAGTTTTCAGAAAGTACTTGACATTAAAAATACAGATAGGGATTACCATGTTAGAATACCCGAAATATGTGAACAGAGCCACTTTTAAAGTCCATTTAAAAAAAAAAGATTTATTTATTTATTTGAAAGGTGGAGTTAGAGATAAGAGAAAGAGAGATCTTCCATCCACTGGTTCATTCTCCAAATGGCCACAATGACCAGGGCTGGGCCAGGCTGAAGCCAGGAGCTCCTTTCTGGTCTCCCATGTGGGTGCAAAGACCCAAGGATTTGAACTGTCTTCCACTGCTTCCTCAGGTGCATTAGCAGGGAGCTGGATCAGAAGTGGAACAGCCGAGGCTTGAACCTGCACCCATATATGGGATGCCAGCACTGCAGACCATGGCTTAACCCACAGCACCATAGCACCAGCCCCTTAAAATCCATTTTCTGGAACTTTTTTTCTAACAAGTTTTGAAACCCACTGCTACATGACAACTACTGCTTCCTATTCTATATGAATAAGTGTCCAAGTGTCACTGAGGGAACCAGGAAGGGGGCTCTTGCAACTCTCCCTGCTCTAGTTTACATCAGATTATTTTGCTTATAAAACAGTTTGCTTTTAAGGTACCTAAAATCAAGGACATAATTAAGTTAGTTATTTTTCCGTACCGTTTGCCTTAGCTGTTCCGAGCGCGTGTTAAATTCGGAGCACCCTTGAGAATTGGAATTAATGCATCAGAGGTGCTCCGTGGTTTCCGGAACACTGCGATTTCTGTCGTAGCTGTCTTCCAGTCAGCACCAATCTGGCCAAGTTGTAAAACGAGGCTCACGCTATGTGGATATTTATGACCATTGAAAGTCTGAGTTAATGACAGAAGACTGCCCACAGTGGCCCGCTCCACCGTAACTAACTCCCCACCGCGCCTGTGGGACCTGTGACCCCGGTAGGAACGTGAAGCAGATAGGTCAGAGTGACAGAGTTCCGAAAGCGGTGTGGAATTACTCCTGTTGGGTTCTCCCTATTGTTTAGGCAGCATTTAACGTCCCAGGCTGTTAATTAAATTCCCAGTAATTCCTAGGAATTCATGTGGATCCAGGTAGATGCGTTGGAGTCAGAGGGGAGTCTAAACCCTTTGTTTTTTCAGCAGTAGGTTTTATTTTGGTTAATTTAATTCAGTGGTCTCAACCTTGGCTGCATGATAGAATCGCCTGAAAAGAGGTCTCAAAGCCTAGTTGTGGACAGCTCATTTTGTACCAGTGTTTTTAGAACTCACCACCCGATTCGGGGCATTCTGATGGGGAGCCAGCGTTTGCCTGTTGGCCCCTGGTGTTTGGCTTTCTCGACTGCACCCTTCCTTTGCTTCGTGTGAAGGCAGGCTCACTTGTCAGGCTCGTAGGCCGGTGCAGGCGTCCTCTGCGGTGCCATGGCTGCAGATGGGTTCTTACCGCCTTCAGACAGTTGTTTTGCTGCCAGCCAGAATTAGAAACCATCCAGAAAAGATTGTCTGGCAGTGCTGCTGACAGATTCCCTCTGGCTTGGTGAGAGCTACTTTGATGCTTTCTGATGGGCTCTGCCTTTGCAGCTAGCTCAGCAGACTCTCCCTGGTCCCCTGAGTTCCCTGTGCACTCATGCATGGCGTTCCGTCACCTGGTGCTGGAGGAAGGAACTCCAGGAGCTGCCCTCCATCTGGGAGACACCAGGGAAGCTGAGCCAAGAGATGGCAGCACACAGTTTAGTTGGGACAGTGAGTGGTATGGGACAGTGCTGGAGAAGAGACCCCTGTGCTGTGGCACCCGGGACAAAGACTCGAGGGGAAAGAGCCATGGAATGTGGCTGAGCCTGGAGAAGAGTAGGGGGTGGAATTTAATTGGCGAAGGAGGACTATCGGAAGATGCAGACACAGATTGGGAGTAGTGAAGTCACAGCACCACTCTGCACATAGGGGAGGGTCGTAGCTGAGCAGTGAAACTCCCCGGGCCAGGGGAAGCGTCCACATGCATTCTGAAGGACCCTCGAATGCCTCCACCCTGACTGGAGAAACCACGGCGTCCCAGGTCACAAACCTAAGCTGTGGGGGACAGCTTATCTGACCTGCACTGGAAAGTCTGCACTGTAGAGCACACAGATTATACTTGAACAGAAAAGTACTTCTGGGGCCAGCACTGTGGTGCAGCGGGTTAAGCTGCTGCCTGCAACACCAGCATCCCATACGGGCACTGGTTTGTGTTCCGGCTGCTCCCCGCTAATGCACTTGGGAAAGCAGCAGGGGATGGCCCAAGTACCTAGGCTCCTGCCACCCACGTTGGGAGACCTGAATAGATTTCCAGTCTCTTGGCTTCATCCTGGCCCAGCCCCGGCTGGTGTGGCAATTTGAAGAGTAAACCCGCAGATGAAAGATCTCACTCTCTGTATCTTCCTCTCTGTAACCCTGCCTTTCAAATCAATAAATCTTTTATAAAAAGTACTTTTAAAAGCCATGTTTATAAAGGAAAGAGTAGCCATGTATCACAAGAGTCAAAAACCATAGCAGCCAATAGAAATGTGTGACTTGTTCCCAAACTGTTAGAAAAATCTAAATGTTGACTAGATGTGTGATGAGCATAAGAAATAATCTTTTGTTTGTTCTTTGAGATGCGATTAGAGACAGTTTCCATTTGCTGGTGCACTCCTGAAATGCTGGCAATGGCCAGAACTGCGCTGGGTCAAAGCTGAGAAGCAGGAACTTAGCCCAGGGTCTCCTATGTGTGTGGCAGCAGTGCAGCTGTGCACCATCACCGCTGCCTCCCAGTGTCCACAATAGCAGCAAGCTGGACTCAGGAGCCAGAGCTGGGTGTCCAACTCACATATCCTTACGTGGGGCGCAAGAGTCCTGACAGGCATTGTAACAGCTGGGCCAGGTGCCTACCCCTACACTAACATTTCTAATTACTGCATACGGTTCTTTCAAGTAAATGTATGAAAGCTTATTTACCAATTTCTTAGGGGCAGACTATGATGTGTTCCTCTTTTTATTGTTTCAAATATGGAAACAGTGACCATCCCTGCATATCTTTAGGATGAAATTTCTGGAGATCAAATTACTGAGTCATATAATTGTTCTAAGAGTGATTTTTAAAAAATTAAAAGATTTAAAATTTTAAAGAGTTACAGAAAGAGAGGGAGAGACAGAACAAAACAGAGATCTTTCATATGCTCATTGACTTCCCAGATGGCCATAGCTGAGCCCAGCTAAAGCCAGGAACCAGGAGCTTCATCTGGGTCTCTTACATGGGTGTAGGGTCCCAAACATGTGGGCCGTCTTCCACTGCTTTTCCTAGGCAGTTGGCAGGAAGCTGGATCAAAAGTGGAGCTGCCAGGACACAAATTCGTGCCGATATGGGATGCAGGCATCACAAGTGGTGGTTTTACCCGCTGCACCATAGCGCTGGCCCCGTAACAGTGATTTTTGAGAGCACTTAATCCGTATTCATTATAGAAGCAATGGCAAATACAGGGGAAAATTAGGATCACCATTGCTGCTTAATTTTGGTAAGTAAAGTCTTCCAGATAAAACTTTTCTCCTATTTTTGTCTGTACTGAACATTAATGTATTTTAATAGGGTCACACTGTACATGAAATTTTATTATCTTTTTTATTTAACCATATACTGTAAACTTCTTTCCATGCCAGCAACATTAATAACAGAGTATTATTTAACCTAATTTTCGGCATCACTCAGTGAACAGATAAGTGTCTGACACAAGCAGATGCACTTCGGCGATGTGAGCGGAACAAAGTTGACCTCAGCTACTGCGTGCCCTGAAAACAGCTGCAGTCATGTACCTTGTATTACAAAAACCGGGAGAGGTTATGAAAGGCAGGCTGAGAGGGTGCTGGCCAGCTCTGCTGACAGTGATTTGACTGACAGGGTTTGGCCATGGGGAGACAAGCCTGGCAGGTGCAAGAGCCCTGTGGTCCCATGTGCCGTGACAGTGCTGTCCCAGTCAGGACCATGAGAACACTGAAGTAGTGCAACTGGACAGGTCAGCTGGTGCCAGTTTCTGGGTGGTTTAGAATCTGTGCCTAAGCAGTCTGGGCTGTGTTTCTGGCTCTTTCTAGGTGGTGTAAGGTTTTGTTGTAGACGCAGTAACTGGCATTGGAGCTGAGTGGGAGCCCAGGGCCAGGGGAACAGATAAGCCGGGGGAGTCCGTGGAGTTCAAACGAGAAGCCTGGCAGATCCAGATGTGGTCTTTGGAAGAAGGGCTGAGAGCCAGAGGCGGCTCGGGGCCTGGGTTTAGGTGGCTTGTGCAGTGGCTGCCACCCCTCCAGAAAGCAAACACAGGAGCAAACACTTGAGAAAATGATGAGCTACAAAGCACTAAGAAGCCCAATTTTTAAGTCTATCTTGTTGCATCCTTGTTCACAGGAAATACCTTGGAATGCACCTGTAAGTGCAGAGGCCTTGTGTCAGGAGGACACCTGACGTCCCAGACGGACCAGGAGGTGGGGAGCACAGAAGGGAGGCCCATCAGCAGCCGGGGCGCCTTCCCTGCTCAGGAAAGTTCATCATCGCCCCTGAACCTACCAGATGAGCAGATAGCTGCTGGCCTCTACGGTAAACAACTCTCACAGTCCCACTCATCAGCAATCTAGGACCCGTGGCCAGCATTCCAGTTTAATGTCAGTGTGCCTAATAAGTTGACCTGGAAAAAAAGATTGTACCTATTAGGAAAGTAGGCCTAGACTATCTTTAAAGATTGCCAAAGGACCCAGCTCAGTGCCCTTCAGGAGATGTATCTGATATTGCAGATTATGTTCTATTTTAAATAGCATTTCATGCTGTCACATTCCAGCAGGCGTATGTTTTCCCCAGGTTACCTCAATTGAAGAAAACAGAGTAACAGTAATAATCATTATCTTGGTGCCTAAGTGGTTTTAGGGATCAGATGAGATACAGCATCACTCTGTAAACAGTGGAGCCTTTTAGAAATACCAGTTGTCACTGGTTTTGTTATTTCTGGAAGTACTAGTAGATTTTCTTTCCTATTTAGAGAATGTTATTAGTGGAACAGTGGATTACTTTCTTTGCATGCGCACACTTTTCCAGTGGATTTTGTGCGATCTTCTCATAGATACGTGCCAAGATCTACATTTACATGTGAGGGAACTTGAATAAGTTCATAGAAAATGCAAGTAAAAGATAAGTTTATGTTGGTGAAAAAAATTTGAAGCCCAAACATGCTTTTTTCATAAAATGTGTTTTCCATGAACTTTCTGAATACCCATTGTATGGGAGAAAAAAATGATGGTACAGGAAGAAAGGTTACATATTTGTTTGGTAAGGGTTCACGTTCATTCTGCTTACCTTCATGTTTTCACAGTAGGTACAAATAATGAAAATACATTGAAGTCCATCATGAAGAAGAAAGATGGCAACAAAGATTCAAATGGCACAAAGAAGAATCTTCAGTTTGTTGGCATTAACGGAGGGTAAGGAACGATGGTGGGTCTTGTGCTGGACACTGCCTGTCTCCCAAGTTACCTTCAAGGTGCCTAGCCTGGGATGCTGCTACAGCTGGGTGATGGAAGATTCCCTGCTCACAAAGGTGCACTTGGCCTCTGTCTTCTCCTCTTGCTGTCTTTAAGGATATGTCACTCTTAAGGATAGCTGATGACACAGAGCAGTCGACATCTCACCTCTGACCTGAAAAACATAGTCTTCAGCAAAAAGGGAGCAGGGTCCCTGCACTCTGTTGGACAACTTGTACTCATCTATGTTAGAACTCACCAGTAAGCAGAGAGAGACCAGGAGCATCACTCCATGGGCTGGTGGTAGTCATCCACATGCAGAGTGGGCTGCTTGCCTAGCCTGCGCATGACTGCAAACAAGTGCAGGGCCTCTCACCTGAAGAGTCACCTGGCCATGCTGTCAGCCCTTTGCTTTCTCAACAGGATGTTTATTAGTTGTTTGTTCTTCCTCTTCCAGTTGACCCAGGGAAATGGTTAAGCCTGTTTGTCCTCCTACAATTAAATGCTAACTTATTAATCAATTACTACATGGCCTCAGCCAGAAAACAATAGTGCAGAAATAATTCAGATATATTTATAGTAAAGCACACCACCAGGGCTTAATGTCATGGTGCCTGTTTTCCAAGTCTTTAAAGTTTTATTAGGTGATAATGGCCCAGGAGATTGTGGAGGGCATTAACCAGATGAAGTACTGGTTACTTCTTGGGTTTGTTCACCTTGAACTTGATGAATGAATGGTGAAAAATAGGGGAAAATGGGGAAAGAAATTTAAAATGAACAACTTCAGATCTGGTTTCCATGAAGTAAATTTCCTCTTGATTTAAAGCAAGGTAGAGATGCTGTAATTTTTTTTTTAGTAAGTAGTATGTGATACCCTGTGGCAACCCAGGTTGTCTCTCTTAAATCAGAATCTGTCCAAAACCACTGGGCCCTTAAAAAGACCTAACTTTGAATTCCAAGCAGAGGGTCTGGTGAAATTTCTAGATTCAGTAAGCAGTTCTTCCCTCGTAGAAAGTTCTGTCACTGGGTCTGTATGGGCGCACTTTGCATCTCCTGAAATCCCAATTGCCACCTAGGTATGAGACAACTTCAAGTGATGATTCCAGCTCAGATGAAAGCTCTTCTTCCGAGTCAGATGACGAGTGTGATGCCCTTGAGTATCCTCCCGAAGAAGAGGAGGAGGAAGAGAAGGAGGAAGACACTCGGGGAATGGCCGAAGGGCACCATGCAGTTAATATTGAAGGTTTCAAGTCTGCCAGGGTGGAAGATGAAATGCAGGTTCAAGAATGTGAACCTGAGAAGGTGGAAATCAGAGAGAGGTGTGGTACACTCCCCTTCCCTCCCCCGCCTGCTCCCATGTGTATTGTATCTCAGCAGTGCAGCTGTCCAGCTCAGAGGCCTTGCAGTTGTGTCTGGTCTAACCCGTCCCTGAGCAGTACACACATCTTGTTGGGATACTAATAAATAGAAGTACAGAGCCTCGTAACTCCTCCATCTCTTGTGGTAGCAAAGAGAATGGCTTATTATCTAGTCCCCTTTGTTTCCTCAAGCTACCATCCATTGAAGCTGCCATCATTTGAACACCTTGCTTATATTTAGAGAGATACTTGAGTTTTTTGGTGGCTAACATAGCTTTTATTTTCACATTTCATCTTGAGCCATTATATGCATTTTATTGCAGGACCACTGTGTGTGTGAGGAACAGTGGTGTGGCCTTTACCGGTGGTCACGGTTACTGTAAAGGTGATGTGTGTCAGTCAGCTGTATTGTCTTGCTCACTGAGTAATGACAACACTGCACGAATAGATTTGGGGGGGTATCATCAACAGCAGTTGAAATAAAATATCAAACACTCTGGCTGAGAACATGAACCTAACAACGTCGTAAGTGGATGTGATACTTAGAAAACAGGAGAGAGAATAGAAAAGAAGGACACTTCTGTGGTTTTCCACTGTGAGAGATACAAATAGAACATTTCAGAAAACTTATCTAATTTGGCAAATGAAACTTTACATTAAACACAAGGTAAGTGTATTTCCAAGTGTTCTCAAATGGCTTACCTATCTTTGTCATATGGGTTAAAGAAGCGCCAGCTTGGGTTCAGATCTGTGATGAATTCACCAGCCTAATGGGTCTCTGGTAAAATGTACCTCTTCACCCCCGTTAAGAGTAAGAACATTTTTCAGAACTTAGAAAAGGAACAAAAAAAACATCATTCCATCAGGTCATAAAGGCCAGACTGTTGAAGCTCAAAGTTTCCCTCATGAGAAGACCTTGAGCTCCGGCTACAGGCACTGGCTGGCTAGAGCAGCATCGGTCCTCGGTTGCCTGTGGGCAGCTATGCCAACTCTGAGTGCCGAGTACCACCGTGACCTGCCTGTGCTGCTGCGTGGACACTTGTCCTTGGACAGGGCGTAGGGACTGAATAGAAACAGCTTTGCTTTTGTGGCCAATCATGAGCTTGCTTGCCTTCCCCTTTTAGGTATGAATTAAGTGAGAAGATGTTGTCTGCTTGCAACTTACTGAAGAATAATATCAATGACCCCAAGGCTCTGACCAGCAAAGATATGGTGAGTAACCAGCAGACCCTGTCCCAGCTTGTACAAATTTCCTATGTGGGCACCACCATGGCAGCCAGCTTGGACCTGCCCCCACCCACTGTTGCTTGCACGCCTCCCCCTGAACGACTCCTGGCACGCGTGCTGTACCGCCTGGCCCCGGGATGCACAGGGAGCATTCCCGTTGGTGTGGCCTTGGATGTCCTTTACCTGCCCCTGGACTTTTCGGGGAACGGAGGCACCTGGGAGGTAGACTCCCGCAGACAGAAGTGAAGGTTGTTGGCACGCGCTTTTTCCTGCACGTTCCACTTTTGTTCACAGAAACTTGTGATCCAAGGAGCAGCATCCTGTTTTTCTACTTAACGTGTGTTTAAAAGAAACCTATCCGGGCTGAGGTCAGCATTCCTGTTGATTATGAAACTGCATATTATGTTTGGATGTGGAATGCAGGCAGCCAGGGTTTTTAAGCAGAAAAGTGACTGCACTTGTCATTTCCCAGTTTGAGAGGTTGAGAAGCCAGTAGCATGGACGTCTTGGTTGCCTAAGCAGAAGTGAATGGCACAATACAGGATACATAAGAACCTCCATGGCAGTGTTCACCTCCCACCACTGTCACTTTCTCGTGTTTGTTGTTATGTGCAGATTCTTTTCTAGGCCTGACCAACCCTCCAGGGGATAGCAATGTCTTTAGTGCATTGTGAAAATGTAGCTTCTTGTTAATTTAGATAGGAATATGCATGTCAGTCTGCGCATGTCACCAGATTTATAATATTTTATGCAGAATAAAAAGTTGACAGCTGGAGAAAACAGTAGATGCTGACAAAGTTACTAGAGGTATGGAATCAAGATGTTAGGACTAAAAGCCAGAGAAGGAATTGTGTAACCTTGGAAATTACCTAGTTTTTTCGTTTTGTTTTTAAATATTGATTTGAAAGAGAGAAGAAGAGATAGATCTTCCTTCCACTGGTTCACTCCCCAAATGGCTACAATGGCAGGGCCCAGCCAGGAGCTTCTTTTATGTGGGTGCAGGAGCCTAAATACTTGAGCCAGCTTTAGCTACTCTCTCAGGTGTGTTAGCAGGGAGCTGGATTGGAAGGGGAACAGCCAGGACTTAAACCAGTGCCCACAGCCCAGCATTGCAGACAGCAGCTTAACCCATTACACCACAACACTGGCCCCTGAAAATTACCTAATTTTATAATGTGAAGGCCGCGGCTCCAGTGTCGTCTGTTGAAATGTACTAGTGATGGCTGTCACAGCATTGTGCTCTCCCGCCCTGCTCTCAGCGAGTCCTGAAAGAGCACCTGTATCTGTACAGCAGCAGTTACTCATCAGTGCTGCGACTAGATGCTGCTTAGCTGGAGGGCCAGTCCACTCTTTTTTCTGGTTAAATATATGCTTATGATGTGGCATCCTTTCTCAAAAATTGTGGTGTCCTGTCATACTTGTTTTTACTGTTGTAGAAACTTAGATTCATGAGAAATAGTTGAATCTTGACATTGAATTAGTGTACTGAAAAAGGAACATGGCAACGACATATACAGCAGGAAGCACCAAATAAAACTCCTGGTTGAGGGGAAACAGAACTGCATCACTACGAGCCAAATGCTTGGCTTGGGCTATACCCTGGTCACACATAGTAAAGCCGTGAAATTCGATGCATTTCACTCTTTCCCACTAAGGTTAACCTGCATCTGAAATTGGAGCTTTAGGACACAGGATTTCATAGCCACAGTAAAAATTTTTTCATTCAGAAGGGATGTTATTACATTTTTTTACATCTCCAAACTGCCAAGTATGGTGTCAGTGTAACACGTACACACTCCGTGCTTGCTACAGTTTCTGTTGATTGAATTCTTCAATACAAAGGTTCTTTTTCTTTTCTTGTTTGTTACTTAGAAGTCAGAGTCACGGAGAACTCCTCTAAAGGGGCACAACAGCCTGGACCAGGGCTGTGCCAGGCCGAAGCCAGTAGCCTGCAGCTTCTCCCACATGGTTGCAGGGCCCAAGGACTTGGGCTGCCCTGCACTGCTTTCCCAGGTGCATTAGCAGGGGGCTGGATCAGAAGTGGAGTAGCTGGGACTCAAACTGGTGCCCATTTGGGATGCCGTGTTGCAGGTGGTGGCTTTACCTACTACACCACAACACTAGGCCTAGTTGTAAAGGTTTTTAAAGTATTGTGCTGTGCAAATAAGACCAGTGTCTGCAAATAATGGACAGAATTAAAAGAAAATGATCCTGCGGGGGAAGCAGGACACACTGCAAACTCATAGAAAAGTAAATGCCCTAAACAGCACTCCAGCCTCAGGATCAACCCTTGGGGCATTTGGATCTGGCTAAAAGGCCCATGAGAGTCTCACAGACATGGAAAGCTAAGACAGTGTGGCAAAAACGACCTGAATGAAAGATCTCGGTGAACAAGACCCTAGCAGAAAGAACAGGCCATCAAAGAAGGAGGCACCTTTCTCTGAAGGGAGGAAAGAACCTCCACTGTGATATGGCCTTGACTAAACAAGGTGGTGAACTCAAGAGGCTTCCATAGCCTTGAGAGCTCATGGCAAGAGCCTCGGGTGATTGCTGACGTCATAAATAAGAGTGTCAGTTGTTAAATCAACAACGGAAGTCATTGTGCACATGCTCCCCACGCAGGATCTCTGTCTTTAATGTGCTTTACTATGAGAGTTAACAGTAAAACTACTAGTCGAACAGTGCTCTATATCTTGTGCGGGTGTGTGGGTACAGTCTGTTAATCTTTGCTTAGTATATACTAAGTTGATCTCTATATAAAGATAATTGAAAATGAAACTTGATGAAGAGTGGGAGGGAGATTGGGGGGGAGCCACAACAATGCAAAAGTTGTACTTTGCAAATTAACATTTATTAAATTTTAAAAAGTTAAAAAAAAGGGAAAAAAAGCATTGTGCTGTGAAGTGTGGACATAGGGGTGGTTCCAGTGCCTGGACCAGATGATCACGTCAGAACACTGATGATGTAGCTTGGCAGAGTCAGGACCGCTGGAGGTTGTCGTTTCTCTTCTTTCTGTATGGTAAGGCTGAAGCAACAAAACTGTGTGAAAGACTAAGCAGAAGAAAGGAATCAGACTGATTTTTTGCTTAGAACCCTTTTTGAGTGACACAAACTATGACTGAGTGGGTATAATCACCAGTACCAGGGAGATAGAGATGGAAGTTCTGTGACCTCAGCCCCTCCCTTTTCTGTAGAACAAGGACATTGTGGGTTCTGATGTGTTGAAGATGGGCTTGCCACATACTTTGATACGTGTTTACACTTTGAAAGAGCAGATGAAGGACAAGAGAATGCTAAAGGTCTATAAAAGGCAGCCCACGGAGCAAGCTTTGGAGACATCTCCGTCAGCCGGTGCTGAACTTCACGTTGTGCAGGGCTGACCAGACCATCCGTGAAGCAAGTACTAGTTCATGTGCCAGCAGCCCAGGGAGGTCAGAGTGGTGCCAGTGATCAGGATCACTCTAATTCCTTCCTGATTTCTATGGAAATTGGAAGGCGGGCACGTCTACATAATAAAGAGCTCCAGCAATCAAGCCGGGGCTGACAACATTTTCTTCTCTTTACAAACACTGTGAAGGAAAGACATTATTCCCACTTCTCTGACTTGGAAGCGCGAGAATCAGACTTTCCCTGAGACCCCACACTTTCTATGTGGCAGGGCCCAGCTGGAACCTTGGTGGGGGGACTGCAGCCCCAACGCTCTGGGACAGTGCAGTGTGGCCTCCCGTACAGATACTAGACTAAACTGGATGTGGCTTCAGCTCAGGCTGGATGTCCCAATTTGGTGTTTTTGAGAGTGAGCCGAGGGCTCTGGCTGGTTTGTGAGAGCGGATTGTGACAGCCTTTACTTTGACTATAAAAGGCCTGCTTTCTGGACTGTGTGCTGGGGCGCAGAAAGGGCTATAAATAGCAGCACTAACGCCTACTCGGTGTTTTGGCAGCGGTTCTGTCTGAACACCCTCCAGCACGAGTGGTTCCGCGTGTCCAGCCAGAAGTCGGCCATCCCAGCCATGGTGGGCGACTACATCGCGGCCTTTGCCGCCATCTCCCCGGAAGTGCTGCGCTATGTCATCAACATGGCAGACGGCAACGGCAACACGGCCCTGCACTACAGTGTGTCCCACTCCAACTTCGAGATCGTGAAGCTGCTCTTGGACGCAGGTGCGTTGGCTGTCCCCTCGGGAGGAGGTTTGGAGCACGTGCCCCCTGCACAGTGGCCGACTTCGAGTGTAGCGAGGCCCTGGGAGTTGCATTCTCTCCTTCCTGACGCCGGTCTGCCGAGTGGGGTTGGTGGGCCAGAGGCCTAGCTTCATCCTGTGTGGTCCTCTCCCAGCCCAGCATGCTGTGGTCTTGCAGCAGTGCCTGGCCACTCAAGATGGGGCCTGAGCAAAGCCACAGTCCAGCATGGTCACCGAGGAAGCACCACAGCACCGGGAGTGTTGATGTCCCGTCTGAACTGTATTAACATGAGCAGAGGACACTCTCCCCGTCACTCCCGTGTCTGAAGCCCTTTGTCAAGGGGTGTGACTGGCAGGAAGTCAGCTGCTCGGTCTGCTTACACCAGTGACTCTCCATCCCAATGCCCTGTTAGCGTATGTGGTAGAACTGCCCGTTGCTCCTCTCCCATCTCCTGAGCCCACTGAGTGACTTCTACTCTGCTGTGGTGATGTTGTTAAGATTAACTCAGTGAGGAAATCCTCTTTGCTCCTCTTCGCAGTTTGCCCCTTTAGGGGCTTCCTTGTAGGCGAGGGCAGTTCTAGCCTGGTCCTGACCAGGAACAGAGCTGGTGACGGTGTTGTCCACAGTTGGAATGACAGAGAACTGTATGATATCCAGGGAGGCTGAAGGCCAGGTCTCAGGACTACCCTTGAGGAGAACAGGGAGGGAGGCGCCGTCTGGGCAAGGGGAATGGGATTCTGTCAGGGAATGGTTTTGTTCATTGCCTCATCCTTGGCATTTTTTACTGCTTACGATCGTAGGTAGAAATTCCGGCTCCGTCCAATGTGAACGTAGGGTGTGTCGGCATCAGTGGCCCGGGAGAGCACTCATGCTCGGCCACCTCTCCACACGCAGCCTTTCCTATGCAGATGTGTGGACTTCTGTAAACGCCTTCCCAGAGCTGTGGGGAACCTCAAGGAGTGTTTTCCTGTGACTTTCTTCTTGCTCCTTTATTGACAGAAACATCCTAAGCATTCTGAGTTAATTCTTAGTCACTTAAGAAAGCTGCTTCGTGGCAGTCACATTGCTGGCTTTTCATCAGAAGCTACTAAAAAAGGACTTTTGTTGTTAAGTATTTGAATGGCAGAGTTAGCATGCATTTCCATCTGCTGGTTTACTCCACAAATGGCTGCAACGGCTAGGACGGGCCAGGCTCAAGCCAGGAGCTTCTTCAGGTCTCCCACATGGGTGCAGGGGCCCAAAGCCTGGCACCATCTTCTGCTACTATTCTAGGTGCATTAGCAGGGAACTGAATCCAAAGTGGAGCAGCTGGGACACAAACCTGCTCCCATTTGGAATGCCAACGTCAGAAGCAGCGACTTAACTCACTGCACCATAGTGCCGGCCCTGAAGGTTGTCTTGAATGCAGGGGGATCACTTCACCCCTGAAGAGTCCTTCAGGACTACAGGACGAGGGCAGGCCCGGTCACTGGGCTGCTAATCCCGGCAGGTTGTTGGAGGACTGATGGCTTTGGCTCTCAGTTGCTGAGTGTAGGATTGGACTGTGCTTCTGACACTCCCACTCTCAGCTCAGGGCACAGGGCCTGAGAACGGAGTAGTGTTTGCGGAAGTGAGGAAGCACACACTCAGCATCTCTGGCTCTCAGCCTTGCCAAACCTTCTGCGTGTAGCTCCATGTGTCTCCCCCACTCCCAACAGCCATTTCGTCAACACTGCTGCATGTGTAGCATCTGTGCTCTGTCAGTTCTCTGAAACAGCTGGTACTCAGGACAGCCTCCCAGAGCTCCCAGCTGCTGCATTCCCAACAACAAGACAGCTTGTAACAAGGCAGCTGCAGAAATTCTCTTACTTTCAGACCTTGGGAACTATGAAATAATTCTGTTGTTCAGCAAAAAAACACTTCTTTAAAAACGCTCTCACTTCCTTCCAACTTATTCGCTTTGATTGATTGATTGATTTGAAAACGTTACAGGGAGAGATAGAGACCTTCCATCTGGTCGTTCACTCCCCAGATCACAGCAAGGACCAGGGCTGGGGCAGGCCAAAGCCAGGAGCTTCTTCCAGGCCTCGCACACAGGTGTAGGGGGCCCAAACACTTGGGCCATCTTCTGCTGCTTTTCCCAGGCACATGAGCAGGGAGCTGGATCCCAAGTGGAAGAGACGGGGCATAAACTGGCACCCATATCAGATGCCAGCATTGCAGGCAACAGTGTTATGCACTATACCACAGTTCCACCTCCAAGTCATTCTTGGTCACTGGCCTCTCCCTGAAGGAACCGCTTCTTGCAGATGTGTGCAACGTGGACCACCAGAACAAGGCGGGCTACACCCCCATCATGCTGGCAGCCCTTGCCGCGGTGGAGGCGGAGAAGGACATGCAGGTCGTGGAGGAGCTGTTCGGCTGCGGGGACGTCAACGCCAAAGCCAGTCAGGTGGGCGAGCTTGCGTCCCTGGTGAGTGCTGCACGCAGGCACCACTGTGCACTAGCTGGCTGGCCCACCCCGAGTCTGTGTGCCGCCTGGTGGTCCCAGCTGACCAAACACGCCAGGAAGATAAGGGCTTGCATTTAATGGTGTTTTCTGTAGAGCTGGCAAGGAAACAGGAGTGTCCCTGACCTACACCAGTGCCAGCTGCTCCCAGCTTGACTTCCGAATGCCTTCTCAGCTTTCTAGCCCTTGTTGAGACGTGACCAGTCCTTGGCCTAATGTGTACACTCGGTGATCTTCCATAGCTCTCAGGAAGCAGGTTTCTCGCAGCCTGCCCCCAGCCCACCCCAAATCATCCCAAGTCCCATTTCCCCTCTGTCATCACGCTCCTGTCTGCCCCCAGTGTGTCTCATGGCTGCATTCGTTCTTCCACAGGCGGGGCAGACGGCCCTTATGCTGGCCGTCAGTCACGGGCGGATAGACATGGTCAAGGGCCTGCTGGCCTGTGGGGCTGATGTCAACATCCAGGACGACGAGGGCTCCACAGCCCTGATGTGTGCCAGCGAGCACGGGCACGTGGAGATAGTCAAGCTGCTTCTGGCCCAGCCGGGCTGCAACGGGCACCTGGAGGACAACGTAAGCCCCCAGTGTCGGCCGGGGGAGGGGAGCACGGCTGCCTCTGCCTCCTGGGGGAGCGGTCTTCCCATGCCGGCCACCTTCATTGTGTGTACCGGAGTCCACCCATGGGCCAAGGCCAAAGGCAGGGAGAGAAACAGACCTCACCCTAAAAGCTATAAAAGGTCACTTATAGTTTAGTACCTTTTAATAGTGAGGTTCTCAGATTCAGAGAAGGTACATTTTAAATTTGAAAGACCAAGTGACATAGAACTGTCCCCTCTGCTGGTTCACTCCATGAATGGCTGCAGTAGGGCCGGGCCAGGCCAAAGCCAGCAGCTTTGTCCAGGCCTCCGCTGTGGGTAGCAGGGTCGCAAATATTTGGACCATCACCTGCTGCTTCCCCAGGTGCATTAGCAGAGTGGCCAGACCTCCAATCCTGTGGCTTGAGTCTGCGGGGACAAGATAAGCAGGTCACTGGTCTGTTCAGAAATGCAGGTGCTGGGTGGCAGCATTCGGTCACCGAGGGGTCTCTGCTATCTTGGGCTCTCCCATTACCGCTTTCGTCTCTGCTCTCAGATCACCCCGGACTAGGAAACGTTCAAAAAGACCCTTCTGGGTGTGTCCAGGCTTTGTGAGCAGAGGCAGAAAGCACGGGAGCAGGCAGGTTGTTTTTCAAAGTTTATCTCTGTGGTCCACAGGTTTGCACCACAGCTTAAGCCTGGCTGAGGTAACGGGGAAAACCTCCCGCTGGGCCCTACCCAGCTGAGGGCGTTCCTGGCAGCCCCGCCCCCAGGGGACAGAGCACTGTGCCCTGGAGGGAAAGTGAGTGCCAGATGAGTTTTGGTCTTTGCATGTTTGCTTTTACCTCTCTCCTGCAGCAGGCCAGCTTAGACATAGCGGACCAAGCGGTCACAGAGCCCCAGTGGCTGACAGACAGCCTGGCTTCCCAGAATTCAGTATGGAAGAGGACAGTGTGGTTCTGACTACCTCCTGCTGCTCGTGGCATGGGGTCTCGTGCTGCGCAGATGATGGCAGATCTGTCCCAGGCTGCCTGGGGCCTCAGTGGTCCTTTACATCCATCCGACTCCCTGCCCGTTTGTGTGCCTCAGAAGCATTTTCAGTGAAGGGCTGGTTCTCCCCATCTATTCCACAGATTACAGGGATGCGAGCCACGCGCCAAGCTAGCACTTACGTCCACATCCCTGTAGCAGTCAAGGCCCTAGGGTTGCAGCTCAGTCTCCAAGAGCAAGGGGGAAAGGTCCTTGGTCAGGGTGGGTTCTTCATTCCCACAGCACAGTACTTGCCTGGCGCTCTGTAATTAAAGGAGGAAAGCACATGAAGGTACACTTCCACCCCATCGTTTCCCACCGCCCCTTCTGGTGCGCAGGATGGCCCAGGACACCCTTGTCATGTGCAGCCACATCACTGAGGACCCAGGGGCTTGGCCCAGAGGGGTGGCGGCCTCAGACCCCTCTCTTGAGGTCTTCCGGCCCTCTGTGGAGGGCTTCACCCCGTGATGCACGGGGTCACCTTCTGGCTGGGTGCCCGTCTGACCAGCCCACCCTGACTTGTTCTTTCCGTCCTAAGGATGGCAGCACCGCGCTCTCCATCGCCCTGGAAGCGGGCCACAAGGACATCGCCGTTCTTCTCTATGCCCACGTCAACTTCGCCAAGGCCCAGTCTCCGGTCAGTGTTGTGCACCTGGCCCTTGGAACTAGGCGGAAGTCCACCAGGCCGGCGGGCCCCCTGCCTCGGGGAGTTGGCAGGAGACGCAGGTTTTATGTTGGTGCTGAAAATGGAAGTTTCAGTTCGGAGCGTAAGAGTGCATTCTGTCAGCCCCGCCCCGGAGGCCAGGAGAGCTGAGGGTGGGCTTGCTTGTGTTCGAAAGTCAGATGCCCGAACCTCCTCCCACACCCGCTTCTCCTCTGTGAGCTTACTCACAGGACACATGCTGAGCCCAGGGCTACTGGGCAGCCTGTTCCTGGTGTTGCTCCTTACGCACGCATTGGGCACCCTGCAGACTCAGAGTTCACTCAGCACTTCCCAGGCTCTGCCGGGCCCACCTCTGTCCTTGACTGTGGCTCATGGGGTGGCCATCAGCAGTAGTGCACGCATGCAGTGCCTGCATCGCAAGTGACATCTGAGGTCGTTTATTAACCTCCAGTTGTTTTCCTTTCCTGGTCTCCAGGGCACCCCAAGGCTTGGAAGGAAGACGTCTCCCGGTCCTGCCCACCGCGGCTCATTTGACTGATTACATGCAAAAAGCCCTCCACTTCCATGCCACCAGTAAACTGCTAATCGTTCCTGTTGGGGTGACAGATTCTGAATGTACGTGTATTGTGCCTGAGCTCACCAGCACCCGGAAGCGTGAAGCAGGAGACGGAAGCTTTCGCAGCCCGCCGGAGGCCGCCCTCTCTCGGTGCGGGTCACACAGCCCCTCTCTGTTGCTGCTGCTCAGTGTCTGCTCCGTTATGTACGGTCACCTGGATGGGCGACTTCCCTTCCTTCTCTCCCCACTCCCCACTGCAGAGATGTGGCAGGTTCTCCACCAATATTTATACTTCCTGACTGTGCAGCCACTGCGAGGCTCTTCAGCAATGCCGTTCCAGGATGAACCGGGGGACTCTGCTTTTGCCTTCATGATTTTGAACTAAGGAACTTGAGATGACGTGGATCATCCACACTGCGGGTCGGCGCTGGTAGTTTCTGCTCTGAAAATAAAATTTACAAAAGGAAATTATTTCAGTCGGTTTTATCGAGGTGGAGGTATTCTGTGACTTTTTATATAAAAGCTATATATGACATTGACACAGTATTTTCAATTTTATATTTCCTAGTAATACAACTCAAGAAGTACCTGTAACGTGACCATATTTTTATTAATAAACACAGTATCTCATGACAAATGCTGAATTGCATCAGAGGAGTTGGCTCTGAGTTGCCAGAGCAGTGCGGTGTAGGTCTCTGTATTTATACATTTCTTTATACCATGTCACATGGACTTTGGTTCTGTATGTATTTAAATGTTTGAAGTGCCTTAGACTCTTGCCATATTTTCCAAATAAAACTTGCTGAAGCCCCTTTGCTGGCCCGTGCCTGATTTCTGGTGGCCGGCAGCAGTGACTCTCAGCAGGGCAGTGAGTGCCGATACCAGGGGAGCAGGAGGGGAGGGGCCGGCCTGGGGCTGGAACACAGCTGGGCTGAGATACTTTTCCATTTCCACAGTGTGGCTGCTGACCTGGGCTGTATGTCAGGGGGCTGAGAATTAAGACCTTACTAGAAAGACAGGTCATCTCCCAGGGGAGTGCTGACGTCACGCTTCTTAGGAGCAGAAGTGCCAGTCCAGGATGCCAATTCTGGGCACAACCATTGGCTGACAGTTTGAAATGTGACAGAAAAGGACAGCATGAAGCTGGGTGCTTTCTACAAAATGTCAGCATGCTGGTCGGATGGTTCTTGGTTGAGTCCTTGTTATAGAACTGGAAGCATCTCGTTAAAATGCAGCAGCACAGTGGGGCAGGCATGCGGCACAGCTGTGAGGATGCTGCTTGGACCCCACATTACATACCGGTTCCTGCATGCGAGTCCTGCCTCTGATGCAGCTTCCGACTAATACGTACCTTGTAGCTTGGCAGACAGCTGGTGAAGGCAGAAGTGTTGGGATCCCTGCTACCCACATTGAGTTCAGACTCCTGGCACTGGCCTGGCGCCAGCTGTTGTCAGCATCTGGGGGGAGGATCTGTCTCCTTCAAATAAAAATAAATGTATGAAAAGAAGCATGGAAACCAAAATTCCAACTGGGTATTTTGGCCACCATTGCTGGCAGCAAAGCTTAACCAAAGGCCGTTTGTGAGAGCCAGGTGCACTGCAAAACTAGCAATGAGGTTTCTCCTTAAACATCCCTTCCTTCTCTAATTTTAAAGGGAGGGAGGAAAATAAACTTCAAGCTCAGCAAAGAGTAGACTGGTGTGTCACCATAATGCTGGTCACCCGGTGGCAGGTTCATGACTGCTCAAAATGAGCTTGGTGAGCCGGTAACCGACCACCCTCCCAGCACCACATCAGGGGCCTCTGGGACACAAAGACCATCCTCTTCCACGAACCTCAAAGAGAGGTCACAGCAACCTGGCTCATCAGTCGTTCCCTCCCGAGACAGATCTGCCAGCTCTGGGACTTGGATTTGCAAAACTACCTGAACTAAAAATTAACCCAAGTTCCTGCAGACCTAAAATCACACAATAAATTAAACCAGGAAAGTGTGCATGTGGGAAGAGAAGTGGAGGCATGTGTTCTGTGCCCCTTAATGGCAAAACATGCCTCTTGAGCACAAAAGGGGCTGCATCTCAGGTGGGTTGTGGTCTTGGGAAATTTCTTGGTTCCATCAGAAAAAACAAGGGCATTAATTATATAAATGCATGGGAAATCAGTTCCTACCTCTGCATGCTCTGAGATTTCTCGGGCTGTATTTTGAGTGCTTGTTTTATCTTTGGGCCAGGTCTCACACAGTATGGATCCAGCCCCTGGGGAATGTGCGCTGGCTTGTGCCCCATTTGCTGTCACAACATGGGGCCCTTGGAAGACTTTCTGGGGATGTTGGCACACTGTGTAAACCAGCCCGATTAACTCCCTTGCTGCAGCTGCACTTTTGAGATACAATTCCGTAAAGGGATTTGTGGCAGACAACTCAGGCAAGGTCCCCCAAGTGAGGCCAGCAGAGCCAGGAATTCCGGACTTTTTCCCAGAGCTGCAGTTAGGAGGCTACGTGTTCGCGTGACAGCCAGGCAATTTCCCAGTAACCCTTGCCCTGGAAATTGAGCAGCTAAAAAACTAGAATCTGCCTGAATCCATGAAGAGAACAAAGGGGAGACTGAGACAGCTTGTCCTGCCACCATTAAGACCAAAGTGGTAACCTGTCACCACAGGAGCTGGGCACGTGATTCTGCAGAAACCTACGGAGAACACACTGCCTAGGGCTGCTCCCCAGCATGATATAGCACCCTCTCCTGTCTGCTGTCAGAACAACTTATCCCTGACTTCTCATCCTGAGATCCTGCTGACCAGAGGTAAACCTTGAAGACAGGAAAGGGCTGTTTTTCCCTGCAAGGAAGTAAAGAGCAGCTCCTCAGCACCTCTCTTGAAACCGTGATGGTTCCTTTTTGCAGTGGGGAGACCACACACACACCCTCTGCTACAAAGAAACATGGCAGCTGACTGGAGCTATGCAAAAGCAACACGTTTCAGCTTTGACACAGCAAGGGGCTATCCTCGCTGTGGCCCCAGACACCACAGTCTTTGGGGTTGCCATTTGTCCATGAGGAGCAGCAAGTGTGCATCTCCTGCAGGAGGCCTTTCTAGAAAGCCAAGCACTGTGGCTGTCACAGATCCATTTTTCTGCGCTTGTGGGGACACAAGGAGGCAGGGGCTCGGGATAATATGACAAAAACCGGGCAGGCAGCTTAGAGACTTTTCCCAAGTTCATCTTTTTGTCTCCACTTCCTCATGCAGCTGAGCTGTTACTGCTTGGGAGGGTGGCCGTGAGCCACTGCCCTGGCTTTGGAACAAAGGCAGTTTTCTATTTTTTAACTAAAAGCACAATTATTTTAGACTCTGGGCCTTAGCCAGAATCTATTTGATTCTACTTACTACACAAGGAAATCACTAATCATACGTTTACTCTGCTCTTACTCACCATGGCTGTAATTTAGAAACCAACTGATTTTAAAAATACATCCAAAGTCTATTTTATGACCACAAAAGGATGTGGCTGTCGCCCTGGCCACAGTGTTCCAAGCTCCCTCCTGCTAGAGTCACTTGCTGTTTCCTATAGAGTGCAATCTGACTCTTACCATCTTAGTTCTTTGAGTATGAAAGACAAAGTTGGATTTTTTTATGTACCTTCCACATACATATCCTGAATTCTGGCAAGGATTTTGCAGTTATGTTGGAAAGCAAAACTTTTCTGAAAGGTTTATTTGAAAGGCAGAGTCCAAGAGAGAGTGAGTCATTGATCTTGCATCCGCTGGTTCACTCTCCAAATGGCCTCAGTGGTGGGGGCTGGGGCAGGCTGAAGTTAGCAGCCTGGGAGTCCCTCTGGGTCTCCCACATGGTTGGTAGGAGCCAAGTTCTTGAGCCACACTGCACCACTTTCCCAGGCACATTAGCAGGAAACTAAATCAGAAGTGGAGCAGCCAGGATTCAAGAGCTGGTGCTTGGAGCCAGCATTGTAGCATAGCAGGTTAAGCCGCTGCCTGCAACACTGGCATCCCTTAAGAATGCCAGCTCAAATGCCAGCTAATACACCTGGGAAAGCAATGGAAGCTGGCCCAGGCCACTGCCACCTACTGAGAGACCCAGATGGAGTTCCAGCTCCTAGCTTGACCTGGTCCAGCACTAGCCATTGCAGCCATTTGGGGAATTGAACTAGTAGATGGGAGATCTCCGTCTCTCCCTAACTCTGCCTTTCAAATAAATAAATATGTCAAAGCCAAATTTTTTTACAAATTGAAAGAACTGGAGCTCATATGGGATGTCAGTATCGCAGGCAGTGGCTTAACCTGCTGTGCAATGCCAGCCCCAGAAAGCAAAATGTTTATGGGTATATTCTTGTACAGAAATGTCTGACTCTGGAGACACTGGGAAGGAGCTGGCATTGTAGAAAACCAGCTGCCCACTGCCGCCTCTTTAAGACCCTAGAGCCAGAGCGGGGGACATAGACCCCTAATTTTCAGGTCATGCAACTTGCTGAAGACATTCCTATTTCTAAGACCAATTCCCAGTCTCATATTGGGGCCAAAATAAGCTGTATGGCTGTTCTTTGTTCCCCAATCCAGAAAGCCCCAGTTTACGCAGCCCGAGGACTGCCTGGAAGGGTGCAGCTGTATGGAGAGGGAGCCCCCCAGCTCAGACTGGCAGGTGCTGCTTTGCCCACTGCAGTGCCAGGCAGCTCAGTGCTCTGCAGAGCTTGCCTAGGAGACCGTGGGCCAGCTGGGCGGGTCAGCTATCCCTCAATGACCTGGCTGCAATCTTGTCTGCCCTGTTAAGAAATAACTGGATATGCTTAAATAAGCAGGCAACAGAGACAACATTCACTCACCGAGCCGAGTGTCTCCAAGTTCAGGAAGCTCAGCCACGCCGAATCCTGCTGTACACACACATCACCAGAAGGGCCGGCCTGCGAAGAGCAGCACACAGGATCAGCTTGTATGCTCCTGTCTGCTGAGACAGAGGCGTTCCCCTGCCTGCTTCTTAGCAGCTGAAAGAATCCATGTGGAATCCCAACCATAGCATGGTGCTGGAGGTCCGGGGAGCATCAGGAGGAGCAGGTGACTAGCAGGGAGCCGTGGAGGGGCTGGGGAGCTCCTGGGCAAGATGGGTGGAGGGGCCTGGGAGGTTGAAGCACTTTTCTGCTCACTCGGCGATCATCCAGCAGGCGGTGCACTCACCATCTGTGTGCTTGCCTGTATATACTGCAACTCCCATTTTGAAGTCTGAAAACCATACTAACATTTGGTCAGAAAAGAACTTGGGAGGGAGCATGGAGGCAGGAATGCCAACTGGAACAAAGAGATAGCGATGCATGTGAGAACCAGGAACTCCACTGTAGTGTCAGCACACAGCTCTGAACACACTGAGTCCTGTGGCCCACTCAGAACCCTGGGAACAGCTCCCAGGGGCCTTGTCACTTACCCAGCTCTTCTGGACACAACAGAGTAAGGCGCACTTGCCATCCACTGCCAAACTTGGCCTCAGCCACGTGGCGAGCTTCATGAAGGAGGCACTAACGGAAGTGGCATGTGGATTCCAGATGGAAGTTTTTTTTATCCTTTTTTTTTTGAAAGGCAGAGTGGACAGTGAGAGAGAGAGACAGAGAGAAAGGTCTTCCTTTGCCATTGGTTCACCCTCCAATGGCCGCCGTGGCCGGCGCGCTCCAGCCGGCGCACCGTGCTCATCTGATGGCAGGAGCCAGGTGCTTCTCCTGGTCTCCCATGGGGTGCAGGGCCCAAGCACTTGGGCCATCCTCCACTGTACTCCCGGGCCACAGCAGAGAGCTGGCCTGGAAGAGGGGCAACCGGGACAGAATCTGGCACCCCAACCAGGACTAGAACCTGCTGTGCCAGTGCCGCAAGGCAGAGGATTAGCCTAGTGAGCCGTGGCACTGGCCTCAGATGGAAGATTTTACAGCCAGTGTGTAGCTCCCCACACTCTGTTCAGACAAGAGTATGGAGATGGGCATCCCATCTGCCTGGGTTCCTCAGTGACTGTGGGACCTTGCTAGCCTATATCACATGCACATTCCTATTATGGGTAAGAACAAGGCCTGTCTTATATTAGGGAAGTCTGGGAGTTCTTTGTTCCCACAGCACAACTGATATGTTCTTTATCGGAACAGAAACTGGCTCTGGGAAGTGGGACTCTGCTGAGTTGCAGACAGAAATGAAACTGTCAGTGGGGGATCCATCATGGAACACTGAAAACTAGCTGAATGGCTAATTTTTAAAAACATCATTTAAAAGGCAGAGGGATACAGGGAGACAAAGAGATCTTCGTTCTTTTGCTGGTTTGCTCTCCAAATGGCCATTGTGGCCCAGTCTGGCCCAGAACTCCAGAGCACCACTGCGGTCTCCCATATGGGGGAGGGGGTGGGGGCCAAGCACTCGGCCATTGTGCTGCTCTCTCAGGTGCATCAGCAGGGAGGTAGACGGGAAGCAGAGCAGCCAGGACTCACATCAGCTCTGATAGGGGATGCTGGCCCACCGTCTACAATGCTGGCCTTGAGTGACTATTTCTTAATGATCACCAAGCCAGCTTGCCCAGTACCACCCCAGGTGCACAGGAAAGAGCTCACCTTTTGTATATGATGGATGCCTCACCCCATTTCTGAAGGCAGCCATTTCCTGTGTAGCTGGGGAAGCGGCTGCATTCTACTGTCCTGTCACTGTCAGCCATCGGAGGGCCTGTGAGCACACATCACTGGGCCCTAACCTCCACGTGCCCGGTCAGTGGTCGGGGAAGAGGCCCAAGAACTGGCATCTGTAAGACGTCCCCTGGTGGTGCTGACGGTGCCCTGTGGTCTGCAGGAGAGGGCTGCTCTCAGCACACCTGCCCTGCCCTGCCCCAAGTCCCTGGTGGGCAGGATGCTATGCTTCCTGTTGTTTACTGTCCTCTTCCCAGCATTTTCTTCTCTTGCAGTTTTCTGGTGCCCACGCCTCACGTAATTCTCTTCTCTGTGGAATTCGCAGTTCCCAATTTTAAAATGATTTTTGTAAAGCAGCCATTGCCTCTTCTCTCCACAGCTTGTACAAGGCCTTGGGGGTTCACATATCCGTGTTCACCAGGATTGGGTTTGAGAATTTGCCCCCAAGAACTTGAATCCCAGGGGTCTTCTGAGAACCCCACCACCAACAACACCATTCCCCTCAGAAAGCATCCTTTTGGCTGGCGCCGTGGCTCACTAGGCTAATCCTCCGCCTTGCGGCACTGGCACACCGGGTTCTAGTCCTGGTTGAGGCACTGGATTCTGTCCCGGTTGCCCCTCTTCCAGGCCAGCTCTCTGCTGTGGCCTGGGAAGGCAGTGGAGGATGGCCCAGGTGCTTGGGCCCTGCACCTGTATGGGAGACCAGGAGAAGCACCTTGCTCCTGACTTCAGATCAGCATGGCACGCCGGCCGAAGCGGCCATTGGGAGGTGAACCAAGGGAAAAGGAAGACCTTTCTGTCTGTCTCTGTCCACTCTGCCTGTCAAAAATAAAAATAAAAATAAAAGAAAGCATCCTTTCTCTGGGCGAATCTCACCAATTCCTCTTTGTGCTGCTCACTCCATCACAAATGCTCACCTAAATACAACGGTCCCCTCTCGCCACTCTGGCAACACAGAGCCACGTGCATACTGCCAGGCCATCTTCTCAGCTGCTGCCTCTGAAGTGTGTCCTTGTCCCCAATCCGCCAGCACAGTGCTCACTCGCATGCACACGCCAAGGTCTGAGACACGCAAGTACACACGACAGAAAGCTGCAGGACTAAGAATCAACTCCAGGGATCCTTCTTCCTGGGGTCAGAGGCTGTGTTGAGATGAGTAAGAAGTAGGGAAGAGGGGCTGGCGCTGTGGTGTAGTGGATAAGCTGCCGCCTGCAGTGCCAGCATCCCATATGGATGCCAGTGTGAGTCCAGGCTCCACTTCTGATCCACCTCCCTGCTAATGCACTGGGAAAGCAGAAGACAGCTCAAGTGCCTGGCCCCCGCACCCATGTGGGAACTGGGGAAGAAGCTCCTGGCTCCTGCCTGATGACTTTAAAATAAAAACATCTTAAAAAATTCAGGGAAGAAATCAGTGTTCCACTCCATAACTGGAGGCAATTTGGTTATTACTCCCCTGCAGATAAATTAACCTCTGAGAGACAGGACTCACTCTTAGAATGTCCACTGGGGCTGATTGACACAAGGCCTTGATTGACCAAGGGAACAGTAATGAAGTTCGCCATGTGCGTCTCTCCATCACTGGCAGAACACATGGCCACACACATCAGCAGAAGTGACGTGGAAACTGCTATAGGCTCTAGACTCTGTTGTATTTTACGAGGAGGAACAGAGTCCCTGCACGCACTTCCATGTGTCACCGTTTAGGGACTCCCGCTGAGGAGAATAATCCAACTGCTGCAGCACCAGGGCACAGCTGCACAAAGTGCCTTTGCCAGATTCTAGTGTGTGCTTGTGATCCGCACTGAAGGGAGGGGGCTGAACACTGCCACCCACCAGGGAGCCTTGTGATGGCGGCCCCCCTGCCTGTGCAAGACTCATCCGCTTGCCAGCGGGGCGAGTCTGAAGCACTGTAATGGGGCAGCTGGGCCACAACCCACCCCCGGCATCAGGGGGAGGCATCTGCTCGCCTTTGCTTCCCCCCTCTCGCCCCGGTCAAGAAGTCAGCTCCTTCACTTCTTGGCTCACTCTCTGGTTTCTGCAAAGACACTGGATACTGCTACAGAGATGAGGAGCCAAGGGATTCAGCTCAGGGCAGTGCCAGGGAAGAAGCAAGGGGCAGCGAGCACTGAGGGGCCATCAGGTTTGTGGAAGATGGAATTAAAAGTTTACTTTGGTGCAAAGAAAGGAGGACGCCTTTATTGAAGGTAAAACTTCTCATAATTCTTCAGGGAGCACATCACTATCTGGTTTGTAAGCAGGTGTGTCAGTTATCTATGACCACAATAAAGCTATGTAACAAACAGCCCTCCAAGCCTCGGCAGCCAAGAACAATAAACATGTCAGATGGTCTGCAGAGCGGCTCTGCTGACCTTGGCCGGCCCCCTCCGACAGCTGTCAGCCCATCCAGGCTGACTGTGATCCAACACTGACAGCATTCAGCTCTGTTCCAGCTGCAAACCCAAGCATGTTCTCCTGGCCCTAACAATGGTTCCAGAAAACACATGAGCAAGGGTTCTTGAGGCTTACTCACAGTGGCAGCATTTCTATGGTGTTCTGCTGGCCTAGGCAAGTTACAAGACCAGTCTGGATTCAAGGAGGTTGGGAAACCAGTTCTCCAATGAAAAGAACCACAAAGCCACAGGCCACGGTGTTTGGCTACAAGGTTTGAAGCCGCAAAATACAGTATATCTATCACACGGATGCTCTCTAACAGTTCTGGCTGGGATTTTGCAGTTGATCCAGAGGCTCCAGTGAACCACTCAGACACCTGTGGGAAAGGGTGGAGACAGCTCAGCTGGTCCACCCTTGTGCTGTGTGCAGAGCTTTTTCAGGGGGCAGGGGCCTGTGTCCGTTCTCAGCCACACCCTTATCATTGCCATGGTCACTGCCATGTGGGAGCCCCTAGCTGGTTTCCTGTCTCAAAGCACCCAGGGACCATGAGTCTCAGTGGAAGACAGAACATGGTAGCTTCTTGGGTTTTACAGGGGTGGTAACCCTAAAACTGTGATAAGACAAGGTTTTGGGGTTGGCACCATGGTGTAGTAGGCTAAGCCTCCACCTGTGGTACCAGCATCCTATATGGGCACTGGTTCATGTCTTGGCTGCTCTTCTTCTGATCCAGCTCTCTGCTTATGGCCTGGAAAAGCAGCAGAAGGTGGCCCAAGTGCTTGGGCCTCTGCACCACTGGGGGAAAACCAGAAGAAGCTCCTGGCTTCAGATCAGCCCAGCTCTCAGGCATTTGAGGAGTGAACCAGTGGATGAAAGACCTTTCTCTCAGTCTCTCCCTCTGTATAAGAAAGAAAGAAAGAAAGAAAGAGAGAAAGAGAGAAAGAAAGAAAAAGGAAGGAAGGAAGGAAGGAAGAGAGGGAGGGAGGAAGAGAGGAAGAGAGGGAGAGAGGGAGGGAGGGAGGGGGGAAAGGGAAAGGGAAGGAAAGGAAAGTAGAAAGAAATCTTTAAAAGACGTCGTAGGGAGTATGAAAGAGAGAGAGAGACGGTTTGCATGGCAGAGTCTTGGGAGCTAGTTTCAAATTTTTTTTTTCAAGAGGCCCAGGGTGAGGCACAACTGAGGGAAGACCCTGACTTCCCCAGCCCATTCTCATCTCACTGAGGGGCCCAGGCCACAGCATGTCACGGAGACCTGATCTCCACTGCCCTTCACGTGCCATGGGCGGAGTCAGAGCGGGGACTGGCCTGAGTCATGTTAGAGTCCCTGAGGCTGAGTCACCGTCACCCCAAGCCAGGGCTGCTTCCTGCCCCCAGCAGCGGAAGGGCCCACCACCATTTCTAACTCTGTTCCGGGAAACTGCTCTGAGGCAGTCTTGCCAAGACATGGCAGGGTCCTCAGACAGTGCGTCCGAGCCTGGCGTGCCACGCGGGGGCTGTGTGAACGCTGAGGCTGGCTGGGAGAGGGGCGGAGAGGAGAGCTTCACTGCTTGCTAATGAACTTCAAGGAGCTCTCGCTTAAGGACGCATCAGCCACGGCACACTGCAGTCATCACTTTGGTCTAACAAAGGCAACACCCTTCTAGGAGAGCAGGGGTAAGGATCATGTTCACCATCAAACTCCGCAGAATGTCTAACACTTTAGATGGTGCATTGGGCCACACTCTGGCCCTCGCTGCCCTGGCTGAGGAGGGTCTGAACACCTGCCAGCTCGGGGCCTCTCTGCCAACGGATGATGACTGCAGATCGCCTGGAGCAGAGACAGATGCTGCAGTGAGAATGAGCCTGGGGCGGGCAGATGAGCCCCCACCACAGCTGCGTTGGGTGCCATGCAGGGGTACTTCTCGGGGCACAGGTTCCAGAATCCACAGGGCCCGTGTTGCCTCTCCACCTCCTTCCACATCATTTCCCCAACATCCTAAGTGACAAGCAGGCTCTGTCTCCCTTGCTGAGGTTGCAGGAGGGTGCCTGGTGCACAGCGCGGCACAGAACCTGCCCAGCCCTGCAGGTTGTTCACCGCAAGCCTCCCACAGCCTGCCACCCATCTGAAGGGCAGCTGGGTTCAAAGGGAAGGGGTAAGTCCTGTGCTTCTCAAGGAGGAAGAGGCGTTGAGTCCTGAGCCAAAAAGCCAACAATTAGTGCATGGCACACTCAAATGGGCTCCCTGGGGAGGGAACGAGTCAGTCAGGCCAAGTGGATTCTGTACAGTTAACTTGATGGCTGCTCTGTCAATTAAATACACTCCAAATGAGCACCACTGGCAAGAGCCATTTTAAGGGTACAGAAGATGGGTGGGCATCCTTCCACCCAGGCAGTGCAGAAACTACCTGCACCTCCAAGCCCACCAGTTCACGATACTCAGTGCAGCCTGACCTATGAGTGCCCCCTTGTGGCCAGTGAAGGAGACACAGACACGCGTGCGCGCATGCACGTGCACACACACCCACACAAAGGCACACAAGTGGGAGCCACTCTCCTGATGACAATGTTTTTGTCAGTAGGACACAATGGATAACAAAATCAAAGTAACTATAAGCACTTTCAAAAACCACACAGGGGCCAACATTGTACCATAGAGGATTCAGCTGCTGGCTGCCATGCTAGCATCCTATGTGAGCACCAGTTTGAGTCCCAGCTCTTATACTTCTGATCCAGCTCCCTCCTAATGCACCTGAGAAAACATGGGAAGATGGCCCACGGGCTTGGGCCTATGCCACTGATGTGGGAGACCTGGATGGAGTTCTAGGTTCTTGGTTTTCACCTAGCCCAGCCCTGGCTGTTGCCTCCATTTGGGGAGTGAACCAGCAGATAGAGGGGAGATCTCATGCCAGCACTGTGGCGTAGTGGGTAAAGCGGCAGCCTGCAGTGCCAACATCCCATATGGGCTCCGGTTTGAGACCCGGCTGTTCCACTTCTGATCCAGCTGTCTACCATGCCCTGGGAAAGCAATAGAAGATAGCCCAAGCCTTTGGGACCCTGTACCACATGGGAGACCGGAAGAAGCTCCTGGCTTTGGATTGGCTCAGCTCTGGCTTTTGCAGCCAACTGGGGAGTGGACAAGAAGATGGAAGACCCCTCTGTCTCTGTCTCTCCTACTCTCTGTGTAACTCTTTCAATTAAACAAATCTTTAAGGGGGGGTCTATCTCTTTCTCCCTCTGCCTTTCAAATAAGTAAATGAATCATATATTTGGGGTGGGCACCAGAGATTAAGCACATGCTTGGGATGCCCACACCCCATTTCAGAGTGCTAGTTTTGAGTGCTGGCTACTCAGATTCTAATCCAGCTTTCTGCTAATGTATCTTGGGAGAGAGCAGATGGTGGCTCAAGTCTTGAGCCCCTGCCACTCATGTGGGAGACCCAGAAGGAGCTGTGTCTCTCTTTCAAATACAAATAAAAATATGTTTAAGGGATTTTCCAAAAGTTCATGGAGAACGCATATCATGAAACCCTACACATGGATTCTAAAAGTTTCTGTATCAGGGTCCAGCACTGTGACATAGTAGGCTAAGCCTCCACTGCATCCCATATGGTACTGGTTCATGTTCCGGCTGCTCCACTTCCAATCCATCTCACTGCTGATGGCCTGGGAAAGCAGTGGAAGATAGCCCAAGTACTTGGGCCCCTTCACCCACATGGGAGACCAGGAAGAAGTTCCTGGCTCCAGGTTTCAGACTAGCTCAGCTCTGACTATTGTGGCCATATGGAGAGTGAACCAGCAGATGGAAGACACACACCCCACCCCTGGTCTATAAATAACTCTGCCTCTCAGATAAACAAATATTTTGTAAAGATTTATATGCCGAGGCCAGCGCTGTGGCACAGTGGGTCCTATATGGGCACCAGTTCAAGTCCCGGCTGCTCCACTTCCAATCTAGCTCTCTGCTACGGCCTGGGAAAGCAGGGGAAGATGGCCCAAGTGCTTGGGCCCCTGCACCCGCATGGGAGACCCAGAAGAAGATCCTGGCTTCAGATTGGTGCAGCTCTGGCCTTTGCAGCCAATTGGGGAGTGAACCAGCAGATGGAAGACCTCTCTCTCTCTCTCTGCCTCTCTTCTCTGTGTAACTCTTTCAAATAAATAATCTTTAAAACATAAATTAAAAAAAAGATAAAAAATAAAAAATTTGTATGCCAAAAATAAATTTATCTTTTCATCTCATTTTTACACAAACTTTTTGGCATGCCCTCATAAGTATGTTCTGGGTCACAAAGGAAGATGTATCTGTCACAGTGGTTGGGACAGATCCTGTCCCTGCACAAAGCCTCTGGGGAGAAAGCCTCCCCTAGTACCCATTAGATTCACTTTGGAGTCAGGGACTTGGAGTTGGGGGTAAGACACAAGCAAGAGAAGATGCCATCGCTGCCCGTCATGGGCTCATGGCAGAGTCCACAAGCAAGCTCAGGTCCATGCAACGAGGCAGGGGCAGCATGACCCGAGACAGGACGAGGCAGGTGGAGCCGAGCACCTGCGGAGGGCAGTGGGAGCGACCGGGGGCCTTGGAAGGCCTGGATCGAGCTGTGCTGTGAAGAAACTGATGGCCTCAAACTAGAAAGGGGAGGAAACAGTGTTTAACTCCTCACACACTGGAGCAGCAAAGGACACACTGGCAGGCTAGCCTCACCACCCAGTTCTCCTTGCCCCTGTAACCCCTATTTGTAGCCTCTTAGAGTCCAAAAGTGTCAAAGTTTATGCCAAGTGTCAACTTACTTCTCTTTCAGGGTCAATCTATTTCTTTTTCCTCTAATTTTTTTCTTTTTTTGAAAGACAGCGAGTGCGCTCCCGTACCCCAAATGTGACAGCCAGAGCCACGCTGAGGCTGAAGCCATAAACCGGGAACTCACACAGGCCTCCTACCTGGATGTCAGGAGCCCAGTTCCTTGAGTCATAACCACGGCTTCTCAGGGTTCCGCATTAGCAAGGAGCAGGAGGCAGGAAATAACCCTAGGTCCTCTCTGTGAGATACAGGCGGCCTAACCCACATCTTAACCTCCTGGCTAACTGCCCAGCCCGGTGGTCCCCGTCCATCCACATCCTGCTATGGCTTCGCATCATGAAAAATTACAAGCCCCTGGTCAGCTCTCCCTCACACGGCAGACACTGTTCTGTAGGCTCCGCCCATGTTAGTTCAGTTTCTGCTGCCCGGACCTAGGAGATGGGTGATGCTGGGGCTACCCCCTTGTTCCAGACATGGCAGGAAAGCAGAGGAAGCAGGAGGAACTCGTCCAACATCACAGAGCGAGGAAACAACAAAGCCAGGCCTATCCCTGCCCTTAACCATTCCACCACACTGCTCCTCGCAGAGAAAACCATTCTTGGCCAAAGTGAGTGTGAAGCAACTCAAGTTCCAGACAGGAAATCAACTAAAGTGCCCCTTATCTGAGATGAATCAGAGATGAGTTTATCCAGCAAGACTGCAGGGGGAGTTACACTTGCCCCTTACACAACCATCCGTGGCCCCAGTTCCGCACGGGATCTGAGAACTACAAGGCAAATGAAAATCCTCTTGGCCCAGAACCAGCTCCATGACACATTCCAAACACTGCTTAAAGACACAGGATTCTGACTGTGGGGATGCCCTCGCTTCTGGAAGCAAAAGGCCCAGTTCCACCTGCTGAGTCTCACGCTCCAGCCCACCACAGCCACACTAGGCTAGGGCTTACAACCTGCAGAGCCCAGGAGCATCAAGTAGGCACCCAAGAACCACACCCTAATCATTTTTAGGTCATGTGACTCAACAAGACAGAAACTTCTAGAACAAAAGCCAAAAGGAATCCATAGCTGCCTTCTCCAAGTCGGCTCCCTCAGAAAAGCAAGTCTCATGAGGCCAGCACTCCTACCCCAAGGAGGGGGAAACCAGAGGCAGGCCGCTTAATCTCCAGGCTCTACAGAGAAAATGTGCCATTAGGAAGTCTGAGCTTGCGGGACTCCATGTCCTTGCAGCGTGGTTGTCTGAGTCCCTGGGTCTGTGGTCTGGGCCAGCAAGCCTGAGGCCCTCAGGATCGGTCAACAAGAACAAGGCTTATCTACCTGCCACAGTACTTCATGCTGCAGGTGTGAGGTAAGGCTCCCTCTAGGTGCCCCTCCGCTGCCACCAGCTCGCTCACTTTTACTCATTCTAGGGAAGCTGCCAGCTGCTAACGTAGCAAGACAGAACCCACATGCAATACATGCAATTTTATGGCTCCAGACATTCCAGTGCTTTTGCTTCAACCCTACTCACTCAGCAGTATGGACCAGCATCTCCTATACCAGAGGAGAGCCACCCCCAGGACGATGCACAGCACTGGGTATGTGCATGGAGCGGGGCTGGGCACAGACACAGAGAGGGACCTGCTTTTTCTGCCACAAGTGGGAGGCTGCCACTCCAGCCCTGTCCCTGGTGCTCAGTAAGAAACCTTCCAGGAGCCAGAGCTGTGACACTGTAGGCTAAGCCTCTGCCTGCGGTGCCGGCATCCCGTATGGGTGCCGGTTCATGTCTTGGATGCTCCTCTTTCTATCCAGCTCTCTGCTATGGCCTGGGAAAGCAGAAGATGGCCCAGTGCTTGGGCTCCTTGCACCCGTATGGAAGACCTGGAAGAAGCTCCTGGCTCCTGGCTTTGGATCAGCTCAGCTCCAGCCACTGCAGCCATCTGGGGAGTGAACCAGCAGATGGAAGACTTCTTTCTCTCTGTGACTCTGCCTCTCATAAATGAATAAAATCTTAAAAAAAAAAAAAAGAAACTTTCTAACCTCAGCTGTGGACATCACTCCTGTGCTACTTCCTTGTATTAATGAGGGTCTCTCTGAGAAACACAACTAGCAAGAACCAAAACATGAACAAACAGAAAGCAAAAGCTTCTGAGGAATTCCATGATCACTGAGGGCACAGAGACCACAATGTGCTATCCGTACCCCGGAAGCCCAGGTGTAGCCAATGGCATAGATCCAGTCCCAATCCAAAGGCCTGAGATGCAGGTGAGCCATGGCCAAGGGCAGGAGGAGTCAGAGGCCCCCAGCCCAAGCAGACAGTGACTTTACCGTCCTGTATCTCCATACACTGAGGTTCACTATGCATTGGAGGATGCCCTCCCACATTGATGAGGATGGAGATGGTTTCCTAGCAATTCAAATGCTCATCTCTTCCAGAAACATCCTCACAGGCACACCCAGAAATCATGTCTTACCAGGTATCAGGACTAACTCAATAAAATTAATCATGTGCCTCTTGCCTGCAAATCTTCACAAACGAGCATCTTGGAGAACAAATAAAGCCTGGAAATCCCAAGCAGACTGTGAACAAGAGAAACAATCCCTCCATGCGAGAATCCAGCAAAAACATGCAAGTTGAGCACCCTGCTGGTAACCTGCACACCCCAGAGGAGTCCTAAGACTTCCCCCAAAACCCTGTCCTAGTTCCACTCAGATCATTTGATCAAGAAGATGGAAACTTCCACAAAGACTGCACAGCTATTTTCTCCAAGTCCATCCTGGTGGGAAAAGCGAGTGAAGAGACAACCATGTGAGCTCACGCTCAGAAGAGCACTCTGTAAACTTGTACAGGCACTCTGGAGGAATTAGCTAGACTGTGGAGGGCAATTTTGTCCTTAAGGTCAGGTTGGTTCTCACTCCAAGGTTCACCCACTGGCATCCCTCCCCACCGCATGCAGGTGCTCACACATCAACAGGATCCTTCCAAGCGACCCCATGAACATGGACAACTGATGGGCCAAGCAGTACCCACAGATGTTCAAGTTCAGACGAGACTGTCCACTGCGGACAGAGGCCAGGCAGGCCGCTCTGACAGGGAACAAAACAAACAGCAGGGCCCACTGGTCAATGGTGGTTTGCCAAGGAACCTGTAGGTTGTCGGCTGGTGGCTGTGAAGTGTGCATAGGCAAAGGGCCCTCCCAGGAAACAGGACCCACACTGAGGAGGTGCCCAGGGTTTCAGCCTCATGGGCATTCTTCTCAGGGTGCACCTGTGTTACCTTGGGCTCCTCTTCTCTGTAACAAATCCCCCACTCGGCCCCCAGACAAGAGCAGCAGGTGTCTGTCAGCTCCTTCCAGTGTGCCTGAGCCTCTGCTCACCAGGGCACTGCTTCGAATCCCATTAGCTCGGTGGTGGCCAAGCCCATCCATCCCTCCTCTTCACCAGCTCATGTGTCCTTCACACCCCCCACCAAGCCACTCAAAGGCTCACTCCCTGGCCCCCTGTGCTGGCCTGATGAAGCTTCCCCACCATCTGGAGTCGGCCCCTCCAACACAGCCAAACCAAACCACCACAGATCTCCAGCACAACACCTGCGTCGGTCACTTTGTCACTTTATTATTTACTGTGTTGAGTACCCAGCACAGGGGCCTTGGGTGCAGTGTTCTCACTTCTTCCATCAAATACGGGTCTCCTTGGCCAAGGACTTGTGTCTGCGTGGTTCAGAGAAACACCACAGCAAGGGTCACAGTGGACAGCTGAACTGGCAGACAATCGGGATTGATCAGGACCGTGCGTTCCTAACATGCATCCATTGCAGGAAAAGCAATGAACGTGGAAGGTAACTAATTCAATAAGCAGTGACAGCCGAAACACCAGCCCCCTGGCAAGGTCCTGTGTGACAGTGCAGGAAAGGAAGTCAGTGCATAGCACCCACCTTCCCCCGTGGGGCCCAATTCTCACTATTCTATGTGTCCTTTCTCACTAATGGGGTTTACACGATCACTGATTCTGTTGGGCAAAATAGAACAGCTCAGGCCTCTTATGGTTACAGGGAGGGATTCTTCTGGGTTCATTTTTTTGTTTTTAATTTTATTTACTTTTTTTTTTTTCATTTTATTTTAAAGCCAAACAGAGAAACAGAGAGGGAGATTTTCCATCTGCTGGTTCACTCCCCAAATGCCCACAGCAGCCAGAGCTGAGCCAGGCTGAAGCCAGGAGGCAGGAACTCCCCCCCAGTCTCCCATATGGGTGGCAGGGAGCCAAGTACTTGAGTTGTCATCTGCTGTCTCCCAGGAAGCTGGATCAGAAGCAGAGGAGCTGGGACCAGCAGGCAGCCTGGTATGGGATGTGGTTGTCCCAAGCTGTGACCTAAGCTCCTGCACAAAGAGCTCCTTTGTTTTGGGAATGATATTGCAGGCTACTTTGTAAAAGGCAAAATCCTCTGTTTTCAATGGCCCCCAGACACTCCTGCTTCATCTGAAAGTAAGATGCAGGCTAAAGTGGGCTTCCAGGACCAACCAAATCCAATCTAGCTTTTGCCTTAGTGTGAGTCCCTCTGTGGGCAGCCTCAGATGACCCTACTGCCCGTACAGAAAGGTGATTTGGGTGTTGGTTCTAACACTCGGAAGTAATATAAAGCACCACAAATCGAACTTCTGTCTTAGAAATGAGGTCACAATCATTCCCTTTCCATATTAGGAGATATTTTTCCTCCAGTAAATCTAAGCAAATGAGAATTTTAAAATACCTTCATTACAAAACTAGGTTGGGGTGGGGGCAGGAGGCGTAGGAAGTGAAGCTGCAGGTTGCATCCCACATGGGCTCCACTTGTGTCCTGGCTGCTCTACTTCCAATCCGGCTTCCTGCGTATGTCCTTGGAAAAAGCAGTGGAAGATGGCCCAAGTGCTTAGGCCTTGGCTAACAAGGGGGAGACCCAAATGAAGCTCCTGGCTTCAGCCTAGCCCAGCCCTAGAGGCTGTGGCCATCTGTGGAATACACCAGCAGATTGAAAAGCTCTCTGTCTCTTCCTCTCTCTGCCTTTCAAATAAACAAATATAACTAAAAAGCAAAGTGGGAATTAAAAAAAATATCATATTTTAAATGAAATAATCCAATAATTTATTGCTAAAATTCCTTCTTTAAAACCATCTTTTACAGTGTTGACACATCACTGCTTTCCAGTTTTGTTTTTCATTCTTTAATGCCCCCTTTATGTCTTAACGTTTCAAACATTTCTATAAGTGAAGGTACATATTTAATAGTCACAGATATTTAATAGGCGCACAAATATTTTCTTCATGTCAGAGAGTATAGGAGTTGGATTACACAGTGCAGTCCTTTACTTCATCTTGAAAGAATGCAGGAAGCAAGTGGAGAGAAGCACGCAGGGCAGATACAGGCCTGGGTAGGTGCCTGCCCTGGGGCATTCTGCCACCTGGTGTCCACATCTGGACACTGCATGCTCCTCAGAATCCCATGGTCTGAGCACTGATGTCCCCCCTCCCTCCAGTCATCACCCCACCATACAAGGGACCTCAGCACTCTGCAGTGGAGAAGAAGTGCCACCTGCTGTGGGGTTCAGGGGCAATGTGCAGGGGCTCCAGAATGGGACAGAACTCCAGCTCCAAACCCCCAGCCACGACTTGGGGCAAATGGCTTTATCTGTAAAGCCTTAGTTTGTAAATCGTAGAACACTTGAGATCACAGACCTTCCAGAAGGTCACATAGGTGCCATGCTGCCAAGATGGAAACATCAGATAAAGTGCCTGCAGACCACAAACACACAAATGCTTCAAGCAGGATGAAACAAGTGCATCATGGAACAGTCTTGGGAAGAGGCCTGGCCCATCAGCACAACTTCCTCCCAACAGCCATGTCCCTTATCCTGAGCAGCCCAGAGCGACGAGAAGCAGGATGGGGCTGTGACTGATGGGGCTGCTCCTGCAGACCAGGCCCAAACACAGGAAGCCAAGAGGCTGAGAGGCCTGACCAGAGGCCAGTTCTGTGAGGGAGTGCAGTGCGACCACAGAGGGCTGGGTGTGCACACGAGCACAGGGACCCAGCAGCAGGGGCGGCAGCTAGAGAAGGAGGCCTTGAAAGTTGAATGCTGCGAGGGGTCAGAATGCCCAGATCTTTAGACTGTGTGGGGGCTAAATGGTCTCATCAGTTTGCCTCCACAAAGTCAACTCACACAAGCACCATTTTTTATTCCCATTTTAAGTAAAAGAAAGTTGTGGGGTCAGTGCTTGGCACAGTAGGTTAAAGCCCTGGCCTGCAGTGCTGGCATCTCATACAGGCACCAGTTCAAGCCCTGGCTACTCCACTTCTGATGGGGCTCCCTGCTATGTCCTGGGAAGCAAAAGATGGCCAAAGTGCTTGGGCGCCTACGGGGGAGCCTCAGAAGAAGCTCCTGACTCCTGGCTTCAGATCAACTCAGCTTTGGCCATTGCAGTCATTTGGGGAGTGAACCAGCAGATGGAAGACCTCTCTCAATATTTTATTTATAAAATAAATCTTAAAAAAACAAATAAATAAAGTTGGGACTTCTGTTTTGACGTAGCAGGTTAAGCCACCACTTGTGATGATGCTGGCATCATTATCTGAGCGCTAGTTCAGTTCCCAGCTGAATCCCCTTCCAATCTATCTCCCCACTGATGCGCATAGTAGAGCAGCAGGAGCTGGTCCCAGTAGTTGGGCCCCTGCCACCCACATGGGAAACCACAATAGAGTTCTGGGTTCCCGGCTTCAGACCTGGCTGTTGAGGCCATTTGGAGAATGAATTGGCAGACAGGATCTCTCTCTCTCTCTGTTACTATGCATTTCAAATAAATAAATAAATCCTTTTATTTTTTTTTATTTTTTATTTTTATTTTTTTTTTCTTTGACAGGCAGAGTGGACAGTGAGAGAGAGAGACAGAGAGAAAGGTCTTCCTTTTGCCGTTGGTTCACCCTCCAATGGCTGCCGCGGTCGACGCGCTGCGGCCGGCGCACCGCGCTCATCCGATGGCAGGAGCCAGGTGCTAGGTGCTTATCCTGGTCTCCCATGGGGTGCAGGGCCCAAGCACCTGGGCCATCCTCCACTGCACTCCCGGGCCACAGCAGAGGGCTGGCCTGGAAGAGGGGCAACCGGGACAGAATCCGGTGCCCCGACCGGGACTAGAACCCGGTGTGCCGGCGCCGCAAGGCGGAGGATTAGCCTGTTGAGCCACGGCGCCGGCCTATTTTTATTTTTTTTTTGACAGGCAGAGTGGACAGTGAGAGAGAGAGACAGAGAGAAAGGTCTTCCGTTGCCGTTGGTTCACCCTCCAATGGCCGCCGCAGACGGCGCGCTGCGGCCGGCGCACCGCGCTCGTCCGATGGCAGGAGCCAGGAGCCAGGTGCTTTTCCTGGTCTCCCCATGGGGTGCAGGGCCCAAGCACCTGGGCCATCCTCCACTGCACTCCCGGGCCACAGCAGAGGGCTGGCCTGGAAGAGGGGCAACCGGGACAGAATCCGGCGCCCCCGACCGGGACTAGAACCCGGTGTGCCGGCGCCGCAAGGCGGAGGATTAGCCTGTTGAGCCACGGCGCCGGCCTAAATCCTTTTATTAAAAAAAAAAGGTGGGGGGAGATGGCATTTTGGCATGCCAGGTTGAAGGCTTCTGCCTGCATGCTGGCGTCCTATATGGATACCAGTTCATGTCCCAGCTGCTCCACTGCTGAGCCAGCTCCTTATTAATGGCCTGGGAAAGCAGCAGCAGATGACCCAAGTGCTTGGGTCTCTGCACCCACGTGGGAGATCTGGAAGAAGCTCCTGGCTTCGGATGGTCCAGCCTTAGCCATTACAGCCATCTGGAGAGTGAACCAAAAGATGGAATCTCTCTCTCTCCCACCCTCCCTCCCTCTGTCTTTGTAACACTACCTTTCAAAATAAATAGATAAATCTTTAGGAAAAAATACAAGAGAAAAAAGAAAATCCAAGCACAGTGAAGGCAACAGGTCGTTACTTCTGTGATGTTTCTGCAAGGCCTGCCTCGCAGAGACTCCTCTTTACCGCCTTCAAGGAAGCAGTCGTCATGTTGGGAAGACCCACACAGCAGTGAGCTGGGGTGGCCTCCAGTTAACGGCCTACAAGACAGGCCCTCAGCACCAGAGACCGAATGCAGCTAACAACAGTGTGAGCAAAGCAGCAGCTAACTGCCCGCTCAAGCCCAGGTGAGGCCTCACGGTGGCCTTGCAGGCCCACCCCCACATGGCGCATATGGCCTTGAGCCTACAACCAGAACCAAGGGTCCCAGCAGGATTCACCCATTCTGGGTACCACGGTGGAAAGGCTCACCTGCCTGCTGACAGCCGTGGCAGTGGCCCCAACCGCTGTCCAGGAGCTTGGCTCCAGCCCTGCCCGCTGTGGTCCCAGCTCAGCTCTGCTTGTACTAGGGCCCAGACGGAGGCTCCCCATATCCCACAGCCTGGGGCTTCCCTCTTGACTGGGCAACAGGCCAGCCTCCCAGGCCTCTATCCCACAGCGCCGAGGGGGCCTGGCCTTGGCTCAGGTCCACCTCCCTGATGTCAAGGAGCTCTCCCGCACACTCACCCCTGTGGGCTGCCAGGTAGATCCGCCAGCCTCTGTCTCACAGCACATCCTTAGGGGGCCCGACCTTGGCTCCGGCCCCTCGCACTGCGCTTGGGGAATGCTTTCCTGTGCACAAAAGTGCTGGGAGGCTCACTCCTCTGGACCCCTCTAATAAGCTCTAGACTCAGGTCCCTGGAGAGTATTCCATACAGCACAGATACCCTCCCCCAAATCTTCACCAGGGCATCACAGCAACCTCACAGCCCTTGTGAACTGAACCTCACAGCCAACCTAGGTGCAGGACATCCCTCAGTGCTAAAGCAGCTGTAGTGGAATGCAGGTCAGTCTACTTAGAACTTCTGGGCAGGCCCACTGAAGCTGGAAAGACACTGATAAACCCAGACCGCCCAGACTGCAACAGAGACCTGTTTCACTGAGCATTAGGCCCAGGACATGCCCATAGCACCAAGAACAAGCAGGGAAATAGGATCCCACCAAATGCAGCAGATACGGTGCTAGTGCCTAACCCTGCATGCAAGAAGAGGTTATGACTGGTCAGTGAGATAGGGATTCCAAAACAGCTGTTCTAACACAGCCAGGCAAACCTAAAGAACACATAGAAAACAAATTCAGAAGTTGATCAGAGAAATTAAACACTGATCGAAACTTCTAGAAGAAAACACAGGAGCAAAGATTCATGACTTTCATCTACGCAACAAGTTTTTAGATAAAGACCCCAAGAGCACAGACAACAAAAAACAAAAACAGATAGATGGAATCACACCAAACTGAAAAGCTCCTGTACCCCACAGGAAAGATTCAAGAGAGTGAAAAAGACAACATGCAGAATGGGAGAATCAATGTGCTAACTATACAACTGATCATGGTTAAATTCCAAAATAGATTTTGAACTCATCAGCAAAAAGGAAAAAAAAAAAAAAAAGGAAGAGTCAAATTTTAAAACATGTGAAAGACTTGAACAGGTATTTCTGAAAGTATAGAAATGGCCAACCAGCACATGAGAAAATGAGAAGCATCTCTAGTCGTCAGGGAAAAGCGAACAAAACCACCACTGGCTCTCTTCTCCAGATAGTGTGGTTACCACAAAGACGAAATCCAAGTGTCGGTGAGGATGTGGAGAAAAGGGAACCCTTACACACTGCTGATGTGAATGTCAACTAGCCCAGTCATACAGAAAACAGTGTGGAGTTTCCTCAACAACCCAAAAAACTGCTCCATCCCACTACCGGGTACACAGCAAGTATATTCAAAGGCAAGGAAATTAGTATGCTGAAGATACACCAGCACTACCCGGGGTACTGCAGCACCATTCACAACAGCCTAGACAGGGAATCACTTCAGAGTTCATCAGCAGATGAATGGGTACAGAAAATGCACACCCAACACCACACATACAGAACACCACACACACAGAACACCCTAAGAAAGAAGGAAGGCCCATCATTTGAAACTGCTTCAGAGATGCTAAGTGAAACAAGGCAGAGAAAGACAACTGCTGCCTGACGTCACTCCTAGGTGGAATCCACAAAAACTGATCTCATGGAGGCTGGACAGAGCAGGCGCAAGTATGGACAGGGAGAGGCTAGTCAGCAGGTGCAATGCTGCAGTCAGGAGGAATAAACGCTGGTGTTCTTTTACAGTAGGTGACTTCAGTTACCAACGATGTATCACATACTACCAAATAACTACCAAAGATTTTCAAAGTTCTCACCACAAAAACATGAGATGACAGAAATGCTAATTGCCCTAATTTAATCATTGTGCTATGTGTGCATGTACTAAAATACTGTAGACATTTCATAAATAAGTATAACCATATGTCAATCAAAAGTAAAATAGGGGTGGGGAGATGGTGCTGTGGTGTAATGGGTAATGCCACCACCTGCAGTGCCAGCAACCCATATGGGTGCCAGTTCAAGAACCGGCTGCTCCACTTCCAATCCAGATCCCTGCTGATGTGCCTGGGAAGACAGCAGAGGATTGCCAAATGCTTAGGCCCTTGCACCCACACGGAAGATCCAGAAGGAGTTTCTGGCTTTGGGTTAGCTCAACTCTGGCCACTGTAGGCATTTGGGGAGTGAACAAGCAGATAGAAGACCTTTCTGCCTCTGCCTCTCTGTAACTGTGACTTGCAAATAAATAAATAAATCTTAAATAAAACAGGAGTAATCATTCACCCTTGTGGCGAAGACACCAGTTGAGACCCATGCATTCCACATCAGAGTGCCTGCCTGGGTTCAATGCTCAACTTTGGTTCCTGTCTCCAGCTTTTGCTACTGTAGATACTGGTGGGCAGCAGGAAAGGCAAAAGAAGTTGAGCTCCTGCCACCCACATGGAGACACTGAGTTTCTTGCATTTGGAGAGTGAATCCATGGGATGGAAGCTATCTCTTGTCTCTTAAATAAAATAAGTAATAATAATAATAAAAAAGCCAGGACATCAGCAAGATGGGTGAACAGAGGTGCGTGGCATGCTTTTTTTTATTAAAAGTTGGAGCGACAAAAACAAAATAATGGCAAATCCACCAGAGCATTTGAGAGAGATCACCAGAGTGCAGCAGGGCTGTGAGAGACAGCTCAGAGCTTGGAGATCAAGATGCTCCTAAGGGGGCGGTGCCGTGGCTCTCTTGGTTAATCCTCCGCCTGCAGTGCTGGCATCCCATATGGGCACCGGATTCTGTCCCGGTTGCTCCTCTTCCAGTCCAGCTCTCTGCTGTGGCCCAGGAGTGCAGTGGAAGATGGCTCAAGTCCTTGGGCCCCTGCACCCACATGGGAGACCAGGAGGAAGCACCTGGCTCCTGGCTTTGGATTGGCGCAGCTCTGGCTATAGTGGCCATTTGAGGAGTGAACCACCTCTGTCTCTCTCTGTCTATAACTCTAACTGTCAAATAAAAAAAATAAAAAAGGATGGTCTTAAAAGGAGGCATGAAGCACGCAGCATCCAGTATTCTCTCCTGCCAGATGAGCGCAATTCAGAACCAAGAGGGACTTAGCATGGCAGGGACTGTTACCAGCTTTCAGCAGACCCCACTAATCCCACAGACACCGAAATAAAAACGTGTCATTTTATCTGAAAGGCAAAGAGACACACACACACACAGAGAGAGAGAAAGGGAGAAAGAAAGAAAGAGAAAGAGAGAAAGAGAGGGAGGGAGGGAGAGGGAGAGAGGGAGAGAGGGAGAGAGGGAGAGAGGGAGAGAGGGAGAGAGGGAGAGAGGGAGAGAGGGAGAGAGGGAGAGAGGGAGAGAGGGAGAGAGGGAGAGAGGGAGAGAGGGAGAGAGGGAGAGAGAGAAACTTCCATCTGCTGCTTCATCTTAAATGCTTGCAACAGCCAGGGCTGAGTCAGGCCAAAGCCAGAACCCTGGAACTCAGTCTTGGTCCACCATGTGGATGGGAGGGATCTAAGCACTTTAGCCATCACCTGCTGTCTCCCAGAGTCTGAATTAGTGGGGAGCCAGACTGGAAGTAGGGAAATAGGACTCAAACCAGGACCTCTGGTATGGGATGCCAGCATCCCAAGCAGCCACTTAACCACAGTACCAAACACCTGCTGCTACTCCTTAAGAATTTTTGTTTATGGACACCTGAAATATGTGCTGCTGGAAAAGCCTACAGCCTACAGACCCTGAGCTCAGTTTAGGGAGCTTCCAGGGACACCATACTGCCACATTACCCAAAGAAAAGGCCAGCCACTTGTGCCCTCCCCAACCTAAGACCCAGCTGCACAGGGTCGTCTTGAGAACACCTACAATCTTAGAGCCCCCCCCCCCATGCTCCTGATGCCCCTCCCCTAACCTTGCTAAAGTAAATGAGGGGCCCCACTCACCCACCCATAGCCCAGGGAAGCAGCAACGTCTAACTGCTTACCCACTCAAGTGGTGCAGCCTGCAATGTTTCCCAAAGGCATCCACACCACCTCTGGATACACGGGAGCATCTGTGTGCACTGGTGCAGCCCGACCACAGACCAGCAAGCACCCTGCCCCCACTGCTGAAACACCATGCTGGGAATGCCCAGGCCTGCCACAGTGGTCCAGCACCCACGCAGCACTCCTGATGACTGGGCATGCCGTGTGGCACCTGGCCAGGCCCACCAGAGCAGCTCACCCCTACACAGCCCTTGGAAACTCTGCCACCCAGCTCTTGCCTTGGCCCTCTAAAGTGGCCCTGCCTCCACATGACCCACAGAAAATAATGGGCACCTTTCCCCAACCCCGCCATGAACAACTACATGTGCCACATCCAAAGCCACCAGCAAATGCACCCTACCTAACAGAGCTAAAGCTTATGCAGAACAATCCCTCAACCTTCTGCAGCCTGGGCCGCTGATACCCACAGACACTGCAACATTGGCTGTAGCTGAAAACACTACATGGAAATTACACCTGGCACCAAAGCCACCACAGCTTACCCAACCAACACCGTAAGATGCATCACTAAGAAAGTGGTCACTGTGAAACCCACCCTCTCAAACTTCCAGAGGCTGGGATGCCCCAGATGTGTAACGATAAACATTAGGACAGGAGAAGCATAAACAAGCAAGGTGATAGCATGTCTCCAAGGGAACACAATGAATTTCCAGCAACAGACCCCAAACGAAAAACTGATGCATGGCCTGAAGGACTCAAAATAAGAGTTTTAAGGAGCTCCTGGCTTTGGATTGGTGCAGCACGCCGGCAGCAACGCGCCTGCCATGGCGGCCACTTTGGGGGGTGCACCAACAGAAAAAGGAAGACCTTTCCCTCTGTCTCTCACTGTCTAATTCTGCCTGTCAAAAAAAAAAAAAAAGTTTTAAGGAAAGTCAATGAGATATGAAAGAACACAGAGAATACAACAAAATTAGGAAAACAATCCACAATCTGAACGAGAAATCCATCAGACAATGAAAACAAAAACAGAACAATTTAGTTATCTTGGAGCTAAAGAACTCACTGAAATAAAAAATACATTTGAGATCTTCAACAGACTAGATAAGGCAGCACAAGAATTTCCCAACCTGCAGACAGGTTTTTAAAATAACCATGTTGGTGTACATAATGTCATATTTATGAAATACAAATTTTAAAAAAGCAATAGGTTAATCCTGCCTGTGGCCATATGGTGCCAGGTCTAGTCCCAGCTGCTCCTCTTCCAATCCAGCTCTCTCCCATGGCTTGGGAAAGCAGTAGAAGATGGCCCAAGCATTTGAGCCCCTTCACCCATGTGGGAGACCCAAAAGAAGCTCCTGGCTTCGGATCACCTCAGCACTGGCCATTGTGGCCATTTGGGGAGTGAATCAGCAGATGGAAGACCTTTCTCTCTGTCTCTCCTTCTGTCTATAATGCTACCTCTCAAATAAATAAAATCTTTTAAAAAATAAAATAAAATAATCATGTAAAAAACTAGTTAGAAGAAATAAAAAAGGAATGAAGGAAGGCTATGACACATGTGGGATATCATTGAGTGAACTGAATAAACATCTATAGAATGGAGGTTAAGAATGTTAACAGAGGGGGCCAGCACTTGGTGTAGTGGGTTGAGCCTCTGCCCATGGAGCCAGTATCCCACGTGGGCACCGGTTTGAGTCCCGGCTGCTCCACTTCCCATCCAGCTCTCTGCTAATGGCCTGGGAAAGCAGCAGAAAACGGCCCAAGTGCTTGGGCCCCTACACCCATGTGGGAGATCTGGAAGAAGCTCCTGGCTCCTGGCATCAGATCAGCCCAGCTCCAGTCACTGCGGCCATTTGGGGAGTGAACCTGCAATGGAAGACCTCTCTGTTTCTCCCTCTCCTGGTCTCTAACTCTGCTTCTCAAATAATCTTAAAAATTAAAAAATGGTAAGGCAAAGGCTACACATAGAAAACCTATTTAACAAAATAATAGCTGAAACATCCCAAACCTTGGGCAAGATGGAAACACACAGGGCCAGGAAATTCAAAGGACCCCAACCTGATTCAGTCGCCAAAGGTCTTGTCTGAGGCATGCTACAAACTGTCAAAACTCCACAATCGAGAAAGAATTATAAAAACAGTACAAGAAAAGCATCAAACTCACATTTAAGTGAGTTTCCGTTACACTAACCACAGATTTCTCAGCAGAAAGCTTACAGTACAAAAGATAAAGGGATAATACATTCAAATTCCTATGAGAAAAAAACTGGCAATTCTATGCTCAGCAAAGCTATTCTTCAAATATGAAGGAGACGCAAAAATTTTCCAAGACAAACAACAACTCAGGAAATTCGTCACCACCAGACTAGCCTTAGAAACGCACAAGGGAGTGTCACACACGGAAGTCAAAAGGCGATAACACCACAGTGAAAACACATGAAAACATTAACACTCACTCACAGGGAACACAAAGACAAGGGAAAAAGAACCAAACCTCATCAATACAGAAAAGCACCATGCCACAAAGATGGATAAACAGAGAGGAAGACAGGAACAAGGGATATACAAAATAAGCGGGAAAATTAACTAAATGCCAAAGCCATCCAATCACAGCCTGTTGCCAAGCAGGCTCCATTGCCATGTGGTTTCCGAAACCATCCAATCACAGCTCACAGCCTGTTGTCAGGCTCTGTTGTCATGTGGTTTCCGAAACCATCCAATCACAGCTCACAGCCTGTTGTCAGGCTCTGTTGTCATGTGGTTTCTGAAGCCATCCAATCACGGCCTGTTGCCAGTTTCTGTTGCTAGTGGCCATCTTGGCATGGCCTTCTCATTCCACCACATTTCCCCCTTTTCATTTATTTTTGAGCAATGGGAGGCATGATCCTTGGCCATACCATTGTTGACCCCATTTCCCTGTGGTCTCCGTACGTGGCTGTGCCTGTCTTAGGTTGTCCCCCAGGGGATCTTACCTGTCATTGACTAACAAGCCCTCAAAACAGGAGACCACAGGAGTGCTTGCTCAGATGAGGGTAGCAATGAGGAACAGTGGTAATCAAGATGGCATGACCGCAAACAGGCTGTGGGCCATTCGAGTGGCTAATGGGTATAAAACAGTAGCGGATGTGGCTATGGGCAGCTTCTCATGGTAGGATGATAGGGCTGGTGCGTCTGCTAACAAGGTGGACTCTCTATTTTATTTTATTTTATTATTATTTGTTTTGACAGGCAGAGTGGACAGTGAGAGAGAGAGAGAGAGAAAGGTCTTCCTTTTGCCATTGGTTCACCCTCCAATGGCCGCTGCAGCCGGTGCAGCACGCTGATCCGATGGCAGGAGCCAGGTGCTTCTCCTGGTCTCCCATGTGGGTGCAGGGCCCAAGCCCTTGGGCCATCCTCCACTGCACTCCTGGGCCACAGCAGAGAGCTGGCCCGGAAGAGGGGCAACCGGGACAGAATCCGGCGCCCCAACTGGGACTAGACCCTGGTGTGCCGGCGCCGCAAGGCAGAGGATTAGCCTGTTGAGCCACGGCGCCGGCCAGACTCTCAGTCTTGTTCAGCTGGTTCTGGTTGGTTGTCAGTTGCAGACTTGATGTTTCTGGCTGGTGCCCAAATGGGGCTGTCCCGTATTCTCTGGACAGACACAAGCATATCCTCAGCCCTTGGTTAGCAGAAGCCTTTTTACAGGCATTGGAATCCAGGGCCTGAATTCTGTGTTCACTTCATCATTAATAGCAAACGTGTGGGTGGCATGGTCTAGTGGCTGCCCTGAGAGCCTGGGGTGTCCACGACTGCCACAAATGTGGGGATCCTCACTGGGCGTGGATGGGATGACCTCGCATGGGTTATTGCCTCAAGGTCATCTAAGTTCATCCCAAGGATATTTGGGGGGTGGCTGACTAGGCATTGCTACCTTGTTGGCTACCTTGTTTGCTACCTTGTTTGGCTACCTTGTTTGCTGTGGTCATTTTCACTGTCAGAGCTCTCTCTCCCTAAGTCATCAACTGTTGCCTCTGAGGCAGCAGCCTAGAGTGTCAGGCTCCTACCACTCACAGATTCACTATGGAAATCTGTGTGGGCTTCTGAGAGGAGGCTCTCTTTCCCATGTCTGAGTGTTTAAGAGCAGCGCACCACGCCAACTCTAGCCAAAGGAAAGACACGCACAGCACTGCTGCCATAACAAAACAAATTCCTAGCACCTCAGCAGCTGATGGCATTCTGCAGGGGGTTCCCTACTTAGACGAGCAGACAGTGGTGTATCAGATCATATGTATGTCCTGTGCTTAGTGGGGGACTTCCTTGATTCGTTAGGTCAAGGCCGTATGCCCACACGGTGTCTCCTGAGCGTCACCTCTCTCGAGTGAGGGAAGATGACTTGGTTCCGAATTCTAGGATGATTGGTCCCTTATGTGAATTCACTGGGCGAACCGAAAGTAAAAGGAGGAGCCGAGAAGCAGCGTTACACTTCTGGGCGGTGTGTGCCTAACCTGGGGTCACTTAGACTGAGGACAAGGACAAGGAAAGGGGCTTAGGAGGGGGCTCTGTGCTCACCCTCACAGAACCAAACAGCACACAAAACACCAAGGGACCTAATTGCCAAAATCAAGGGGGGACCTCGCAGAGTCTGACATGCTCTCTCTGTGTCACGTTGGCGCACCACTCCCAAAGTTAGTTTATTGGAAACAAGATCAACAGAGTGTTGTGGCATAGCAAGTAAAGCCACAGCCTGTGATGCCAGACTCCCATATGTGCACCTGTTCATGTCCCACCTCCAATTCAGACCCAGCTTTCAGCTACCAGCCTGGGAGAACAGCAAAAAGTGGCCTGAGTGATTGGGCCTCCACCACTCATTTGGGAGACCTAGATGAAGCTCCTGATGTGGCTTTGGTCTGTCCCAGCCCTGGCTGTTGCAGCCATTTAGGAAGTGAACCAGCAGGTGGAATAAATCTCTCTCTCTCTCAGATAAATGAATAAATAGTCTTTTTTTTAACAACAAAAAAAGTAGGAATCAATAAACCTTTAGCCAGAATAACCAAGGAAAAAAGACCCAAATAAACACAATTGAAAAAGGAAACATTATGGCCAGCGCTGCGGCTCACTAGGCTAATCTTCCACCTATGGCACCGGCACACCGGGTTCTAGTCCCGGTCGGGGCGCCGGATTCTGTCCCGGTTGCCCCTCTTCCAGGCCAGCTCTCTGCTGTGGCCCGGGAGTGCAGTGGAGGATGGCCCAAGTGCTTGGGCCCTGCACCCCATGGGAGACCAGGAGAAGCACCTGGCTCCTGCCATCGGATCAGCGTGCTGCGCCGGCTGCAGCGGCCATTGGAGGGTGAACCAATGGAAAAGGAAGACCTTTGTCTCTGTCTCTCTCTCTCACTGTCCACTCTGTCAAAAAAAAAAAAAAAAGAAGAAAACATTACAACTGATACTACAGAAATGCAAAACATCACCGAGAACTAATATGAACTATGCCAATTAACTGAATAATCTAAATAGATAAATTTCTAGACAGAGATAACCACCAAAACTGAATCACAAAGACACTGAAAATATGAACAGACCAATAACAAGTAAGATTGAATGGTAATTATAAGTCTCCAAACAAAGAAAAGCCCAGGATTTAATGTCTTTGATGAATTTTCCCAAACATTTAAAGAAGAACACCAATTCTGTTCAAACTACCCCAGAAGAACTCAAAGGGAAGCAATTCTTGTAAACCCACTGAATGAGGCCAGCATGACTCTGATACCAGAACCAAACAAGGACACAACAACAACACAAAGCTACAGGCTAAAATCCCTGATGAATATGGATACATAAGTTCTCAACAAAATATTAGGAAACTGAAGGCATTGTGACAGAAAGGGTTAAGCAATACCTATGGTGCCAGCATCTTAAAAGGGAGTTACAATTTTAGTCCTGCCTGCTGTGCTTCTAACCCTCCCACTGATGCAGCTGGGAAGGCAGTGGAAGATGGCTCAAGTGCTTGGGTCCCCATTCCCCGCGTGGGAGACCTGGACAGAGTTTCTGACTCCTGGCGTCAGCCAGGTCCAGTTCTGGCTGTTGCAAGCATTTGAGGAATAAACAAGTAGATGGAAAGTCTCTACTTGCATTTCAAATAAATAAATGTTTTTGGTAAATATTAGCCAGCTGAATCTCACAGTACATCAAAAAGATTATACGCCACGGCCAAGTGTGATTTATCCCAAGAATGCAAGATGGGTCAACATATGCTAATTCACATAACACATCAGATCAACAGAAAGGACCAAAACCATAAAATCACCATTACAGATACAGAAAAAGCATTTGATAACATGCAACAGCCTCTCACAATTAAAAGAAGTCCTCAACAAATTATCTGTAAAAAGAATGAATTCTAACACCGTGAAGACTGTATGAGTAATGCACAGCAAACATCACACTGAATCAGAGAGCTGAAAGCATTCCCTCCGAGACGTGCAGCAACGCAAGGATGCCTACTTCCACCACTCTTTTGTTGTTCAAAGATTTATTTATTGGGACTAGTTTTGTGGCCTTGTGGGTTAAGCATTAGCCTGTGATGTGGGCATTCCATATGGGAACCAGTTCAATTCTCAGCTGTTTCACCTCAGATCCAGCTCCCTGCTAATGTCCTGGGAAAGTAGCAAGACGGCCCAATTGCTTAGGTCCCTGCCATCCACACTGGAGACCCAAAAGAAGCTCCTTGGTCCTGGTTTTGGTCTAGTCCAGCTTTGGCCATTTTGGCTATCTGGGAAGTTGTCTAAAAGATGGACGATTGGCTGGCACTGCGGCTAACTAGGCTAATCCTCTGCCTGCGGCACCGGCACACCGGGTTTCTAGTCCCGGTTGGGGCGCTGGATTCTGTCCCGGTTGCTCCTCTTCCAGGCCAGCTCTCTGCTGTGACCCGGGAAGGCAGTGGAGGATGGCCCAAGTGCTTGGTCCTTGTACCCGCATGGGAGACCAGGAGGAAGCACCTGGCTCCTGGCTTCGGTTCGGCGCAGCACGCTGGCCGTAGCAGCCATTTGGGGGTTGAACCAATGGAAGCAGAACCCTTCTATCTCTCTCTAACTCTGCCTGTCCAAATAAAAAAAAAAAGATGGAAGATTGATGTCTCTCCCTCTCTGTAACTCTTTCTTTCAAATACATAAATAAATCTTGTAAAAAATTTACTTATGTATTTAAAACACCCATAAAAACCAAAAAAGAAAAAAAAAAAACACAAGAAACAGCCAGTAGCATTTTATACACCAAGACTGAACTTGATTTTTATTTTAAAAAATGATTTACTGGGGCCGATGCTGTGGCATAGTAGGCTAAGCCTCTGCCTGCAGCACCAGCAACCCATATGGGCACCAGTTTGTGCCCCAGCTGCTCGTCTTCTGTTCTGGCTCTCTGCTTATGGCCTAGGAAAGCATCAGAGGATGGCCCAAGTGCTCAGGCCCCTGCACCAATGTGAGAGACCCAGGGAAGGCTCCTGGCTCCAGAATGGCCCAGTTACAACTGCTGCAGCCATTTGGGGAGTAAGCCAGCAGATGGAAGACCTTTCTCTCTGTCGCTCCATAACTCTGCCTCTCAAAAAAAAAAAAAAAAGGTTTATTTACTTGAATGTCAGTTACAGACAGAGAGAGGGAGAAACAGAGATGAGAGAGAAAGAGATCTTTCATCTGCTGACTCAGTCCTCAGTTGGTCCCAATGATCAGCTTTGGGCTAGGCCAAAGCCAGGAACCCGGAGCTTCCTCTGGGTCTCCCATATGGGTGCAGGGGCCCAAGGATTTGGGCCATCTTCCACTGCTTTCCCAGATGCGTTAGCAGAGAGTTAGATGGGAAGTACAGCAGCCAAGAACTGAACAGGCACACACAGTGGATATCTGCATCACAGGTGGCAGCTTTACCCTCTATGCTATGACATCAGCTCTGAAATTTGCTTTTTAAAAACCAAAACAACAATTCCATTCTTGGTACCATATGGGTACTGCTTTGAGTCCCAGCTGTTCTGCTTATTTTCCAGCTCCCTGCTAATGGCCTAGGAAAGCAGTGGAAGATGGCCCAGATGTATTGTGTCATCCAGCAATTCTTCCAGTGTGCACACATTCAAAGGAAATCACTGCACCAGAGTTCACTCTTTGCTTATTGCACCAGTATTCACAATAGTTAAAATAGACAATCAACCCAAGAGTCCAGTAACAGATGACCAATGGATGAAGGAAATGCAGTAATGAGTGGGCATTTCCTTCAGGACACTAGATACCTGCATTCCACACTTGTGTCTGATGCCCACCTCCAGCTTCCTGCTCACACACAACCTGGGAGGCAGCAGTGACAGCTCCAGTGGTTGGGTTCCTGCCACTGACATGGGAGAACTGAGTTTCCAGCTCCTGGCTTCAGCCTGGTCCATGCCATTCCCTAACCTCTTTGGGCATGTGGAGCGTTAGCCAGCAAGTCAAAGTGCGATTCTACTCTCTCTGCCTCTCAAATGAATTTTTTTAAAATTTGAAGACTTGAAATTAAAAATGTATAATTCTTCCACCTATTTTTATTTTCCTTTATGAAACTGAATTTTTTTTAAAGATTTATTTATTTTATTTGAAAGGTAGCATGAGAGAGAGAGAAAATGGTCACAATGGCAGGAGCTAAGCCAATCTGAAGCCAGGAACTTCTTCCAGGTCTTCCATATGGTTACAGGGGCCCAAGGACTTGGCCCATCCTCTGCTGCTTTCCCAGACGCATTAGCATGGAGCCAGATCAGAAATGGAGCAACCGTGTCATGAACCAGCACCCATATGGGATGCTGGCGTTGCAGGCAGAGACTTTACCCACTTTGCCTCAGTGTTGGCCCCCAAACTGTAAATGTCTTCAGATGTGAATCTATTCTTAATCAACATACTGCCTTAAACTCAGAAAGTTCTCTGAATAAATGAATTCTACTCACTTACCCAAACTGGACTTCTTTCTCAGTATGACAGATTGCTTATGCAGAGTTTTCTTTAAAAGCTTTCTCTTACATGTCCAGAGTATCTCTACAATATCTTCCAAGTTTCCCAGCATAGTAGACAGATTTGTCTACTGTCTCCACTGGTCTGATAGGGTGGAGTGGCAGACTGTCAAGGTCCCAGTAGGAAACAAGTACCATATTCAAAATGGGAAACTCCACAAAGCCTTTGTAAGACCAACTCAGGCTGAGGTTTGAAAAGCCACAGGGAACACTGCAGAATCCAGGGCTAGCAAAGCTAGAGTCACATGCATGGGCCGCTTCATCCGAGGAGCATGGGTGGCCTGAGAGTCAGGAGGGGACAGAGCCAGGGGAATCGATTCCCACTGTCCATCCTAAGAAGGGGTCCCTGCTGGCTGAAGCAGTGCCAGAGAACAAGGAGCCTGTGGCCATGGTCTGGGACAGTGGAGTGGACTGGGAGGACCACTAGGAGCCATCCAGCCCCCGTGTGCCTCTCAAGCCTCGCACAGTCTTCAGGGAAGATGTACACCCCCAGTGCTCAGTAAAGCCCTGATGCTAGGGGGAGGGGGATGTAGTCAAGTTTCAGCTGTGTTACCTGGCACTAAAGATACCAGCATAAATGTTGGCCACCACCTGGCTGGAAGCAGAGCACTACGGGTGAGTCAAAGAGGAAGACAAAAACTTCAATTTTTAAAGCTGTATTTGATTACTTGAAAGGCAGAGTGACAGGGAGGGAGGAGGAAAATGAGATGAGAGGATAGAGGGAGAGAGGGAGGGAGGTGGGGGGAGAGGGAGGGGGAGGGAGGGGGAGGGGAGAAGTGGGAGGGGAGGGGGGAGGGAGATGGGAAAGTGAGAGAGAGGGGAGAAAAGGAGGAGGCAGGGGAGGGAGGGTGAGAGTGGGAGAGGGGAAAGTGAGGCAGAGGGGAAAAAGAGGGAGGAGGAGGGGGAGGGGAGAGAGGGAGGGAGGGAGAGAAGGAAGAGGAGGGAGAGAGGGGGAAGAGGGGAGGAAGAGAGAGCAGGAAGGGCAGAAAGAGGGAGGGAGGGAGAGAAAGAGAGGGGGGAGAGGGTGTGGGGGCACTGGTTTAAGTTCCAGCTGCTCTACTTTGCATCCTGCTCCCTGTTAATCTGCCTGGGAGAACAGTGGAAGATGGCCCAAGTGCTTGGGCCCCTGCACCCATGTGGGAGATCCAGAAGAAGCTCCTGGTTCCTGGCTTTGGTCAGACCCAGTCCCAGCCATTGTGGCCATTTGGGGAGTGGACCAGCAAATGGAAGATCTCTGTCTCTTTCTCTCTGTTTCTCTAATTCTGCCTTTCAAATAAATAAATAAATCTTTTTTAAAAAAAAAGGATAGAGGCAAAACAAGTAGAAATTAACAATAACAACAACAAAGATACAATAGATCATGTTGATCCCAAACTGTAACAGAAAGGCTTCTATGCCGTTTTTACAGGGTCCTTTGCCATCTAGACTACTTTGGCGCGACAGCAGAAGTGGGGGGAGAGGGCATTGATATAAGATAGCGCTAATGGCTCCAGAAGGCAGAGGCAGCCATCTGGCCACCCCATTGACTCAAAAAGGCAGCAACACTCTCAGGCCAGCCCAGCTCTCCCACGGGCAGAAGGCTTGGGAAACGGTGTGGAATTCTAAGTGGGAAGCTGGAACCCTAACAAGAGGCAAGAAAGAGGCCCCTGGCTTTTGGGACTGATGCCCCTCTCCCGTTCTGGTGAAATCAAGCAGTGCAGCTGTAAGCCTGCTCACCCCTGAGTTATGACCACACTGTGTCGGCAAGTCCTCTCCATCTGCAGATTGTTCTGCTTGGGCCTCCTGATTCTCGTTCAGCTACTCCAACTGGCTTTATTCCAGAGATGATGCCACCATTCTAGCTATTCAGTAGGCGCCAAGCAAGCAAATAAATGGTTGACAGATACCATAAGGGCTGGTGCCCCAGAGTGATGCTATCACAGGGCACATGGCTCCCTAGCTTACTGCATGGACCTTGCAGGTCAGAGCACAAGGCCACTGCACACTGAATGGTTCTGGCTTCCCCCATGTTTCCTGCTGATAAGCACTTTACACAGTGGAGAAGCCTAACTGCAGAAGGACACCCTGACCCCGTCAGTCTCAGAAAGCAGCCGTTCCTGATGCTACTGCTTGTGCTAGAAATTTCAGACTCCAAGAGTAATCGATGCATTTTCTATTGTCCACCTTAATCTACTCTTTTGATACTTAGCAAGCAGGTAAGGTATCAACTACAGTTCACTACTAACAAAACCTTAAGTCTTATTCTTACCTCCCTCATGCTGACATTTCCAAGAAAGCAGGATGTAGCTGAAGGCAGGAGTAAGCCCTGCTGCATGCAGTGTGTTCTCTGCTGCATGACTCCATTAGTTCCTAGACCTGCACTAATAAGTTACCACCAACTGATGGCTTAAAAAAGACACCAGTGAGACAGCACTGTGGCACAGCAGGTTAAGCCGCCACTTGGGCTACCTGCATCCCAGATCAGAGTGCCTGTGATCCAATACTGCCTCTGCTTCCCATCCAGCTTCCTGCTGATGCACCTGGGAGGCAGCTTGATGACCCTAGTTACTAGGTTCCTGGAACCTTATATGGGAGACCTGGAGAGAGTCCCTGGACCCTGATTTTGGTCTGACCCAGTCCTACCTGTTGCAGGCATTTGGGGAGTGAATCAGCCAACAGACAATTTCCCTATGTCTCTTCTTCTCTGTCACTCTGCCTTTTCAGGAAGTGAAAATAAACAAATGAAATGTATTTTTTTAAATACAAAAAGTAGGGGCTGGTGTTGTCGCACAGTGAATTAAAGCCCTGGCCTGAAGCACCAGCATCCCATATGGGCACCGGTTCTAGTCCCGGCTGCTCCTCTTCCAATCCAGCTCTCTGCTATGGCCTGGGATAGCAGTAGAAGATGGCCCAAGTCCTTGGACCCCTGCACCCACGTTGGAGACCTAGAAGAAGCTCCTGGCTCCTGGCTTTGGATCGCTGAAGCTCTGGCTGTTGCGGCCATCTGGGGAGTGAACCAGTGGAGGGAAGACCTCTCTGTCTCTACCTCTCCAACTCTTTCAATTAAATAAAATAAATCTTAAAAAAAATACAAAAAGTAAAACAGGGGAAGAAAAAGCAAAATTTTTTTCAGATTTATTATTTTTATTTAATAAATGTGAATTTACAAAGTGCAACTTTGTATTGTTGTGGCCCCCCCCAACCTCCCTCCCTCCCTCGGCCCTCCCCTCTCTCACTCCCTCTTCCGTCCCGCCCTTCATCGAGTTTCATTTTCAATTACCTTCATATACTGAAGATCAACTTAGTATATACTAAGCAAGGATTTCAACAGGCTGCACTCACACAGCCGCAAAGTATATTGTTTGACTAGTAGTGTTGTTTTTAAGTTTCATAGTAAAACACATTAAGGACAGAGATCCTACGTGGGGAGCATGTACCCAGTGACTCCCGTTGTTGATTTAACAATTGGCACTTTTATTTATGACGTCAGCAATCACCCGAGACTCTTGCTATGAGCTGTCTAGGCTATGGAAGCCCCTTGAGTTCACCAATTCTGAACTTGTTTAGTCAAGACCGTATCACAGTGGAGGTTCCTTCCTCCCTTCGGAGAAAGGTGCCTCTCTCCTTGATGGCCTGTTCCTTCTGCTGGGGTCTTGTTCACCAGAATCTTTCATTTAGATTGTTTTTTGCCACCGTGTCATGGCTTTCCATGCCTGTGAGACTCTCATGGACCTTTTAGGCAGATCCGAATGCCCCAAGAGTTGATTCTGAGGCAGGAGTGCTGTTTTGGGCGTTTGCCATTCTATGAGTCTGCTGTGTGTCCTGCTTCCCCCGCAGGATCATTCTCTCCTTTTAATTCTATCCTTCATTATTTGTTTACACTGGTCTTATTTGTGAAATCTCTACGACACATACCCTATCTTTTTGATCGGTTGTGTATTTATACTTATCACTTTACCAAGTGCGCTGGCATTGGTACCTGCCTCCTTGGTAAGATTGAGTTGAAATCCCCTGGCACGTTTCTAGTTCCACCATTGGAGGTAAGTCCGAGTGAGCATGTGCCAACCTATATATCTCCTCCCACTCTTATTCCCACTCCTATGTTTAACAGAGATCACTTTTCTGTTAATTTTTAATGCCTAATAATGATTGTGCATTGATTACAGAGTTCAACCAGTGGTCTTATGTAGAACAAACAGAGCAACAACAACAACAAAAATACTAAAAGGAATAAAATAGTAACTTGTTCCTCAAAAGTCTAGACAAGGGCTGATCATGTCATTGTCTCTCATAGTGTCCATTTCACTTCAATGGGTATCATTTTAGATGCTCGTTTAGTTGCCATCGATCAGGGAGAACATATGATATTTGTCCCTTTTGGACTGGCTTATTTCACTCAGCATGATGATTTTCAGCTTCCTCCAGAAAAAGCAAACTTAAAAGCTCTGGAAGTAGGGTAGGGTCTTTGTCTATTTAATTAATCAAATTAAGGTGAGATCATGTGTGACTGGAGAGGGCTCTAATTCAATGCCTGAAGGCTTGAAGAAGAGGAAAACAGAACAGAGAGGAGAGAACACCACACGAGACACTGACACAGAGGGAAGACAGCTGTGTGACGACAGGCACACAGATGGGCGAGTGCCACCAAGGAGTGATGCAGCCAGAAACCAGATGGATGCCTAGGAATGCAGGCAATGGTGAGAAGCTTGGAGTTGTGAAGGGAGCCTCTCACAACACTGAAGAAGACCAGGGCCTTGCCTTGATTTTGTACTCACAGCCTCCCGAACTGCGAGATAATGAATAACTGATTCTGAGACTCCCACCTGGGTGCCAATACCAGCACAGGAGCTGTCATCTGCAGCCTCCCAGGATGCATTAGCAGGAAGCTGGATGGGAAGCAGAGGCAGGACTGAACTGCAGGCACTCTGATATGTGGTGCAGGCATCCCTACTGGTGGCTTAATCTGCTGTGCCACAACACTCGCCTCTGCTTTTTCTAGTTTTAAGGAATGTAAAATTATGACACCATACCAACATCCACCTATTTTGAACAAAACAAAAATAATTGAAAAGAAAAAGCTAGAAATACTCAAACAACCATGTAGCAATGAAAAAACAAAAGCTTTCATAAGATTGAGGCAGTGGGGCTGGTGTTGTGGTATACCGGGTTAAGCCTCTGCCTGCTGCACCAGTATCCCATATGGGCACCGGCTTGTTTCCCAGCTGCTCCACTTCTGATCCAGCTCCCTGCTTATGCACCTGGGATAGCTGAAGAGGATGGCCCAAGTGCCTAGGCCTCTGCAACCATGTGGGAGACCTAGAAGAAGCTCCTGGCTCCAGCCTGGCTCAGCTCTGGCTATTGCAGCCGTTTGGGGGGTGAACCAGGTTGGAAGATCTCTGTCTATCTGTCTCTCCCTTCCTCTCCCCCTCTCCCCCCTCCCTCCCTTTCCCTATCTCACTCTGCCTTTCTCTGTAGCTCCGCCTTTCAAATAACTAAAAATCTTTAAAAAATGTGAAATATTAAAAAAAAATTGAGACAGTAATTAAAAGTCTCCCATCAAGGAAAAGCCAGGATCTGCTGGCTTCATTGCTGAATTCTACAAACATTGAAGTAAGTTCCAATCCTTCTCAAGGTAATCCAGAAAAGTGAAAACGAAAGAACCCAGCCAAACTAATTCCAGGAGGTCACTATTACCTTGATATCAAAACTGGACAGATACAAAAAAAAAAAAAAAGCTACACATCAGTATTCCTTATGAACAGATGTCAAAATCTTCAATAAAACACTAGCAAGCCATTTCCAATAGCGCATCAAAGAGATTATACACTGTGACAGAACAGGATCTATCCCAAGCATGCAAGGACGGTTCAACACATGCAAATCAATCAACAATATATCACATCAAAAAAAGTGAATAAAAGGCCTGTGGCGCTGGCACCCCAGGATCTAGTCCCGGTTAGGGAGCCGGAATCTGTCCCCGTTGCTCCTCTTCCAGTCCAGCGCTCTGCTGTGGCCCAGGAGTGCAGTGGAAGATGACCCAAGTCTTTGGGCCCTGCACCCACACGGGAGACCAAGAGGAAGCACCTGGCTCCTGGCTTCTGATTGGCGCAGTGCGCCGGCCGTAGCGGCCATTTGGGGGGTTGAACCAATAGAAGGAAGACCTTTCTCTGTGTCTCTTAAAACAAAAAAAGTGAATAAAAATCATAGGATCATAACAAAAGATACTGAAAAGCATTCAATAAAGATCCTTCACAGTAAAAACTCTGTACAGATTAGCTATGGAAGAAGACTTCAACACAATAAAGGCTATGTGCAACAAACCCACAGAGAACATCACACTGACTGGGGGGCAAGCTAAAAGCATTTCCTCTCGGATCTGGAATAGACAAGGAAGCCCACTTTCACACCTCTGTCCGACATAGTTTTTGAAATCTCACCCACAGCAATTTGGTAACAGAAAGAAATGAATGTCATCCAGGGTGGAGGTTTAGCATAGTGGTTAAGATGCCCATGTCCCACATCAGGCTATCTGGGTTTTCATTCCCAACTCTGGCTCCTGATTCTAACTTCCTTCATCTTCCTCCTCTTCTTTTAAAGATTTCTTTTGGGGCCAGCGCCATGGCGCACTAGGTTAATCCTCTGCCTGTGGCACTGGCATCCCATATGGGCACCAGGTCTAGTCCCAGTTGCTCCTCTTCCAGTCCAGCTCTCTGCTGTGGCCTGGGAAGGCAGTAGAGGATGGCCTGAGTGCTTGGGCCCCTGCACCGCATGGGAGACCAGGAGGAAGCACCTGGCTCCTGGCTTCAGATCAGCGTAGCTCTGGTGGTTACAGCCATTTGGGGAGTGAACCAACGGAAGGAAGACCTTTCTGTCTCTCTGTAACTCTGTCAAATAAAAAAAAAAGTCCAACTACTAAAAGCAATAGACAGATATAATACAATCCTCATTAAAATACCAATGACATTCTTCACAGAATTAGCAAAAGCACTCAACAAATTCTTATTGAACTACAGAAGACATGGAAAACGCAAAGCAGCCCTGAGCAAAAAGAACAAAGCTGGAGGCATCACAACACTGGACTTTAAAACATAATACAAAGCTATAGTAACAAAACAGCATGGTACTGCACAAAAAAGGAACTCACAACAATGAACAGAATAGAGAATACAAAATTAAAAAAAATCAAATAATTCCACACATCTTTTTTTCACAAAGATGTCAAAGATGCACAATGAAGAAAACAGTTTCTTCAATGCATGGTACTGGAAAAACTGTAAATCCATACATAGAAGAATGAAATTATATTTCTTTCTCTCTTACCAATATACAAAAATCAACTCAAAATGGATCAAATTCCTAAATTTAAGACTTGAAACTACTAGAAGAAAATAGAGAATAAACATATTAAGACATTGATGTAAGCAAAGATTTTTTTGGATAAAACCCCACAGCACAGGTAACAAAAGTGAAAATAAACAAGATAACAAACTAAGAAGCTTCTGGGCAGCAAACGAAATAATGAACACAGTGAAGAGACAACCTGTAGCAAGAGAAAAAATATTTGCCAACTATTCACACAACACGGAAATATGCAGAATACATATAAGGAAATCAACAGCAAAAAGAAACAATTAAAAATGGGCAAATGATTTGAACAGACACTGCTCCAAAGAATGACAAATGGCAAGTACATGAGAAAATTCTCATCATCACTATTCATTAGGGAAATGTGAATAAAACTTCCAGGAACTATCATTTCCTCCCAGTTAGAACGATTGTATTTAAAAAGACAGAAAACAACAAGTGCTCGAATGTGGAGAAAGTAATATACTGTTGACGAGGATGTGAATTAGTATAGCCATTACAGAAAACAGGATGGAGTTTCCTTGAAAGATTAAAAATAGATGTGTATGATTCAAGAATTTCACTAGTGGACATCTGTCCAAAGGAAATGAAATTGGTATATAAAAAGAAATTCGCACTCCCACGTTTATTGCAGCACTCTTCACAACACCCAAGATGTGGAATCAACAGGGACATCCACCAACAAAACAAAGAAAACTGTGTGTACACACATTCAGTCCTAAAAAAAAAAAAAAAAAAAAAAAAAAAAAAAAAAAAAAAATTCTTGTCGTTTGTGGTGACACGGATGAAAATGGAGAATGTTGTGGTAAGTGAAATAAGCTAAGCACAGAAAGAGAAGTATCACATGTTCACACTCACTCGTGGAAGGAAAAAAAATCAATCTCTGGTCGAACAGTTGGACTTTCTGACAGTTTAAGTTCTAAACCGAATGTTCGGACCTTGGAGCTTTCAGTCTGATCCCTGGAACTCTTAAAGGGTGAGGCTCAATTTGGTGAGATAATGGTTGTTTGAGTCAATTCAGGTTACATAAAGTACACTGGGAGGTTCTAAGCTGATGCCAAATTTAAGTTGTACTCATGTCACTCTTTTCCAGCTAGTGCTGTTTTATTTTAAAAATGGGAGTAAATTCTACATATGCAAGCCTTTACGTTGTTACACCCAAGTGATCCAAACGCCCTTAGGTTCACTTGGCTTACATGTATCTTTGCTGATTTGCTTTAAGCCACATCACTGGAAACAGAACTGCCCTGGGGGTCAAGGACTCCTGGGTCAGAACCGCCGACCCTGTTGGCCCAAAGCTAAAAGGCCCTTCATTCCGCCCAGTTTCCAAAGTAATGATTGCTATTGCGGGGATGACCTAGGGTCAGTGATGCTGCAGGTCAGACTGTACATTTCCTTTTAGAAACACTGCCTATTCTGTCCTAGCCTCCTGTTCACACCAGCTCTACTCCTAGTCCAGCCATGTAACAGGACTAACCGCATGCCTTCTTGAAGGAGGTTCCCACCTCCCCTGGAATGTCTTGTCCAGCACCCCATGGATAGGTCTGGGCCTCACACATACCTGGCCAGGCCTTAAAGCCCACCCAGTTATTATTAAGCCTCAAAAGCCCCTCCCGTCAGTTCCTATTTGCCTTTAAATGAATTAAAAAACAACAACAGGGTTTAGAGTAACAGCTGACTTGGACAGTCCTGCACCTATTTGGACAGGCCCTCACAGAGGACTCAAAGGGCCTATCTCCTGAGTGGGGTACAAAATAATCCAGAATGCAGATGGTTTACTTGTCTGTTTCCCTCACCAACCCCAGACTCTGCTAATTCATACTCAGCAACCCTTTGTCCTGGAGCAGGAGGTGGTGGTGGAGAAGGAGAAATAGAGGGAAGAACAGGACCCCTCTCCCTTGTAAGCCCCAGTCTTCTGAATACAGACTGCACGCTCAGCACTCGGCTCTCTGCTGAGCCTCCCACCTGGTCTGCCAGCAGTATTCTCTCCATTTAACCATGTAACCTTGGTTTCCCCAGGCTGAGCGGGCACTCTCTCAGATTCTGTCTCATTGTTCTGACGGATGCTCTACCCCAGTAAATTTTACTATCTTGCTTACCACAAGGGGGGAAAAAAGTCATTGAAAAAGGGAGTCGAATAATGATCACTAGCGACTAGGAAGCAGGGTCCCCTTAGAGAAAAGTTAGCCAATGAACACCAAAATACAGCCAGAAAAGAGCAATCAAGAGTTGTATAGCACAGGTTAATGACAGCCTTCAACAATTTATGATGTATTTCAAAATAATTAGAAGAGCCTGAAAGTTTCCAACACAAAGAAATGATTGAGGACATGTAAATGCTAATTTCGGATTTGACCATCACACACAGTACACATCTATTTAATTATCATAATATATTCCATAAGCACAAAAGGAAATTTACAAGTCCATGGAAACTTCCTACCATGAAAACACAATGCATGGATTCCAAAGTCTTTGCACCAAAATAATTTTAATTCCTGTATCCCATGAACTTTTTGACTTGCTCTCATATGCACAAGTATGTCATTAAAGCTTTTAAAACTATATGTAGAAAAGGCCTACCTCTGGAAAAACAGTACTCATTTCTAAATTGCTCACACACAGCTAATTTGAAGTATGTCCTGAGGTTAGCCATCTAGTGCTATTTTGTTTTTACCAAAAAACAAGCATGAGCACCGTGTCTGGAAGGCACCAGATCTACGTCCTCTTGGATTATGACACCAACCAGGCTCTGCTTCCAGGAGCAGCAAGCAAACGTACAGAACCAAGTCCTGTCTGGCCACGCAAATGAGCTCTTCCACTGGCTGCCTGCCTCCTAGCTACGCCCTTCAGCCTGCTCAGTCCACCTCTAGGGACAATGCACACCAGGATCTTTCAGAGGAACCACACATGCCCTGGCATCACCTGTCACCTGTGGGTAGACCCTAACTTCCCACTGCATTTTAGTGATGTCGGCACTGTGACTCTGGGACCACTCACACTCGCTTGGTCATTTAGTCCATACTACTTCCTGCCGGCCCACTATCACTGGGTCATGAAGGTGTGGGGAGGCCAGGCCAGGGTGAATAAGACGGACAGGTCCCTCCCCTCACACAGCTCCCACTCTGGTGGGGAGACAGATGTCAGACAGATGAGGCCATTTCAGAGAGTGGTAAGTACTGAGAGGATGGAAATGCAGGGTGACAGACGCACTGTGACTCCTGGGTGGGCCGCATAAGCTGGGGCAGCCAGGCAGAGCCCCTTCAGTGAGGTGACACTTGCACATGACTGAACCTTCATCATGCTGAAGCAGGGCCTCAGGAGACACAAGACTGACTTCGTCAATCCTCCTACTGGTCCAGCTACACCCAAGCAGAGGGAGGCAGATCCTGTCAAGCAGATGGACTTGCACTCGGTTGTGAGAGTCCTAATAGAAATTACAACGAGCACAGCCACAGCAGGGCCATTTAACAGAACAACGATCAATGACATACAAAGATTTTACAAAGATCTGGCTCTGACTGTATAACAAACACTTGCAAATGGTTGTACATAACTATGTTAAATATTCAGTGTTGAACACTGCAGTTCCTCAAGGCAGGGGAGGGACATCCTTTTGGGAATGTCCTCTGCCAAATCCACAACTTACCCAAGGCAGCTGGGAGCAACATTATCTTATTGAAGCCACAGCTACTTCAGGTGTTCTTCTCTATTAGTCACAGACAGCCCAGCCTAGCCCAGCCTGTAGGAGTGAAGGCTGCCTGAACCCTGAAAAATCCTTGGACTCCAGGCAGGGTGTGGAGCAGCCTTCTGAGCTGGGGTACCGTGAGGTGTTATCCTGTGTTGTGATAGGGCTGGGCAGCAGACACTCCCTCTAGTAAAAGGCCAGCTTCTGCACAGTCTTTGGATGTCACAGGAGACAGCAGGTTAATGCCAGATATGGTGGGTGGGCTCTCTCAATGGCCATTCCACCTGCCCCCTAGTTTACTTCTGTATTAGAGAGTCTAGAAAGCTGACTTCCACTTCTCAGGGTCCCGTGCAGCTACAGCGCTGGCATCTAGCGGGGTTCCAGTTTCACCTGGAGGACATCATCCTGGGGTCTTAGAGCTGGACCCGAGCAGTGCGAGGCAGCAGGCACAAGCAGGCTGTGACAGCTGGTGATAAACTCACAGGCAGATGCAGCTGGTTCTGCTGTGGCAGCCATGGCAGTTGTGGGCACCCAGTCTCTAATTTCCCAGGTGCCACAGAGTGGGAGGGGGCGGCTGAGGCACTACGGCTACAATCCTAACGTGGCAGGTTGCTAACTTCACTGTACATCAGAATCACCAGAAACACTTAAGACACAGATTATGGGGGCCCACCCCCAGAGTTTTTCACTCACAAGGCGCAGCCCAAGAATATGCCTTTTCTATCAAGTTCCTTGGTGGCGCCCACGCTGCTGCTGGCTGGGAAACTACCAGACTACTCTTTGAAAGTACAATCTATTTCTCCCACTGCACTGTTCCTATGTGTAACCTGCAAGCCCTTCCAGACAATCAAAGCCCTCTCTGCTTAAACTGGCTTGAGAGGATCCTGTTGCAACTTCAAACCTTGATCCATCTAACACCCTGAGTCGCATTTGCTGACACTCTCAGCACTCCTGCGATTCTCTATGGAATCATCTTCTCTGCAGGGACCCCTGTGCCACCACCGCTGCTCCCTGGCTCTGTCTCTCGTAGATTCTCATGACTGACGCTGACATGCACTGGGACCCAGTAGAGGCCCTTCCACTGCACAATCACATCTGACCAATCCCCACTTTCTCTTAAGATAATCCAACCAGTAATCTCCAAGGAAGAACACGGTTACGGTCTACCATCCCAAAGGCACAACAATATCTTTGAATTTTTACACGGGGGGGAAAAAAAAGTAAAGAAATAACCAAGTCTTTGATTAGCCAAAAGTTATGGGCCAGAGATGGGCTTCAGACTCTGTTTTAAGATTTGATCCTCTTTTTTTCTTCTCTTGGTAAAGTATCTTAATGTGGAATTTATAATAAAAATGACATAAAGGAGCCCTCTCTGAAGGGTATAGGAATGTGTAAGATTGATAAAATGGCATCTTGCTAGACATGTCCATTTAAAAATTGGTTAAAAGATATTATTTACCCAATGAACCATAAGGGCTGGGGAAAAATTCCAACACAATAACAGTCCCTCAGGTAAATGCCCCTTGAGACAGATTTTTAAACGTGTATCATTTATTTGATAAAGCATTGAGGTCTATGCAGAGAGGAGCTACGGTCTGCTGCATAAAGGAGGCCTTCAGACAGCTTTAAAAATGCATACTCTTTACACCCAAATGCCGAGAGAAAATCCCAGCGCGAAGCGGTTATTAGGACCAAAGAGCAATCACCTCTCACAACCAGGCGGCACAGTGGGTTGAGCCGCTGCTTGCAATGCCGGCATCCCATGTGGGAGTGCCAGCTCCAGTCACGGCTGCTCTGCTTTCAGGCCAGTCCACCTCGGAGGCAGCAGGTGATGGCCCAAATACTTGGGTCCCTGCCATCCACATGGGGGACCCGAACAGAGCTCTTGGCTGTTGACTCCAGCCTGGCCCAGTCCCAGGCATTGTAGCCATCTGGGTAGTAAACCAGCAGATCCAAGATTGACACTTCTCTCTCATGCCGATACATAAATAAATCTTAAACACCCCCTCCTCCCAAAATCAAATACAAGAGGTAACGCGGCCAGTGCATTTAAAAATTTTTTTTCTCCTAAGTACTTATATAAATGGTCACTATTAGCTTCAGGGGCCTGGGCTGAGGGAGGGCCTTATTCCCCCTATGAATAAAACAAAATAGACAGGAGTGAACTCTCGTGGAGTTCAGGCTGGCTCAAGCGTCTCAACCTCTCCATCTCATCAGAATCACCCGGCCACACCGGGGTGAGACTGGGAGGCTGATTGCTCTGAACTCCCTGAGTGATTCTCACCTGTGGTCTGGGACGAGCCCCACCAGGCTGGATAGAGAATCTGAAGCTCAGAGACTCCAAACTGCTTGTCTAGGATCACATGGGAAGCCTGGGAGAACGCAGGTGGGTTTTATTTTGTCCGCAATTTCAAGCTTTCTTCCATTGTTCCTGCATTTAGATATTTCAGCAGTGGACAGGAGCCACACCACCAAACACTGAGAAAGCACAAAGGGTAAAACCTACTTCCATTCCCTACATATCAGAACAGTTAGCGCTTCCTTACAGTCCCGAGATCCTGATTTTTTCTCTATACTGTCTATTTGAAACATGAGCCACTAGGTTTGCCTATTTTTAAATTTTATACTTCAAGTATTCAGCCTAACTCTAAAAGTCTCCGTTGGGTTTTGTCCTAATCTGTTTCCGGGTGCTCTAACAAAATATCTAAGGCTGCACAAATCTTAAGAAAGAAAGAAAGAAAGAAAGTGGGGGAGGGGGAGTCTGTCGCTATGGTGCAGTGGACTATGCCTCGCCTGCAGCAGCACCAGCGTCCCATATGGGCTTTGGTTCCCATCTCAGCTGCCCCTCTCCCAGTCCAGCTTTCTGCTACGGCCTGGAAAACCAGCAAAAAATGGCCCATGCACCCTTGTGAGAGATCTGGAGGAGGCTCCTGGCTCCCGGCTTCCACTCAGCCCAGCTCAGGCCATTGCGGCCATTTGCGAGTGAACCAGTGGGTAGAGAGCCTTTCTCTCTGTCTCTCCCTCTCCTGACTGTAACTCTGTCTCTCAAATAAGTAAACAAAAGTCTTTAATAAAAAAAAAAAAAATCTAAGGCTGGGAATCATAAAGCAGTTGACTCACGGTTTTGAAGGCCGGGAAGTCCCGGATTCAGGCTGCTCTGCTGAGGATCTCTGGCTGCATCGCCATAGGCTGGGGAGACAGGAAGAGGAAGCAGGTGTGAGTGCAGGAGCGTGCGCACCAGAGAACCAGGCACCAGCCAGCCTTGCTTTACTAGAAGCTACTCACCAGAGAGTTCCCACAGCTGCCTCCCCAGGCGGACCCCCCACCATGACCCAACTACCTTTAAAAGCCCCACTACATCACAATTGCTATTCCACTAGCAATGATATTTCTTTTTTTTTTTTTTTTTTTTTTTTTTGACAAGCAGAGTGGACAGTGAGAGAGAGAGAGAGAGAGAAAGGTCTTCCTTTGCCGTTGGTTCACCCTCCAATGGCTGCCGCGGCCGGCGCGCTGCGGCCGGCGCACCGCGCTCATCCGATGGCAGGAGCCAGGTGCTAGGTGCTTTTCCCTGGTCTCCCATGGGGTGCAGGGCCCAAGCACTTGGGCCATCCTCCACTGCACTCCTGGGCCACAGCAGAGGGCTGGCCTGGAAGAGGGGCAACCGGGACAGAATCGGTGCCCCGACCGGGACTAGAACCCGGTGTGCCGGCGCCACAAGGCGGAGGATTAGCCTGTTGAGCCACGGCGCCGGCCTAGCAATGATATTTCTTTAAGAAAAAAAAGGCAATGACATTTCTTCTTCTACTTGTTGTTAAGATTTACTTATTATTTGAAAGGCAGAGAGTGAGCGAGCTTCCATTCGCCAGTTCACTCCCCAAACGGCTGGGTGTGGGCCAGGCCAGAACCAAGAGCCAACCATACCACAAAGTGCTTGGGCCATCGTCTGCTGCCTTCCCAGGTGCAGTAGTAGGGAGCCGCCTCAGAAGTGGGACAGCTGGGCCTTGAATTGGCGCTCTGGTATGGGAGGCTGGTGTTGCAAGTTGTGAGCACCTGTGCCGCAATGCCAAGCCCTGGCAATTACATTTCAACATGAGCTTTTCCGGGATGCACCACAGCAGTTTTATATTAATTTTAGAAGGGAAAGTAGTTGCTGAAAACTTCAAGGAATATGAACATGCTCAGGATAGGAAACAAAAGGCCCTCGGCCTCTCCGCCCCAGTGTCTACAGGAAACCTTTTTTGTTCTCTGCACATTTTGTACAATTCTGTCATCTGTTCTTTTTTTTCTACTTAACCAAGTGCTCTGGGCATCTTCCCATGTTACTGCATACTGACCTGTGTCACTGGCAGTAGTCCACTGAATAAATGCTCCATAATTCAGCTAACCCATCTCCTAGTGATACGTCTCAAAGCTTTCCATCAGAAACAAGCACGTGAACAACCAACAGATTCAGTAAACCCCCCATCCTCCAGCTCACACTCCAGTCTGTCTGCTGCTCCGGCAGGGCTGCCTCCCTGAAGCCTGCAGACCCAGCCCTCACGCTGTACTCTGAAGATGGAGGGCTGAGGAGGAAGCCTCCAATGGACTCTCCGGCTTATGGTTAAAAAAGAAAGAAAGAAACAACCTGCAAGGAGTGACCCTGATAATTCACCTCACATCCCAGGCAATTCAAGCCCAGGATGCACCTGAACTAAAAAGGTGCCCTGGGAAACCCCCATAACTCAAGGACTTTAGGTCTCCGGTGCAGTCACCTTTGTTTCTCTAGTCCTGCCTCTTGCTGCTGGGTCAGGAAGGGGAGGCAAAATGTAAACAGCTATTCAGCCACACAGGTGCTTCTTGTTTGTTTAAACATCAAAGAAGCAAAGCAAATAGAAACTTGTTGCCCAAAGTTCGAATTTTACAAAAGCAAAATTTCAAAAAGATGCTGTTGAACCCAGAGATGCGACTTGTGGGCAACCCAGCCTAAGACAATGATCAGGTTTGTGCAGAAATATTGAGAGTCCATGCCCTGTCTGATGTGCTCAAACCTCCAGGGCTGGAAGCTAGGATCCACTGTTTGCTAGCACATGTCTCCTCCTCTCGGAAGTGGGAGAACACCTGTACCTTCTCACTGGGCTCCCCACACCGAGCGAACACACATCAGCCTTTTAGAAAAAGCCAGAAGGCTTTGTAAATGTTGGCTTCTATCATCAGTAATAGGGACGGGTTCGGTAATGATGGAGTTTTAGGTGGCCATGGAAGTTCACTATAGGAAAATTATTAGGTGTGTCTGGGCTGTACGATTATGAGCTTTTGAAATATTTTTGCACATTCTGTGAAGACTTCTACAATAAACACTGATTGTTTTTATGATCTAGAATTTTTGTTTTTAATAAGCATTTGGGACATGCGTGTACTTCAGCCCACACTGCTCCTACTGTCATAGCCGTGTCCACGCTGCCTCAGCTAGAGCGGTGAACCCTTGCTCTGCTCTCTGGCTCTCTGCGGTATGTATGACACCTCCCCCAACACTGCTGCCCCCCTACCCCCCTACCCCCCAAACCCCCACACCCCCACCCACCGTCTCTTCCCAGGTAAGAGTCTATAAATTCACTCAGGCGCAACCATAAAAGACTCCTAAGGCTTCACACATGACGCTAGCTACATGAACACATTTTACCAGGGAATAAGGACACAGGATGAGACCCCTGAGAGTGCAATTTTAGGCAGCATCAAGACAGTGGAGGAAGCTGTTGAACAGTGCAGGAAGGGAACTGGCCTCCTGATGTCCCTGAAATCAAAACTTGTTGATTTGTTAGGTTGACTCATCCATTCTGTCTCACCTCAGCACCGCAGAGAAAATCCCTATCTTAACCAATGAGAGAGCTTAGAAAGCGCTAATTCGCCCAGGTGAGAGTTTTACCCTTGAAAAATACAAGACAGGTCCTTAATGAGCACATCAGACAGGGAGGAAGCGTCCTGGGGGAATACTGCGCTGCTGCCTCAGTGTGGACAGGCAAGCTTGGAGGACCTCCCAGAATTACACATGCCTGGCTGGCTGCCCCCGGCGCCCGGCGTGTGGAAGGAAGCAAAGATGAACATCCTTGCGAGTTCAAAGGTGCTATCCTGGGAAAAGGAAATGATTAGGATTTACATCTGAGCCCAAGTTTGTAACAAAGAAATTGCTTCATAATTTAAAAATTATTCATTCCTGCCTATGCCATGGCTTCATCCCTGGGGAAGTAGCAAGTCAACTGTATCCAATGAAGGATTAAAGATAATAAATAAAAGAGTGGCAATTAACTGTGCATCCCAATTTAACAGGGCTGGGCTGCCTGGGTCATGCCTGAGTGACTTATCAAATTTAGCTCTATTACTACTGTCTTGTACTTCAATTGATGCCTCTGTGCCTGTCGGCAGGCACGGGTACCATGAGGCTTTTCAGATATAAAAGAATCTGAATGTATAGATTGTTATAGGATTCTATCATTCTTACAGCACACGGCCAAAGTGTTGAAAATGGCAGTTTAATGAGTCATGCAAAGCGGTTCAGCATTCAAAGTCGTGGATTCAATTATTTTCCCCTTCCAAAGGCCATTTGAGTCAGCGTGGTATGGCTGTTTTCTAAGGCCGTGGTTCTCACTTGCATTTTGTGCTTCTTGCCCATTTCCCTGCACTTTTCCTTTTGCAATGACTGTAGCAATCAGTTGAATACACAGATTAATCAATTAAGAACATACAAGCTCCAGGGGAGCCAATGGGTCTTTAAAGAGACCCAAGCATTTCCAGAGAATGATTTTTTACCTTTATATCCAAAGGGACCTAAGCAATTAAAAGCAGTAACAAAAATAAGAGCTCTTAGCCATGTATTAACTGAGAAACCACAAGCAAACCACAGAAGAGGCAGAGACAGAGGGACTGAAAGACCACAGGCTGAAGTGCTCGGGAAATGTAAAAGAATTGGAAGTGAGGCCCATGACACCTGATGTGCTAACAGCTACAGTGCATTGTAGTGCTGACCAGTTAAACTCAAACTGTGATCCACAGGAAGTGTGTGGAGGTTAACCTAGTCATGACTTTGACCCAAGACACAGGTCCTTTGGACGCTCCATGTCCACTTCTATAGCCACATCACCTCCTGTCTGTGTGTGACGAGCCTGTTCTCCAGGCATAAACTCATACATTTAATTTGGATAAGGAAGGTATGAGGGGCGGGGCTCTGCTGTGTGCTGGGATAGGGAAGGTAAGCTCCCTGACTCGCAGCAGCCGTGTGTGTTTAAGGGAAACCCATCTCTCTGGAAGCGGTGATGGAAAGCAAGGTGAAGCCCACGGCACTATTTCCATGTTCATTTTCTTCCAAAGGACCTGGGTCTTGCAGCTGGCGACTGCTACAACTGTCAACACAATGCTGCTATTACTGTTAACACTTGAACCATAAAGTGCTTCTTGTAAGTGCAACCTCAGGTGCTCGGAAGGGAGACAAATTGTCAAGCAAAACAGTCCACCTTGATTGACGAGGGCTGTCCTGCGGCCCCATTATTTATTTATTTATTTTGACAGGCAGAGTGGACAGTGAGAGAGAGAGAGACAGAGAGAAAGGTCTTCCTTTGCCATTGGTTCACCCTCCAATGGCCGGCGCACTGCAGTCGGCGCACCGCGCTGATCTGAAGACAGGAGCCAGGTGCTTCTCCTGGTCTCCCATGGGGTGCAGGGCCCAAGCACTTGGGCCATCCTCCACTGCACTCCCGGGCCACATCAGAGGGCTGGCCTGGAAAAGGGGCAACCGGGACAGAATCCGGAGCCCTGACCGGGACTAGAACCCGGTGTGCCGGAGGATTAGCCTGTTAAGCCACGGCGCCGGCCAGCGGCCCCATTATTGTAGCTTTCAGCAGAACACACTGTCTCCAGCAGGCCCTGCTGAGCTCTGCCTGCACCCCTGCCCCTGCCCCAGCCCTCTGCCCAGTCAGTCAGTTCCTTGTGCATTCTCCTCAGAGCCATGGTGGGAGGCGAGGGCCAGCACCTAGAGCCCAAGTAACAGGCCAGGTAGGCACCTGGCAGGGGATGAGCCAGCCACAGGGACTGCTTTCCAGTGAGCTGCAGCCAGGGCCGGGGGGTGCATTTCCTTGTTTAAAAATTTTTTCTTAATAATTTGAGAGGTAGAATGAGAGAGAGTTCCCACGTCCCTAAATGCCCTCAGTGGCTGGAGCATGGCCTGGGTTGATGCCAGGAACCGGGAACTTCTAATGCAGGTTTTCAGTGTTGGTGGCGAGAACCCAGTTACTTTAGCCATCACTGTTGTCCAACCCCTTGCCTCTACTGGCCCAGGGTCTGCATTGCCAGGAAGCTGGAATCGGGGAGCTGGGAGCTGAACCTAGATACTGTGATGTGGGCTATGGGTAAGTTAACTGCAAGGTTAAATGCCCTCTCTCATTTCCCTGCATTTTGAAAAGCAGAGGGGGCTGAGTATTGTAGTACAGCAACCTACTCCTCGGCTTGGGACACCCACAGTCCAGGTTCCAGTGCCTGGACTCCAGTCCTGCTTCCACTTCCTATTCAGCTTCCTGTTCATGTGTCTGGGAGGCAGTGGAGGAGGCTCAAGTACTTGGTTTCCTGCCACCCACATGAGACACCCAGGTGGAGTTCCTGGCTCCTGAGTTTGGCCTGGTCCAGCCCTAGCTGTTGCAAGCATTTGGTGCCTGAACCAGAAGATGGGAGATCCCCCCCACCCAGCTCTGCCTTTCAAATAAATACAATTTTTTAAAAAGTTTAAAGCAGACGTACCCCAGCAGCCAAAACCCAAGACCATGAGATAACCAGAATCTTAAATAGCACTTCAGAGGGGCTGGGCAAAGGGGCTTTAAGTGGAGCACTCACAGTGAATCCATCCCTTCCTGTACACTCATCGCCAGGGCACAATTTCAAGGCTGGTGCAGATAATGGCCTTGGTGAGGCCTGGTACAAAGCATCCTCCTTTCTGCTCCTGTCACAGCGTCCTTGGCCCCAGACCTCTGTAGGTGCCCTTGACAGCCCCACCAGGCAGAGGTTGCTCTGCTTGAGTGACAAACCTAATTTTAACAGTGTTCCAATTCTTTCACTTGCTGCCCTACATATTTTCATTTTCAGGCCATAATTTCACCTGCCAACGGAGGTAAATAGTCTTTAACAGGACGAAGCCTTTGAAAGGTTAGACTGTACTTGATTTTGTGCTGAGACTTTGCACTTTCACTGTCACAAGAGAGATTTTGTCATATAAACCAAGTGTCAATCGCCCCAAAGGGCAAGCTGCTTTTAGTTCTTTTTGGGGAAGGAAAGGTGGGTACACCTGCCCAGAGACCCCCTCCTTGTCCAGCATTCAAGCTGTGAGGGGCCAAAGGGAACTGAGGAGTGTTCCCTTGTGACATTGTCACACCACGTGATGTAGTTCAATCATACCTGAGGGCTGGGGACAGCTACAGGAATGCTGACTTCGGAGAGGACAGTTCAAAATTGAACACGAATATCACTTTTGTCATTAAGCAGGTAGCTGTCAAGAAAGAAATGAAACAAAGTTTAAAACAACTGCCATGCACTGTACTATACAGAAATCAAGCAAAACAAAACGGGAGTGAGGTGGGAAGGTGGGAGGCATTCTAGTTTTTTATTTTCTAAAGAAAGCTTTTATTTAATAAATATATATTTCGTAAGTACAACTTTTGGATTACAGAGGTTCTTCCCCCCATACCTGCCCTCCCACCCACAAACCATCCCACCTCCTGCTCCCTCTCCCATCCCATTCTTCATTAAGATTCATTTTTAATTAGCTTTATATACAGAGATCAACTCTATACTAAGTAAAGACTTTAACAGTTTGCACCCACACAAAGTATAAAGTACAGTTTGAAGACTAGTTTTACCGTTAATTCTCATAGTACAACTCATTAAGGACAGAGGTCCTACATGGGGAGCAAGTGTGTTTAAAAACACATGAGCATGTGACTGGCATATGCTGCAGCTGGTTAATCTGCCACCTGTAGTGGTAGCATCTCTCACATGGAGCACAGGTTCGAGTCCTGGCTGCTCTGCTTCCCAATTAACTCCCTGCTAATGTGTCTGGGAAAGCTGAAGAACATAGTCCAAGTACCCGGGCTCCTGCACCCACATGGGAGACCTGGATGGAGTTCCAGGCTCCTGGCTTCAGCCTGCCCCAGATCTGGCCATTGCAGCCACTTGGGGAGTGAACCCAGTAGATGGAAGATCTCCCTTGCTCTTGCTCTATCTCTGTCACTGTGCCTTTCAAATAAATAAAATCTTTTTTAAAAAACATAAAGATTGAACCAAGATGCTCGCTTTTAGCTCCTAGCTCCCTCCACCAGCATGATATTTGGAGCCAATTTGTCTATGACACACCACGGTTGGGCAAGGCCAGACAACTCAAGGTTGCCAGAAACCACACAGGCATTCATAGTTGGGTTTTAGGAACCTTTGTAATTTGTTGATTAGCACTCAGGCCCACAGCCACAAACTGGCTTCATATGAATAGCATGTATTTGTGAGCTTAGTGAGAATTCTCCTATATTTTCTTACAGCATTGTCACATATTTTTTGGACTCCCAATCTGTTAGATATGCAGCGGCATGGAGTTCCTATCATTTGCCAGGGCTATGTACAAAGTGGAGGACTTCAACAACAGAAATGCTTTGTGTAATTGTCCTGGAGACTGGAAGTCCAAGGTCAGGGGTCTTTTTGAGGGCAGTGAGGGAACGATGTATTCCAGGCCTCTCCTCTCACTTCTGGGGATTGGCTCTCAGTCTTTGTTGTTCCTTAGCTTCTGGAAGCATCGCCCTGAACTTGCCTTCGCCTTCACATGGCAGCCTCTGGGTGAGTGTGTCCGGGTCCAGACTACCCCTTGTTATGAGGCCGCCACGTATCCTGGATTAAGGTCCTCCCTACTCCAGCAGGACCTCAGCCCACCCCACTACGTCTGAGGCCCAAGTCCAGAAAGGCCCCATTCAGAGGCACTGGGGATTTAGGACTTCAAGATATGAATTCTTTATTTTTAAATGAGGGATTTTTAAAATAAGTATTACTTATTAATTTGAAAAGCAGAGTTACAGAGAAAGGGAAGGTGAAAGGCTGGGGAGAGAGAGAGAGCGAGCGAGTATTTCCATCCTCTGGTTCACTCCCACAGATGGCAGCAGCAGCTGGGGCTGGCCCCAGCTGAAGCTGCTTTACCCACAGTGCCACAATGCTGGCCCCAAGACATGCCTTCTTGGAGGACACGATTCAATCTGTAAAAGACACTTTCATCTGGGGATGAACAGTCAGGTAACTCACTGACATCTGCCTGTAGGAAACTTGCCTTTATTAAAACACAAAATTGATGTACAAATTAAAAAAACTTACATGGGATTTTTAAAAAAATGCATGAAACTCTACATACTAACCAGGTGAGTGATCCTGGATGAATCACTTGTCCAGATTATGAGTTTTTTTTATTTTCTTAAATTTTTTAACAATACTTCATTTATTTGAAATATAGAGTTACAGAGAGACAGAGAGGTCTTCCATCTACTGGCTGACTCCCCAAATGGCCACAAAACCCAGGGCTGGGCCAGGCCAATGCCAGGAGCCAGGAGCCAGCTCCCAGTCTCCCACATGGGTGCAGGGGCCAAAGCACTTGGTCCATCCTCCACTGCCTCCCTAGGCACATCAGCAGGGAGGTGGATTGGAAGCAGAGCAGCCAGGACTCGAATCAGTGCCCATATGGGATGTCAGACTGCAGGTGGCAGCTTCACCCGCTATGCCACAGCGCCAGCCCCAGATTCTGTTTGCTTATCTATAAAAAGGAAGGAGCCAGGATAATCTAGTCTTTGCAGGTATTAGAAACCTAAGTCTATACTGAGAGTTCTTTTTTCGTTTGTTTGTTTAGCTCCTACATATGAGGGAGAACATGTGCTATTTTCTGTGTTGATTTGTTTTACCCAACGTGATGTTCTTGAGGTCCATCCATTTTGCTACAAATAACGGGATTTCATTTTTTAAATGTTTTAATAGTATTTCACTGTGTACATAAACCATATTTTCTTTATTCATCTGATGAATAGGGAAAGTGGGTACAGTTCACTAATTATGACAAACTAATCTGATTTGTTAATAGAAGATATGAGGGAGGGGAATATGAGAACTCCTATTTCTACTGAATAATTTTTGTTTTGTAAATTTAAAATAATAAAATATTTATATATAATAAATAAATCTAAACCCAATGAGCACAGAGGAGAATTTATATTAATAGTCAGGGGCCAGCATTGTGGCTCAGTGGGTCAAGCTGCCACCTATTATGCTGGCATCCCATATCAGTGCTGGTTTGAGTCTTTGCTGTTCTCTCTCTCTCTCTCTCTCTCTCTCTAAACAAAAAGAGAGGTCTTCCATCCACTGGTTCACTCCCCAGATGGCCGCAATGACGGGAGCTGCGTCCATCAGAAGCCAGCAGCCAGAGCTTCTTCCGGGTCTCCCATGTGGGTGCAGAGGCCCAAGGACTGGGGCCATCTTCTACTGCTTTCCCAGGCCACAGCAGAGAGCTGGATTGGAAGTGGAGCAGCCGGGACTCGAACTGGTGCTCATATGGGATTCCAGCACTGTAGGAGGCAGCTTTACTCACTATGCCACAGCACCAGCCCTAGCTGTTCTGTTTCTCATCCAGTTTCCTGTCAACGGTCAGGGAGGCAATAGATGATGGCGTGAATACTTTGGCCCTGCCACCCATGTGGGAGATCTGGATTGAGTTCTGGACTCTTAGCCTGGCCCAGCCCTGCCTGTTGCAGGCAGTTAGAGAATGAACTACTGAATGGATGGATGATCTGTGTCTGTCTCTTTTCTCTCAAAAAAAAAAAAAAAAGTCCACAAAACTCTTTTTAAAAATATCAACTTGTCAAATCTTCAAACAACATTCAGTTTTCAAATGAACTTTTTAAGATGAATAGTCCACCTCCACTAACTTGGATCAATAGCAGGCGGAACCAGCTCCAAACAAGCAGTTTCAAAGGAGAGAGTGGAAGGAGACAGTTTCACACTCAAAAGCCCCACCTCCATCCTTGGGAAATAAGACCCTCAGTTGATGACTGAAACCACAGACAGGACCAACGCTCATGTTCACTGCTTTTCCCACAAAGTTTATTTTAAAAATTAGGCACAATGAGAGATAAAAAACAAAAACTAACAGTAAAATAGAAAAGCATACTAATATACTGTAATAATAAAGTTATGTGAATGGGGTCTCTGAAAACATCTAATCATACTGTCCTCACCCTTCAGCTATGGTAACGTGAGATGGGCAATACCTGTGTGATGCGATGAAGGAGGTGAGCGATGTAGGCATCGTGACTTAGAGTCAGCCACCACGCAAGTATCATTTTTTTAATTTAAGTTTTACTTAAAACTCTTTTTTGAGTTTTATTTTTATTTATTGGTTTGAAAGAGAGAGAGAGAGAGAGAGACAGAGAGAGACAGAGAAATCTTCCATCCACTAGTTAATTCCCCATAGCAGCGGGGGCCAGCCCAAGCTGAAGCTCAAAGGTAGGAATGCAGCCCAGGGCTCCCACACGGGTGGCAGGGACTCAGTCACTTGTGGCATCACCAGTGTCTCCCACCATCTGTACTGGCAGGAAGATGGAGTCAGGAGGCAGAGCTGGGAATCGGAGCCAGGAACTCTAATGTCAGACACAGGTGCCTTGCACACCAGGCTAAACGCCTACTCCGGTAAGTAAGTTATTAAAGGTCAATTTGATGGAATGGTGTGTACTGATTTTACATGATGGTTTTGAACTCTATGTAATGACACGAACAGAGCATATAATCATGTCAAGGGAACAAAAGCACAATGATAGATATGTTCTTGCAGGTTTACATATAGTGCCCAGACCTGCGTGACCTGACCCCGTGCTTGGCTGTGCCACTGGTCTCCCCTCTCTTCTGGTCCTTTGGTGTGGAATTGCTATCTTTAGATAACTCACACACACCCAGCCTGTTCGTACCACAGGGCCTTTGCACAAGCCATTTGTCTCCCTGAACTATCCTTTTCTTCGTGTGCCAGCACCTTCCTAACAATTCAGGGCACGGTTCAACCTCACATCCTCGTGAGGAGACCTCACATCTTGCTCCATTTTCTCCATTGTGCAGGTGAATGGCTGAAATGGTCCTTGTTTCACTTATTCATTGATTTATTTTCTTATTTATGACATCAGGAGCTGTGCTTGTTGGTTAGGTCCCCAAATCACAGAATAAAAGTTGGTCAGTTAACATCTGTTCCACAAATGAAAATATGCATAAGCAAAAAGAAGGCAATACGCTTCTTACAAAGGCGCTGAGATGAAGGGCGATTTCATATATCACTGTCTTATGCTTTCTATAATCGTATTCTCTTTTTATAGTGCAAAAATAAAAAAGAAATGGTTACCTTTCCCAAGTGCTCACATGACGGTGAGAAGGACGGTCATATGGTGTACTTCAAAGCATGATACATTCATAATTTGCTCCCTTCGTAAACCAACTCCATAGAGCCCAAAGAAAGTTAAAACCCTTGCTTGTGCTTTTTGAAACTTTGAAGTCTAATTCCAAGATAACTGATCAGGGGCTGGCACTGTAGGGCAGAGGTTATGACGGCGTTTGTGACACTGGCCTTCCATACCCCAGCTGCTCCGCTTCCGATCCAGCTCCCTGCTAAAGCAGTAGGGAAAGCACAAGATGGCCCAAGTGCTTGGGGCCCTGCACCCACGTGGGAGACCCGGATGGAGCTCCAGGCTCCTGGCTTCAGCTTGGCCCGGACCTGGCTGTTGTGGTCTCTCAGGGGAATGAACCAGTGGAACAAAGATTGCTTTCTCTCTCGCTCTTTTTTGCTCTGCTTTTCAAATAAATTAATAAACAAATCTTTCTTAAAAAAAAAAAAAAGCATAAAGTGATCACATTAAGTCATTCAGGAGTATCCTGCTTTTCATCTTCCTTCCAGAAAAGACTTTAGTGAACACTGGTTTACACAGTTCCCCTCAACCTGAGTCAACATTTTTGTAAACACCAGAAAGGTTTGCTGCAGGTCTCAACATCCCTGAATGCAATTGTTGGAACTTAAGTGCCAGTGCCATGGAGGCAACGCCTGTGGGAAGTGAGTGAGTCAGGAAGCTCAGTACTGGCTGCGATCCAGGTCTAACAAAAGGGCTTCCCGGAATGGATTCGTCCTCTTCTGCTCTCCCCACAGGTGAGGGCACTGCAAGACGACCCTCAGCAACCTGGACCTGCTGTGCCATGATCTTGGAATCCCAGGCTCTGGAAGCGTGAGAAATGTTTGTGGCACTTAAATGACCCAGCATGTGGCATCTGGTCATAGCAGCACAAACAGACTAAGACACCTGGGCTCAGACCTGCACGGCTTAAGCTTCTGTATGACAAGGTGCTTAGCTACTTTATCCATTGGAGGTACTTGCCTTGATAAAAAAAAAAATCTAACCTCACTGAGTAAGGATACATAAAAATGCTAAGCACTATATTGGTGAAAGGAGCAGTATACAGTTGGTAAAATGGATGGTAGTTACACAGAAAAATGTCTGGAATCTATGAATGTTGATTGGAAAACTGGAGGGATGAGAAAAAGAATGTATTTGAATGTTTGCTGGGTCATTTGATAAGGATTTTTCCCGGCTTCTCATGAAGTAAGGGGTAGATTAGGGTAGGGGTTGAAAAGGGACAAAGGAAAGAAGAAAACAAATTCCCTAAATCCAAAACAATGAGAAATGAAGTTCCCTCCAAATGATGGCTTATTTCTGCCACCTACTGGATACTTGAAGCATTGCTGAGTTACAGACTAATTTCCAGGGTTGATTCTTGACCTCTTGACCATCTACAAATACTGCCACCTACCCACCCCACCCCTTTCAAAAGAAAAAAAAAAATCTTATTTGAGAGGCAGAGAGACAGGGAGCTCTCATTCGCTGGCTCATTCCCCAAATGCCCACAAGGGCCAGCATTGGATCAAGGTTGAGTAAGGCCCTTGAGGGCATTTGAGGAGAGAACCAGAAGATGAGAACCAGGAGTCAGGAACTCAGTCCAGATGTCCCACGTGGGTGGCAGGAACCCAACTCCTGGGGTTATCTCTGCTGCCTCCCAGGGTCTGCATTAGCAGAAATCTGGAATCAGAAGCTGGAACTAGGAATCAAAACCCAGCATCTGATGTGGACACAGGTGTCTCAACTGGCAGCTTACCTGTTAAGTCCTTTTAATCCCCAAATGACTTCCTTCTCTGTTAAATCTTTGAACTGTTGGCTGGCATGGGTTCTGAATTAACTGTTCCAAAGACCCTTTGCCAATCAGCTCCTGCCAGACCTTGCTCAAGGCTCCTCCTCTCAAAGCCCCTACCTGACCCACCCAGGTGCAGGTTCTCCTTGTGCCTCGGGGCACACTGCTCCCTCCGCCAGCTGTGCACCTGATGTGTCGAAGGATAGTGCCATCAGCCAGGCCTCGTGCAGGTGCTGTCACTCGTTTCATCATGACAACCCTGTGAAGCAGCCGTTACTACATCTGTTAATAGATGAGGAGACCAAGGCCCAGAGGAGCAAGTAGCGTGCCCAAGGCCACCATGGGAGGAGGCAGCAGGCCAGTCTTCCCACAAGGCGATCTAGCTCCTTGGCCTGTGTCCTAGGTTGCCGGCACATGATGAAGATCGAGGTGTCCTGTGTGCTTTGTCTATGAAACTGGCCCTGTGCTCACCTGCCACCGAGGCCGCTGGGCTAGGCTTGGGCGTGGCCCTCCCTGTGTCTTCACTCTGCCCTGGGACTGGGAATCTGGCCTCTAGGGACAATAGCAGGGCCCCTCGTACTCTGGCGTCAGGTTGGATGCGATCTCCAGGAGATGCCCTCATGGATACACAGGGCAGGAGGAGGGCAGGGCAGGGGCATTTCTTTCCCCGGGTTTCTCCCTGCGGGGTAACTGAGGGCACCTGCAGCTCTCTGCTGAAGCCACACCCTCTGCCAGGAGGTCCTCTCCAGAGTTTTGGCTCCTCTTGGGTTCCCACAGCTATCCTCCTGCCCCTTCTGTCTAGAAGGGCAGTGGCTCCCTGCGTGGCTGGCCCCAGGGCGTTTCTCTCTCTCTCTCTCTCTCTCTCTCTCTCTCTCTCTCTCACACACACACACACACACACACACCCCTATTTGTTGCTTTATTCAGTTCTCCTCCATCCCCTGCCTTGGGGCGCCATCTCCTTCCTGTCAGTGCCCTGCCTGATTCAGCCTCCCAACAGCGCACCCACCTGCTGAAAGCCCATCCTCCAGGGTGATGTGTTTCCAGGTATCCTTTGTTGAGAAGCAAAAGCCAGGAATCCCAGCCCAGTAATACCGACGGTGCATCAGTACTGAAACACAAAGAGATGGAGTAAGTTCTAGCGTTCCACAGCACAGGGGCCTGACTGATCCACAGCAACCTAGTAAAGAAACAGCAAAGAGGGGCCGGTGCTGTGGTGTAGTGGGTAGGGCCACCGCCTGCAGTGCTGGCATCCCATATAGGTGCCAGTTCATGTCCCGGCTACTCCACTTCCGATCCAGCTCCCTGCTTATGATCTGGGAAAGCAGTAGAAGATGGCCTCAGTCCTTGGGCCCCTGCACCCACGTGGGAGACCTGGAAGAATCTCCTGGCTCCTGGCTTCAGATCGGCAAACTTCGGCCACTGCAGCCATCTGGAGAATGAACCTGCGGATGGAAGACCTCTCTCTCTCTCTCTCTCTCTCTCTTCCCCCCACCATCGCCTCTGTCTCTCTGTAACTCTAACTTTCAAATATATAAATTAAAAAAAAAAAAACTGGAGAGAAGAGCCCTCAGGCTGCAGCCATGCAGTAATGCTAAGGAGAGGAAAGCTTTAATTTCATCAGTGTGCATTGTCTACATTTATTAAAATACCAATCTGTTTTCTTTTTCTTTTTTTTTTTTTTTTATTTGACTGAGTTAGACAGTGAGAGAGAGAGAGACAAAGTTCTTCCTTCCATTGGTTCACCCCTCAAGTGGCTGCTACGGCTGGAGCTACGCCGATCCGAAGCCAGGGGCCAGGTGCTTCTTCCTGGTCTCCCATGTGGGTACAGGGGCCCAAGCACTTGGGCCATCCTCCACTGCCTTCCCGGGCCACAGCAGAGAGCTGGACTGGAAGAGGAGCAACTGGGACTATGCCAGCGCCACAAGTAGAGGATTAACCAAGTGAGCCACGGCGCAGGCCCCCAAAATATCAATCTGTACCCCAAATCTATATACAATTAAGTGTTAATCAAAAATTTCTGGCCGGCGCCGTGGCTCAACAGGCTAATCCTCCGCCTTGCGGCGCCGGCACACCGGGTTCTAGTCCCGGTCGGGACACCGGATTCTGTCCCGGTTGCCCCTCTTCCAGGCCAGCCCTCTGCTGTGGCCCAGGAGTGCAGTGGAGGATGGCCCAGGTGCTTGGGCCCTGCACCCCATGGGGAGACCAGGAAAAGCACCTGGCTCCTGGCTCCTGCCATCGGACGAGCGCGCTGCGCCGGCCGCAGCGCGCCGACCGCGGCGGCCATTGGAGGGTGAACCAACGGCAAAAGGAAGACCTTTCTCTCTGTCTCTCTGTCTCACTGTCCACTCTGCCTGTAAAAAAAAAAAAAAAAAAATTTCTTTAAATTTTTAAGGCAACGGAAATGCTAGCTAACTTCATTTGGTCATCACACACTGAACCCATGTAGCTAATTCTCACACTCTAGACCATAAATACATGTAAAATTTTAAAAACCAGATTTTTCTGTTTTATTAAAAACAAAACAACTACTTACTCCACTGACACACAGAGCTCCTGCAAGCTCCATTCATCGTAAGTGCCCAATGCAGGTGCACCATTTTTGTAGTGTTTAATTATTTCTTTTCATCTTCTAGAAGGGCATAGAGAGAAAGAGAGAGACCTTCCATTTGCTAATTCACTCCCCAAATGCCCACAACAGCCAGAGCTGGGCCAGGCTGAAGCCAAAAGCCCAGAACCATATCTGGCTCTCCTGTGAGTGTGGAAGGGGCCCAAGTACTTCAGCCATCATCTGCTACCTCCCTGGAAGCATCAGCAGGAAGCCAGATCAGAAGCAGAGCAGCAGTGACTTTAACTGGCACTCTGGTTGTGGAATGCGAGATTTAACTCGCTGCGCCAAAACGCCCACCCACAGGCATGCTGTGTTCTACATTTTAAACTACATCTTTTCTACGTATAATACATGTACATATAGTATATATATTCACTTACAATTGCCTGCCATTTTCAGCACAGTTTGTGGCCTGGGAGCAAGATGCTATAGCGTGTAGCCCAAGTGTGTAGGAGGCTGTGCCACCAAGGTTTGTGTAAGTGCCCTGTAGGCGTCTCACGCAGAGAGGAAACCACAAGATGACACCGACTGTGTGTATGTGAGGAGGTAGGTGGATGTCTGTCTCTGTTCCAAATCATCTTTGTTGAAAAGAAGGAAAAGAAAATCGAGTACCTCTTACGTGACAGCCATTTGTGCTCTCGTTTGACCCCCCTGGTAACACAGTGAGATGGTCTGATGACCTCTGTCCAGGGAGTGAGAGAATGGTTTAAGGAAAACTTGCCCAGGGTCCTGTAACTATGAATGGGCGGAACTGAGGCTTGGACTCGGGCCTCACTGGCTTCAGAGCCTCCCGCCGTCCAGGCAGCCCTTGCATGCGCTCAGCGGTGCGGGCTCGCTGGCTCAGCCTCACAATTCAGCTGCCAGACACCTCGCTGGCTGGCAGTCCTCAGCCCTTGTCCCTGCAGGGAGAACTCTGCTTGTGTTGTTTATTTACCCCTCGTCACAACCCCACAGGTTCACCTCTTGTAAATACAGAGACTCTGAGGTGGAGGGCATTTGACAGTTAAGCTGTTGCTTGGGACATCCACATCCCAATGTCAGAGTGCCTGCTAATGCAGACCCTGGGAGGTAGCAGTGATGGCTTAAGTAACTGGGGCCCTGTCACCCATGTGGGAGACCTGGACTGAGTCACAGATCCTGGCTTCAGCCTGGCCCTGCCCCAGCTATTGCGGGCATTTGGAGAGTGAACCAGTCAATGAAACATGTCTGTCTGTCCATCTCCCTGTGTCTCTCTGCCTTTCAAAGAAAATAAACATTAATTTCTTTTCTTTCTTCAATAACAAATTAACCTTTGCTTACTTTAATATTTTTGCTTTACAAACATTTTAAATTTAATTTGGGGGCTGGCCTTGGATGCCAACATCATGTATAGGAGCCAGTTTGAGTCCTGGCTACTCCACTTCTGATCCAGCTCCCTGCTAATGATCTGGGAAAGCAGTGGAAGATGGCTCAAGTGCAGGTACCCTTGCACCCACGTGGGAGATCCAGATGAAATTCCTGGCTTCAGCTTGGCCCAGTGCTGGCTGCTGTGGCCATCTGGAGACTGAACCAGCAGAGGGAAGATTCTCTATCTCTCTCTCTCTCTGTCCCTCCATCTCTCTCTGTAACTCTGCCTTTTGAATAAATAAATAACTTTCAAAAAATTTAATTTGACTTTTTGACTCTTGTAATAATGCTGAGCTTAAAACACATATATGTTGTCTAGGTGATAGGAATTTTTCAACTCCATTAAAAACTTTTAAAACCATGATCCTTTGCCATTGAGCAAAATGTCATTATGTGGCACATGACTCCATGTGTGTATTATATATGTATATATATATATAATCATAGAAAATATATAATTTAAAAGATAGAAAACAGCACATTTGTGGGTAGGTATTTTGGCACTGTGTGTGTGTGTGTGTGTGTGTGTGTGAGGGGGGGGAGAGAGAGATTTATTTTAAGGCTCTGGCAGGGAGGCTGAAAATTCAGGGAGAATTTCTAGGTTAACAGCTTTAGGCAGAACTCCTTCTAGACATTTGTTTTTGCTCTTAAGGCCTTGAGCTAAATTTTTTTGTTGACAGGCAGAGTTAGACAGTGAGAGAGACAGAGAGAGAGGTCTGCCCTCCGTTGGTTCACCTCTCAAATGGCTGCCACAGTCGGTGCGCTGCGCCGATACGAAGCCAGGAGTGAGGTGCTTCTTCCTGGTCTCCCATGGGGTGCAGGGCCCAAGCACTTGGGCCATCCTCCACTGCCTTCCCGGGCCACAGCAGAGAGCTGGACTGGAAGAGGAGCAACTGGGACAGAATCCGGCGCCCCAACTGGGACTAGAACTTGGGGTACAGGCGCTGCAGGCAGAGGATTAGCCTAGTGAGCCGATGTGCTGAAGGCCTTCAGCTAATTGAATGAGATGCCCCCTCCCCCTGCATTACAGAGGGTCATACCTAAAGTGAATGGATTGTGAATAGTAATTTACTCATTACACCAGCATATGCTTTCATAGCAACAGGCAGACTACTGTTTGACTACACAACTAGGCATCTCAGCCCAGCCAAACTGACACATAAAATGAACCATCACAATGACCATTTTGGGGGGTCGGCATTGTGGCACAGTGGTTGGGCTACCATTTGCAATGCCTGCATCCTGTATCAGAATGATGGTTTGAGTCCTGGCTGCTCTGGTTCTGATCCAGAATCCTGCTAATGCAGCCTAGGAGGAAGCAAATGATGGCTTGAGTATTTGGAGTCCTGCCACTCATGTGGGAGGGCCAGAGGGAGATCCAGGTGCCTGTCTGGCCAGGCCCTGGCTATTGTGGGCACTTGGGGAGTGAACCAGCAGATGGTTCGTTCTCTCTCTCTCTCTCTCTCTCTGCCTTTCAAATAGATGGAAATAAGCACTTTTTAAAAAAGATTTATTTAGGCCGGCGCCGTGGCTCAACAGGCTAATCCTCCGCCTTGTGGCGCCGGCACACCGGGTTCTAGTCCCGGTCGGGGCACCGGATTCTGTCCCAGTTGCCCCTCTTCCAGGCCAGCCCTCTGCTGTGGCCCAGGAGTGCAGTGGAGGATGGCCCAAGTGCTTGGGCCCTGCACCCCATGGGAGACCAGGGAAAAGCACCTAGCACCTGGCTCCTGCCATCGGATGAGCGCGGTGCGCCGGCTGCAGCGCGCCATCCATGGCAGCCATTGGAGGGTGAACCAACGGCAAAGGAAGACCTTTCTCTCTGTCTCTCTGTCTCTCTGTCTCACTGTCCACTCTGCCTGTCACAAAAAAAAAAAAAAAAAAAAAAAGATTTATTTACTCATTTAAAAGGCAGAGTTAGAGATAGAGAGAGATCAATCCTATATCCACTGGTTTACTACCCAAAAGGCCACAGCAGCACAGCAGCCAGGAGCCAGGAGCTTCTTCTGGATCTCCCACAAGGGTGCAGGGGCCCAAGTACTTGGATCATCTTCTATTGCTTTTCCAGGCACATTAGCAAGGAGCTGGGTTGGAAGAGGAGCAGCCAAGACTTGAACCAGTGCCCAGAAGGGATAACAGCATCCCAGGAAGTAGCTTAAGCCACTATAAACACTTATTTAAAAAATAAAACTGACCATTTTAGTTCATTTTGTACAATTCTGAGTTTGGGAACAAGAACATTAAATTCAAACACTCAGGCCATGGCTCAACAGGCTAATCTTCCACCTAGCGTCACCGGCACACCGGGTTCTAGTCCCTGTTGGAGCAACAGATTCTGTCCCAGTTGCCCCTCTTCCAGGCCAGCTCTCTGCTGTGGCCAGGGAGTGCAGTGGAGGATGGCCCAAGTGCTTGGGCCCTGCACCCCATGGGAGACCAGGAGAAGCACCTGGCTCCTGCCTTCGGATCAGCATGGTGCGCCAGCCGCAGCGGCCATTGGAGGGTGAACCAACGGCAAAAAAGGAAGCCCTTTCTCTCTGTCTCTCTCTCTCTCTCACTGTCCACTCTGCCTGTCAAAAAAAAAAAAAATCAAACACTTAGAAGAAGCCTTTACATCAGAACACTGGCTTGTCAGGATATATAAAGTGAAAGCACCTGATAACAGGAGGCACCGGATCACAAGTCTCGAGTCACCAACACTTTCCCAAAACAGAAGTATTTGTCAAAGAAGACTAAAGAAGACTACCAAAAGGAAGTGTGGCTACATTAAAAATAAGCTAGTTTTTTTAAAAGGAAGAGAAAATATCTAAACAGACTGTTTAAACACTATGTTCTGGTTCCTGACTTGAAGCAGTTTCCTTGCAAGAACCAGTCTTTGCCTTTTGCTCATGTCGCGTTTCACAGCAACAGAGGGCACAGAACCATCTCTGGTCCAGGTTAATGCACAAAATTTTCTGGCAATTTCTGACTTAAGAAATAAAATGGCTTATTGATAAAAAAAAACACAAATAACACAGCCTTTCACATATTTGTATGTATGTGTGTTTGTGTGTATGTATGTGTGTGTATGTATGTTTGTGTATGTGTTTTCTTTGCTTTTTCCTTTACACCATGAATTTTTAACAGAATAAGAGTTGAAAATCAGCTCTTGGAGACCAAAAAAGTCCTAGATAGTAAAATGGTTTATGGTACTGCCAAGTCAAACCATACCTACAAAATCATTTTTCCCCTGGAATCCTTTTATTTAAGGTATATAAACTCCATACACTTCATAAACACAACTTCAGGAACATAGTGATTCTTTCCACCATACCTGCACTCCCACCCTTCTTCCTCCTCCGTCTCCTATAGTATTAAGTTTCTCTGATTAGAGAGAAGTTGAATTAATTATAATATGTATATATTTGTTATATGTTTCCTTTTATTAAACTTAATTCTTTTTTTAAGATTTATTTATTTGAATAGCATAGTTACAGACAGAGTGGCAAAGACAAAGGTAAAGAAATAAATCTTCCACCACTAGTTGTCTCCCCAGACAGCCACAACAGCCAGCGCAGGACCAGGCTGATGCCAGGAGCCTAGTACTCCATCTGAGTCTCCCACGCAGTGACAGGGTCCAGAGTACTTGGGGCAACTTCCACTGCTTTCCCAGGTGCATTAACTGGGAGCTGGATTGGAAATGGAGCAACCAGGACTTGAACTGGTATTCACATGGAATGCCAGTGTCACAGGCAGTGGCTTAATCTACTGTACCACAACTTAATTCCCAAACTTAATTCATTTAATCTTAATTAGTTTGAGTTTATTAAATGAGCATAAATAAATTTTTTTTCTTAGAGAGTGTGTAACACTCAAAAATCATGTGAAATCCTAACCTCCAATCTGATGGCACCAGTAGGTGGAGCCTCTAGAAGGTAATTGAACCGTGAGGATAAAGCCCTCATGAACGAGATTAGTGAGATCTCAGTGAGCAGGTGTTTGGCCCAGTGGTTAAGACGCCCAAGTCCCACACTGGAGGACTTGAGTTCAATTTCTGGCTCTGGCTCCTGACCCCAGCCTCCTGCCAATGGAGACCTTGGGAGTCAGCAATGATGGCTCATGTAGTTGGGTCCCTTTCACTCACATGGGAGACCTGCACTGCATTCCTGGCTCCTTCTTCCAACTCCAGGCAGCCCCAGCCATTGTGGGCTGAGTAAACCAGCAGATAGGAACTCTCCCTTTCACTCTCCCTCTCTCTGTCTCTGCCTCGCAAATCAAAGAAAAAACAGTGGTGGGGGGGAGGGGAGAAGAGATCCCATAGAGCTTCTCCCTCTCTTCCAACCATGTGAGGCTACAAGGAGAAGCCACAATGTCAGTCTGCACACCCACATCTGCACACCCACAGTCTGCCGACCCACATCCCAGAGGCTGACCAAGCTGTGCAGCCTCCGGGCAGCAGGAAACCAGTGTCTGCTCCTTGTAAAGCCGTCCGCTGTGTGGAAGCCTGCTACAGCTACTGAGCAGCCTAGGACGGGATGAAAAGAAACCACCCAGCACACCAAGTGAGAGACATTGCCTGAGCCTCTTGCAGAACCATCTCCAGCAAAGCAAAGAAAAACACATGCAGCATTTTTCACTGACTGGGCTGATTTTCCAGCCCTGCTTGTTCCTCCACCTTTAATGTTACGAATGATGAGAGGAGTTAGTGTTCTTTGATTTAGCCGATCCCTTTTTTTTTTTTTTTAAAGTGGCCATTAGGTTATAGTCACTCAGCGTTAAAAGTAATCCCCATGGGAATTTGCTCTGTTGTCAACAGCTACAGCAGCAATGGGCATCCGTCAATTCCTGAGAGCAAAACCAGCACACGCCACTGCAGCCGCTCAGTTCTCTCCTCCCAGAAGGCCCTGAAGAATCAAGTTCTATGTGTGGTGGGGACTTACGGTGGAATGTGCAGCTAGGCCGCCTTCGCCTCCTCCTCTGACTTACTCGAAATGCCGCTTACTCCAAGAGACCCTAGTTATTCCTGCTAAACGTCCTATGGGCTGCCAGGCTGCGGCTTGCAGTGAAGCCATTTGCATCTGGGGACCTTTCAAAACAGTTTTCTCTGGAACACGAACTACTTCAATAACGAGACCACAGCCTCTGGCTCCTTCGTGCATGGGTGACCTAGGCAGACAAGCTGACACCACAGGGCCTTTGTACGTGCTATGATCTGGACAGAGTTTGAAGGTGGCTCCCCTGGAAGCTTCATCCCCCATTTGGCAGTGCTGGGGGTATGTGAGGAACATTCAAGAAATAAGGGGGAGGGGCTGGCACTGTGGCATAGTAGGTAAAGCTGCCACCTGCAAAGCTAGCGTTCCAAATGGGCACCCTTCTGAGTCTTGGCTGCTCTAATTCCCATCCAGCTCCCTGCTAATGTGCCTGGGAAAGCAGCAGAAGATGGCTTAAGTGCTTGGGCCCCTGCACATGTGTGGGAGACCTGAAAGAAGTTCCTGGCTCCTGGCTTTGGCCTGGCCCAGCCCAGGCTGTTGTGGCCATTTGGGGACTGAACCAGTGGATGAAAGATACCTCTGTCTCTCACTTTCTCTCTAACTCTGACTTTCAAATAAATACATCTTTAAAAAGGGGCGGGGGGTAAAGGGGAAAGTAAATAGGTACTTAGATCATGGGGTGGGGTGGGGGTTGCTGCTCTCAAAAAGAACTGATATTCTCACAGGATCCAATGTGGTTCTCAGGAGAGAGGTGATTTAACAGTGTGTCGACTCCCGAGTGGCTCTCTTGCTACTGTGATGCTGTGTGCCATGAGTCTCTCACCAGAACCAAGCAAGTACTGGTGCCATGTTCTTGAACTTCTACAACTGTGAACTAAATAAACTTCTTTCTTCACAAATCACCTAGCCTCAGTTATTTCATTATTGGAAAAGAAAACTGACTGATCGGGGCTGGTGTTGTGTCACAGCAGGTTAAGCCGTTGCCTGCGATGCCGGCATCCTATGTGAGCACCTATCTGAGTCCTGGTATTCTACTTCCCATCCAGCTCCCTGCTAATGTACCTGGGAAGGCAGCAGAAGATGGTCCAAGTGTTTGGGTCCCTGCACCCATGTAGAAGATCTAGATGGAGGTCCAGGCTTCTGGCTTCAGCCTGGTCCAGCCCCAGCCTTTGTGGACATTTGAGGAGTGATTTAGTAGATGGAAGATCAATCTCTCTCTCTCTCACTTTGCCTTTCAAATAACTAAATATATCTTTAAAAAAAAAAACACCATGGACTAATAAAGTGTCTCACTGTGAACAGGAAAATAGTAATGCCAGGCTACATAACTCTTGGAAAACAACAGGAAGCCTACTAAGCGCCCCCTAATGCCAGCTAGTAGGGTGATGAGGCAAGAGCTCTGGGACTTTCTGAAAATCAGCTTTTTACCACTGAGAAACTGCACACAAGCTCCGGAATGCTTTGTTTTCACAAGACTCCCCACAATCTGTACATCTGACATCCACATTTAAGTCTTCTGTAGCTTCACATTTAACCAATAACTCGTGGAAAATATTTGAAAAATAATTGCATCTCTATTGAACACATACAAACATTTTTTGTCATTACTTCCTAAACAATGTTACAACTCTTGATGTGGTTTACATGTGTGAGATATGCTAAGTGATCTAGAGATTATTTAAACTATGCGGGAGGGTGTGTGTAAGTTATATGGGATACCATGCCATTTTAGATAAGGGAATTGAACATGCGAAGGTTTTGGTGTCTGCAGGGGGTCCTGGGACTGATTACCCATGGACAGTGCGGGACGACTGTATATACTTCCGGTGCTATCAGGGCTCTGTGCTCTCAGCTTCAGACCTGGTGTCTAGCATAGAGCCTGACTCCTAGTAGGAGTTCAACAAATATTTATTAAAAGTGAACAAAAGTGTCTGTCCCTCCTAAGACTCTCCACTCCCCAGTTTGGAAGGAATAATCTAGGCTTTATTTTATTTTCCTAATTTTCCCAAAAGGATCCCTCCTGCCTTAAAAAATTAATAATTGAGGAATACAAGCTTAGATTCTGCTCATACGTTGCTATATCTTATCAAATTTATAGAGACATGATCAGTGGAAAAATGATGCTCAAGAACCTGCCCTCCACCCAATATTTTGTAAAGTTGGGACATGATTCCCAGAAGGCCCTGCGTGAGTGACACTACAGTGCCCTGCCTCTTGGCAACCCCAGGCCTCTCCCTGGGCTCACTGTGACTCTTGCCTGAGCTCCCCTTCTTGTTCCTGAGTCTGCTGGTCCTCCTTGGATTCCCTATGCTTCATTAAAGCTCTCATGTCTTAGATGTGTTATATCCCTTAGGGAAATGAACTTGGCATCAGTAGTAAATTAAAATATGATAATCAAACCCATCTCACGTGATAATGTGAAGTCATCCAGTTAAGAAATGAGGTATCTCGGCCGGCGCCGTGGCTCAACAGGCTAATCCTCCGCCTTGCGGCGCCGGCACACCGGGTTCTAGTCCCGGTCGGGGCACCGGATTCTGTCCTGGTTGCCCCTCTTCCAGGCCAGCCCTCTGATGTGGCCCGGGAGTGCAGTGGAGGATGGCCCAAGTGCTTGGGCCCTGCACCCCATGGGAGACCAAGGAAAAGCACCTAGCACCTGGCTCCTGCCATCGGATGAGCGCGGTGCGCCGGCCGCAGCGCGCCATCCGCGGCAGCCATTGGAGGGTGAACCAACGGCAAAGGAAGACCTTTCTCTCTGTCTCTCTGTCTCACTGTCCACTCTGCCTGTCACCAAAAAAAAAAAAAAAAAAAAAAAAAGAAATGAGGTATCTCTTAGGACAGCTTAGGCATTCATTCAGTCATCATTTTAAATTTTTAAAATTAATTCATTATTTTATTTATTTGAAAGGTAGAGAAAGAGAAAGAGGGAGAGATCTTCCATCTGCTGGTTTACTCAACAAATGCCTACAATAGCTGGGGCTGTACCTAACCAAAGCCAGAATCCCAGAACTCAGTCTGGGTCTCTCACCTGGGTGACAGTGACCCAACTACTTGAGCCATCACCTACTGCCTCCCACGTGGTACAACAGCAGAAAGTTGGAAGCAGAAGCAGAGCTGGGACTCAAACCCAGGCGCTCTGACATGGGATGTGCAGGTCCCAAGTAGTGTCCCCACCATCGCAGCAAATGCCAACACCTGAAAACGGGCTTGATCATTCTGCCTGGGTTATAACCCTCACTTCAGCACTTTACCTAGTCTCTTACTGCCTCAGCTTCCTCATCACTAAAACAGTCATAGTAACAGTGCTTATCCCCCATGCTTGCTGTGGTAATTAAGAGAGATGAATTTATTTAAAGAGTTCAGCCAAGGGCAAGTTTAATAAATACTAGCTCTTATTATTCTTATTATAAACTGATTACTAGAGACAGAAAGTACTTCTCATCAGCAAGGCACTCAAATGTTACTGCAGAATGCATTCAGGAGGCTACTTGCAAAACAGCATCAACACAAAGAAATGTCTCATCCTAACGCAAGCAATTTATCTTCCCTTCTCCAGCAGCACACCTGACAAAACCTCCCCTTGGGCTCGCCAAAGAGTTTCCTACCCATAAGACACCCAACAATCCACAAAAGAATTGGATAAATTGTACCTGATTGGCTGGGGCTGCGACTCAATAGGCTAATCCTCCACCTGCGGCGCCGGCACCCCGGGTTCCAGTCCCAGTTGGGGCGCCAGATTTTGTCCCGGTTGCTCCTCTTCCAGGCCAGCTCTCTGCTGCAGCCCAGGAGTGCAGTGGAGGATGGCGCAAGTGCTTGGGCCCTGCACTACATGGAAGACCAGGAGAAGCCCCTGGCTCCTGGCTTCGGATCAGCATAGTGCACTGGCCACAGCGGCCATTGGGGGGTGAACCAACGGCAAAGGAAGACCTTTCTCTCCGTCTCTCTCTCTCTCACTGTCCACTTTGCCTGTCAAAAAAAAAAAAAAAGTACCTGATCAAAATGTGAAAGAGCTTACACTTCTAAATTATTACTAAGAAAGCAAAAAGTCAAGCCACAGAAAGGGAGAAAACATTTTCAAATCATGTGTTGCATAAAAGGTGTGCATCCAGATTAAGAAATTTATAACCCAAGAAGAAGACCAACAACCCACTTAAAAATGAGCATATAATTTCAATAGATGTTTTATCAGAGAAGGCATAGGAACAATTAATAAGCACATAAGAAGCTGTTCAACACCATGAGTCATTAGGAAAATTTAGATTAAAAGCATAATGATGTATACTTCACACCCACTAGGATTATTTTTATTTAAAAAATATAGGTGAGAGGCCAGCACTGAGGCACAGTGAATTAAGGCCCTGGCCTGAAGCGCCAGCATCCCATATGGGCTCTGGGTCTCGTCCCAGCTGCTCCACTTCCAATACTGCTCTCTCTATGGCCTAGGAAAGCAGTAGAAGATGGGCCAAGTCCTTGGGCCCCTGCACCTGCATGGGAGACCTGGAGGAAACTCCTGGCTCCTGACTTCAGGTTGGCGCAGCTCTGGCCATTGCACCCAATTGGAGAATGAACCATTGGATGGAAGACCTCTCTCTCTCTCTCTCTCTCTCTCTCTCTCTCTCTGCCTCTCCTCTCTCTGTGTAATTCTGACTTTCAAATAAATAAATAAATCTTTAAAATATATATATATAGATGATACAAATGTCAAGGATATAGAGAAACTGGGTCTCCCACACATTGCCAGCAGGAATGTAAAGTAATATGGTCACCTTGGAAGACAGTTGGGCAATCTCTTAAAAAGTTAAACATAAAACTGCCATAAATTCTAGCAACTACACTCCTAAGTATGTACCTGAGAAAAAGAGAGAGAAAATATACCAATCCAAGGATCCTTCACAAATTTCATGGAAGATGGAATTAAAAAATAAGTTTATTTTGGTGCAAAATTTTCTTATGAATTTTCCATGAACTTTTTGAAGAGATTGCAGAGATTTCAACATTTTTTTGCACCAAAATAAACATATCTTTTAATTTCCACAGGCATTTTGGAGTCCCTTCACATATGAATGTTCTTAACATCATTTCTAAATGACAAAAATAGAAACAGCCAAATGTGCACTAACTGGTTAATAAAAAAACAAGATACAGTATTGCATAGAGGAATACATGGATGGGTCACAAGAACATTAGCTGAAGCAAAACAAGGTAGGTTCAAAAGTTAACATAGTGTATGATTCCATTCTTATGATATGCCTGAGACAGGCAAATCTACGCAGATAGAAAGCAGCCTAGTGGCTGCCCTGGGCTGAGGGTGAGAACAGCGAGGGACTGCACCTCTCTGGGATGCCACAAACATTCTAAGACTGTACAGCTATGTTTTTTATTGATCAATTTATACCTATACCTGAATAAAGGTATTTTTTAACTTGGGGTCTTTCCTGATAGCTTATGAATTTTGCCTAGGTCTTCAATAATTAATGCAAATGTAATAGTTTTGGATCTTTCTTTAATACTGTTTCAACTTGTGTTATAAGATAGGAAAGAACTGTACCCGAAAGATAGGGAAACCAAAGTTAAGTATAAAACATATTGACCAGCAAAATAAAATTCAAGGAAAAAAAATCATAAAATGTCACAAGGAAAAATACTTGACTCATCACAAAAAGTGCAATCCATAATCCAAAATGTAATAATCTTGAGTCTTCATTCCCCCCACAGCGAGACCTCTGATCATATAGGACGAAATCCCCAATTCGTACAAGAGATGGCATGAACAGAGGCGAGTCCCGGTATGGTGAGGGGTAAGGGTATCCCAACTGACATTTTAACTGATAGGCCGAACACCTGCCACCCTTGCTTGTTCTTAGATTCTACTTAGACTCATCCTGTTGAGTTAGAATAGATTCCCTCCAATTCTCCAGGCAATTCTGTCCCATTCCAAGTGCTGCTCTATTTTAAAATTGCCCCAAAGGCTTCTTTCCTTAGCTCTCTGGATACCTAGGCTGAGAAGCGCCAGCACTAAGTTTCTCTCTAAATAAGTGATTGTCTCCCTGGTGTCCCCTCTCCCTGCCTGGGCCGTTTTCTCCAGTTAGGAAGTAGAATTTCCTGGGTGGTTCCTCTGGCCTTCAATTCCAGAGTTCTGACTGTTTATGGCATGCCAGGCACCTGTGTTAGGCGCTAGGGAGACAGAGGTAAATACAGCACATGGGGGTGGGGTGGGGTGGGGTGGTGTGTGTGTATCTTCCGGGCTTCAGGGAGAAGGTACAGAATACAAAGATCCAATTTGCAGGAAGGAAAGTCAGAGTCAAAGGTCCACGGTTTTATGTCTGTTTTTGCATTTCACATTTCCTAAGTAGGATGGTGTAACCTTTCTTCTCTGAGATAATACGACTCTTCTCCAACTTCTCCTTCCTCAAATGTCATGTATTATCTATTCTCTCTAGTTTTCTATTGGCTTCTTCATCTGATGAATTATACTGTTTACTCCTTCACCCCAAACCAGTCCAGATTTAAACACTGAAAAGAAAAAAAAGAAATCATTAGGGAATGCTAACCTTTGTTTTTTAGCTTTTGCTGCTGCTACAGAATGACAAAATGGGCTAAAATGCCATCTGGAGTCCAGCCACAGAACTGACAAACGTTTTAAAGTCATTGCTGGGGGGCATGAGTGTGCAAGCCTTGCCCAGCAAATTACCTGTCAAGGAACAAAATCTCTGCATTCTGTTTAGCCGAAGAGTTGTCACCTTTGTCCTATCTGTGGTATTTCCAGCATCTTCCAATGGGATCTTTTCAGTCCTGGGATGTGCAGCAAGTGGATTCCAGCTGGCTGGAGGAGAGCAGATCTTATGAACAGCAAGTGTTCACTGTCCTAGTACAATGCCTTCCTGCCCAAGTGCACAGGGACTTGAACCTTTGGGAATGAAACATTGAGATATCAACTGTGCAACTTGCAAATCCATCTAAGTTGCAAAAGAACCATATTTTGTCTTTTTTTTTTTCTTTTTCCAAGCAAAGGCTTAAACCAAACAAAAATAAACATTTAAAATATAATAGATGAGAAAGGGCAAGAGGCGGAGTTTGGGGGGCTCTAAAAGCTCAGTGTCGGCTGGCACCACGGCTCAATAGGCTAATCCTCCACCTTGTGGTGCCGGCACACCGGGTTCTAGTCCTGGTCGGGGCACTGGATTCTGTCCCGGTTGCCCCTCTTCCAGGCCAGCTCTCTGCTGCAGCCCAGGAGTGCAGTGGAGGATGGTCCAAGTGCTTGGGCCCTGCACCCCATGGGAGACCAAGATAAGCAGCTGGCTCCTGCCTTCGGATCAGCGTGGTGTGCCAGCCGCCGCGCGCTGGCCGCGGCGGCCATTGGAGGGTGAACCAATGACAAAGGAAGACCTTTCTCTCTCTCTCACTGTCCACTCTGCCTGTAAAAAAAAAAAAAAAAAAAAGCTCAGTGTCACGAGCCAGGTGGCAATGACAGGACACAAACAAATTCAAAAGGCACGGAAGTGAACACTTGGGATTCTGGCATTTACGCCTGTTCTAGTTCACTATGAAGATGCAAAAGCATGGGTTGTGGGGGTGGTTGTGCAGCCATGTGAAAGTATTAATGCCACTGAACTACGTACTTAGAAGTGGTTAACGTGGAAAACTTTGCATATTTCACAACAGAAACAGTACAGGCCTAATTCAGTACAGTTCACTGCCATACATTAAATTAACCCTAATAATGGGAAAGTCATCCTTATACATAGATGGAAAAACCTCTTCCCTGCCTTGGTTCTTTCCTCCTGTCCCCTTCCCAAGGCCTATAATCTCTAAGAAAAAGCGGAGTAATACTTGACTCTGTGCCTCCTGTGCAGGCCTTCTCATGACCCTCATCTGACCCAGCTCTCACACTCTCCCCTGCACACATGGACTTCCAGGGTTGGGGGAAACTGAACAAAGGCTTAAGGTTCAAGGGGAGGGCAAGGGGCAGGGCAGGGCAGAGAGGGGAGGCGAAAGGCCCAGCAAGTATTTCTGCTCTCCTCCTATCTCAGGCTTCCTCTTGCCTCTCCTCCCCCAGCTTAAGCAGGAGGCAAATTGTAGACTTTCAGGAACAAGATTCTAGTTAAGTCCCACCTCCTTATTTTTTAAAATTTTATTTTACTTTTAAAAAGCATTTACTTAAAGGCAGAGAGAGAGTCAGACAGAGATGGAAAGAGAGCTTACATTCACTCGTTCACACTCTAAAGATCCACAACAGCTGGGCCTACATCAGACTGAAGCTTAGGGAAGAGAACTTAACCGAGGTCTTCCATATGGGCAGCAGGGACTCACCTATCTGAAGCCTCACTTGCTGCCTCAAACGGTGCACAATAGCAGGAATATGGAATTGAGAACAGAACGAGGACTCTAACCCAGTCACTTTGACATGGGATGCAGGAGTCCCGAGTGGTGTCAACTTCTACACCAAACACCTGCCCCTTGTTTTTTTAATTTTTTAATTTTTTTTATTTGACATATAGAGTTAGACAGTGAGAGAGACAGACAGAAAGGCCTTCTCTCTGTTGGTTCACCCCCTAAATGGCTGAAACAGCCAGAGTTACACTGATCCAAAGCCAAGAGCCAGGTGCCTCTTCCTGGTCTCCCATGCGGGTGCAGGCGCCCAAACACTTGGGCCATCCTCCATTGCCTTCCCAGGCCACAGCAGAGAGCTGGACAGGAAGAGGAGCAACTGGGACTAGAACCCAGCGCCCATATAGGATGCTGGCAAAGCAGGCGGAGGATTAACCAAGTAAGCCATGGTGCCGGCCCCTGCCCCTTGTTTTATTTTTTTAAGGAGCCATACAGAGCACAGAACAGTGAAGGAGCTAAGATCACACAGCCAGCTGGAGGCTGAGCCAGGACAGAAGTTCAGGTCTTCTGTGCAAGACCTGCACCTTGTCTGCATTCTTGTCTCTCTGCTGTTCTTGGGTCTCTCTATCCCATCTTCCTCTACGTCTGAGCCATTCTAGTAGTAACTTATTGATGATTAATTCACATGTCAAAAATTTACCCCTTCAAAGCATACAGTTTAGCATGGTTTAGTATATTGAGTATTATGCAATCAACTAAATTTTAAAATGCTTCACCATCCCAAGAAGAAACCCTATGCCCGTTAGCAATCACTTCCTACTTCCTCCTTACACCCTAGCCCTAGAAAATGCTCCACTTTTAGATTTTTCTCTTCTGTTCATTTCATGTAAGAGGACTCAACACTCTGTAGTCCTTTTGATTGGCTTTTTATCACTTCACACAGTGTTTTCAGTGTTCATCCATGCTGTAGCCCTCCAGATCATTAAGTTGTTTTGTTAGGGTAAGTGGAATAAAAGAGCAAAGAGAAGCATGAAAAAGAGAATTCTGAGGGTTACAACCTGGCAGCACACGGACATGAAAGCAAGAATTAATTCCTTCCTATGGACAGTGTACCTAAATCATCTATTTGTTTTCTCTCATTAAAATGTTTATATTTATATAAAGAGAACACATGTCATGTATTTCACACATATAGTTTTAAGAGCAAAATAGGGGCTGGCGCTGTGGTACAACAGGTTAAGGCCCTGGCCTGCAGTGCTGGCATCCCATATGGACGCCAGTTTGAGGCCTGGCTGCTCCACTTCTGATCCAGCTCTCCGCTGTGGCCTGGCAAGGCAGGGGAAGATGGCCCAAGTCCTTGGGCCCCTGCACCTACGTGGGAGACCTGGAGGAGGCTCCTGGCCCCTGGCTTTGGATCGTCGCAGCTCCAGCCATTGCAACCAATTGGGGAGTGAACCATCAGATGGTTAAGACCTCTCTCTCTCTCTCTCTCTCTCTCTCTCTCTCTTTCTCTCTGCCTTTCCTCTCTCTGTGTAACTCTGACTTTCAAATAAATAAATAAGTCTTTAAAAAAAGAAAGAGCATAATAATACTTCACACCCTGCCCTCCCTCCCTCTGACCCTTCTGTCTCCTTCCTTTATTTTATTATATTTTTTACAATTACATACTTTCAATTTACTTTATAATCACAGCTTAACCCTCCACTAAATAAAGAATTCAATAAGTAGTAAGTAGAAAAAACACTGCTCTGTAAATGTATAGACAAGGGCTACAAACGATAATTAAATCTCAAATTTTTAATTTCATCTTCCTGGTCTAAGAACATCACCTTCCGCAACTTGGATGTGAAAACCCAGGAAATACAGGTCACAAAGAGCAGAACAAGGGCAGGACTCAAGTGTGCCTGGTTCCCAAGCCCTCTGTCTCTCCTTGATTGGGCCACTTCTTCTCCTGTCAGATTTCCTGTGCATGTCTCTCATCCACAGAGGTGGGAATTCCTGGCTAATCTGAAAGCATCGTTGATCACTGTATCTTTAAGGCGTCTTAGCTCTCTCACAGGATCTTCATTCAACATCCATACACCTTCATTGTGATACTACTTCAAAGAGCAAAGGAAGAAGAGCAAAACCTACCTAGTCACATAGGGGTCTAGGTACAGTGTGGCACATCCAGGCAACGGGTGCAGCTGTAAAAGATACAGAGGAAAAGGTATGGACTGATAGGGAACGATCTCAGTGTATACTAACACAGAATATATATATATATATATATATATGTACTATTATATATGCTATAATATGTATATATAGATATATGCTAACACAAGCCATGTATAGAGTAACACAGACACGATGCTGCCATTTGTAATAAAAATTGTGTGGAAGGACAGCGGAGACTAAACACATAACATGCACGTATGTATTTGCTTGGGTATGCATACAATAACTCTGTAAGAAATCTCAAAAAAATCTAAAACCTTCTTTTTTCGTTTTTTAAAGATTCATTTACTTGAAAATCAGAGATACAGAGAGGGAAGGAAAGAGAGAGAGAGAGAGAGAGAGAGAGAGAGAGAGAGAGAGAGAGAGAGAGAGAGAAAATATGAATCTTCCATTCGCTGGTTCATACCCCAAGTGGCTGAAACTGCTGGGGCTGGGCCAAGCTGAAGCCAAGAGCCAGGAGCTTCTTCCAGGTCTCCCAAGTGAATTCAGCAGCTCAAGGACTTGGGCCATCCTCTGCTGCTTTCCCAGGCCACCAGCAGGGAGCTGGATTGGAAGTGGAGCAGATAGGGCTTGAACAGCACCTATATGGGATGCCAGCACTGCAGTGGAGACTTAACCCATTACACCAAAAGTGCCAGCCCTCCAAAACCTTCTTGCCTCTGTGGAAGGGAACTAGGTGACTGGGGGCACTGTGAAAGGACTTTCACTCCAGCTTTGTGAATCTTCTAACTTTTGAACTTTAGGAATATCTCGTGTGTGTGTGTATTTATAATATATATGTATAATCCACTGTAATTTAACAAATATTAATGAACCCCATAGGTGTAAAAGAGCCTAGTATAGGTGCTGGGGATACAGCTGGGAAGCAGATCAGACATAAAAGATGGAGAATATATACATTTGTATATAAATAAAATATTTTATATATAAAATTTTATACATATATAAAATTTTATATTATATAAAATTTTATTTATATAAAACATTTTAAATATATAAATATATTTATTTATTTAAATATATATTATAAAATATAAAATATATAAAATCTATTTATATCGAATTTACATAATATCTATTTATTTATATATGTTTACAAATAAATATTTTATATAATATCTATATATAATATATATATAAGCTATATAAAATTTGTATAATATGTATTTAAATATATCATAAAATATAAAATACATAAAATATTTTTATATTTAAAAGATGTACTTATTTATTTGAAATGCAAAGTTAGAAGGAGAGACACAGAGAGAAAAGATCTTCCACCTGCTGGTTTACTCCCTGAATGGCTGCAAAGCCAAGAGCTAAACCAGCCTGAACGGGGTCAGTGCTATGGCGCAGCGGCTTAACACCCTGGCCTGAAGCACCAGCATTCCATATGGGCACTGGTTCTAGTCCCGGCTGCCCCTCTTCTAATCCAGCTCTCTGCTGTGGTCTAGGAATGCAGTAGAAGATGGCCCAAGTCCTTGGATCCCTGCACCTGCATGGGAGACCTGGAAGAAGCCCCTGGCTCCTGGCTTCGTATCGGTGCAGCTCGGACCATTGCGGGCAATGGGGAGTGAACCAGCCGATGGAAGACACCCCCCCCCCCCATGCCTCTCCTCTCTGTGTAAGTCTGGGCCGTCCTCTACTGCTTTCCCAGGCCATAGCAGAGAGCTGGATCAGAAAAGGAGCAGCCGGGACTAGAACCGGTGCCCATATGGGATGCCAGCGCTTCAGGCCAGGGCGTTAACCTGCTGAGCCACAGCGCCACCCCCAATAAATAAATCTTTAAAATATATATATATATATATGTATATCTATATCTATATGTATATGTATATAAAACAGCCTGAAGCCAAGAGCCTACAACTCCATCAGGATCTCCCATGTAGGTGGCAGGGGCTCAATTACTTGGGCCATTTTCTGCTGCTTTCCCAGGCACATTAGCAGGGCACTGGATTGCAAACACAGCATCCAGGACTCCAACTAGTGCTCATATGGGATGCTAGCGTTGCAGGTGGGGGCTTAACAGACTGTGCCACAATGTGGGCCACCAAAAGATTTACAGACTTCACACCCCCTGGTTTCTCTTTGCCCAAAAGGCCAGCTCAAAGCCAGCTCTTCTGACACCAGTCATAATACGCTATGAGCAGAAATGTTCCTCTTCTCTCTGACTTTCCACCTCATTTAGTCTTCGTGACATTTACCACTTAATTACCTGCCTCTGTGTTTGCTGTGGCTTCAAGAACGCGCGGTGTAGACCACCTGAGTTGCTAGCACCTTTCATACAATCGTCTGAGACGGTCCCAGAGCCTGAGAAACAGCTGCTTCTCCATTCTCACTGTGCACCTGTGCCCACTGCCACTATCTGAAGGACAAGAGATGAGCACAGGCCTCTCCAGGTTGTGGCTAAGAACGGAGCCTGGGCCCAACCTTGCTGCTTCCCCTTAACTTCTGTGCTGCTTAGATTCTTCCTTTATAAAGTTCAGGTCATGACCAGATCCATGCTCAAGAATGGCTGTGATACCTCAGTGAATAAATATGGGGAGCAAATCCAACAGTGACATATAGAAAGCTGTTATGTGAATTCTGCAGATTACTGCTGTTATCTTTACCTGCACCCTCCCCACCTGCCACCGTCTGCCCCTTGTAACTTTCCTTCATTTCTGCAATATATCATGTACTTGACTGCTCCTGTACGCTATCCTGCTGCTGGGCCACAACAGGCCTTTTTCCTCTCCCGTCCCCTGGTGAAGGCTAGGCTCTGTGCATACTCTCCTCTCTTCCCCCAAATTAGCTGCTCCCTTGTGTTGCCCTTAATAACACTTCACAGGATACTCACAGCTATCTCCTCTGATAATCTCGAGCTCTATGGGGATCTGATCTTTGTTTTCTCCTGTGCATCCTGCAACTCATCAGCCAGCAGGTACTGGGGGAGGGGACTGTCTGAACAGTACAAACAGGACGCCATTTTAAACCAAGCCTGCCTTTTACAAAACACTCTGCACAGACCACCAAACCCATTATCCCATTTTGACCTATCTTCATTAAAACAAAAACCCCTATTGCGAGTCTCAACAAAATGGAATTCCACAGCAGGGGTAGACCGGATAATATTTTAGGATTTGTCGGCCATTTGGCCTTTATGGCAACTATAGAACACTGCCCTTGTAGTTTCCAAAGCAACCACAAACAGCACCTAAAAGGAATAGGTGCTGACTGTTGCGATAGATCTGTATGCATACTGAAATCAGAATTTCCTGTCATTTGAGGTCGGCGCTGCGACTTAGTGGGTAAAGCTGCTGCTCCACTTCCAATCCAGGTCCCTGCTAATGCACCTGGGAAAGCAGCAGAAATGGCCCAAGTGTTTGGGCCCTTGCACGGCGTGGGAGAAGGGGAAGAAGCTCCTGGCTTCAGATGGCCCCAGCTCTGGCCATTGTGGCCGTCTGGGGAGTGAACTAGTGGAGGAAAGATCTGTCTCTCCCTCTTCTTCTATAATTCTTTTCAAATAAACAAACCTTTTACAAACTTCCTACCATTTATATGTGTTACAAGAGTCTACTTTTAAGTCCTTCCAAACCCTGGTAAACATGTAAAACCATTTTCAACTTACAGGCCATACAAGCACATACAGTGTGCTAGATTTGAGTCTAGACTGTGGCTCACCGCCTCCTGGTCTAAAGCGTCTTTTTTTATTGTTGTTCTTCTAACAAGTCTTCGCTTCCAAGACCCTTATAAAAGTAGCGCTGTCAGATTTAGCAAGCAAAAATAGGCCTGAATTTCAAATACATAAAGAAGAATTTTCTTTAGCGTATGTCTCACGCAACAGTTAAGTACGCCACAGGGCACTCCTACTCCAGACGACGGCAGACCTCTCGCCAGACGCAAACGGATCAATTTCCCCCGTCGACACCTTCCCCCACACCCAAGACGCTGACACTCTAGTGCAGAGCCTTGGAGGACTTCCGCTTGAAGGCGGGAGGACACAGATGCTCCCCGTCAATCATTGGGGGGGGGCAGCGTCTTTCCGGCCGGAAATCAGGTCTGACAAAGGGCGGGGACAGGCGTCTTCCCCCGCCAGGCCCTCCTGCACCGCAGCGGGCAGAGGATGGTGCCAGTCATGTGGCCAGGGGGAGAGGGGTGGTAGTAAAGATGGTGGCTGTGGGCCAGGAACGCCCCAGCCAAGAACCCTTTTCCTTGGGGTTTCCAGGAAGAGGAGCCTGGGATTCCACCGTGCGAGCCGGAATGTATTGCTTCATGGCCCTTTCTGTGATTATTCCCAGCTTGATTAATATTTGTAGGAAGTAATAAGTGAACACACCCCAGCCTGCTCCCGGTGGGACTCCAGAACACACAGCAAGGGCATCGTGTGCCTATTATCAAGGACAGAGTCGGGGCTACGTGAATTCGCCCCTGTGCCACATCTCTGTCCCTTCGTGGATATCTCATTCTCGCTTGTGTCGGCTTGCCACCCCTTTTTGACTTCTTTAGTCCAAATACTGTTCTGAGAGCCCACTTCTCCCAGCAAGCCCCCTGCCCAGCTCCAACCCCCAGGGTTTTTGTGTTCTCAATGCCTCAGCGCGCCTTCCAGCATCGGCAGCGACCTGTTGCTGAGGTTTTCTAGGGTGAACTCTTTCGTCCCTTTATGCGCATGCCAGGACCATACTTGTGACTGGTGTGCCTTAAGTCAGAGTTGCTGGCACACTGGACCTTTCAAGTCACAGCAGCCAACTGGCAGAAATCACATAACCAACTCAAGCAATGTGTTTCGGTGTCAATATAGAAACAGATAAACAAAGATAATTCATTTTTGTCATTTTATAGTTGCAATGATTTTTAATTGGGATAGATTTATTTGTGATAATGGTTACCCTAATCATTGGCTTTGAATACATACCCATCACTATTTTTCCACCTCATCATTCTTTGTTCAATAATTAGTGAAAAAGTGTAGTTTTTTCCCATTAGTTGGTAAAGTGGAAACCTAACAAGGCCTTCCTTGAAAAAAAAAAAAACTGAATAAAATACATAATAGCTGATATATGTGTGTCTACTTAAAGTTTCAATCTTTAAACTTTGAATCAGTCACAAAATATTCACTTTACTATTCCTCCCTTACTAATCCATGTTAAGTGGCCTATGGTAAAAAATATCAGCACATTTACATTGTTATTTATTCTGGAAGCATTAGCACTACTAATCTGTTTGCCTTCTTAAAATTTTGTTAAGAGTCTAAGAAATCAGCAAGATAGTGACTACTGAACCCATTAGGGGATGTATCTGAGCCCCTCTGCTGGTATACATTTTAACTTCCAATTCATCCTGAAACTCTTAAATGCAATTTTATTTCAGGATTTGTTTTCACTATTTCCTCCACTTTTTTTTTTTTTTCTAAGATTTACTCTCTGGTTCACTCCTCAGATGTCTGCAATGGCTATTGCTGGGCCAGGACAAGGCCAGGAGCCAGGAGTTTCATTGGGATCTCCCACATGGGTGCAGGGGCCCAAGTATTTAGGCCATCATCTGCTGCTTTTTCCAGGTCATTAAGAGGGGGCTGGATCAGAAGTGAAACAGCCAAGACTCAAAGTGGCACCCATATGGGATACTTGTGGCAGTTTTATTTGTTCAGCCACAGCTCCTGCCCCACACTGTTTCTCTGAATTTCTAAGAGCAGAAGGCACACTCTTGACATGATCTCAATTTACCAAAGCATGAATTGGATAAGAAAATACTTAAATAAATAAATGATAATTTGGGGTGGACCTTTAACATAAAGCAAGCAATAATCTCCTCTTTAAATGGGCACTTATAATAGGGCATTTATGAGTTTATAATCTAAAATAGGGAGCCAGCACTGTGGGAAACAGGTAAAGCCACTGCCTGCGCCACCACCACTCCCATCGCATATGGGCACTGGTTCAAGACCTGCCTGCTCCACTTCCAATCCAGCTCCCAGCTAATGCACCTGGAAAAGCAGTGAAGGATGGCCCAAGTGCTTGGGCCCCTGCACCCACATGGGAGACCTGGAAGAAGCTCCCGTCTCCTGGCTTCGGCCTGGCCCAGCCCCAGCCATTGCAGCTATTTGGAGAGTGAACCAGCGGATGGAAGCTCTCTCTCTTTCTGTCTCTCTCTCTGTGTAACTCTGCATTTCAAATAAATAAATAAATACATCTTAAAAAAAATCTAACAGCAATTTGACATTTGTTGGTCTTCATAATATCAAACACTACTATTATTTTCCCCTATCAAGTTCAACTTCATCAACATGTCTTAAATCAAATTTCCTTTTGAAGTTTTACAAATTGATTCTACAGGAAAAGTTTAGGATAGTAAACCATTTGTTGTCTTTAGATGAACAGGAATCTGTATAATGATATTCTCAAAACAGTTGTTAATACTGAAAAGTCACTACTATTCAAAATAAATTTCTTTCTCTGGGTTATGTATGTGTTTTATCTGAATCACTTTAATTGGTACCATGTTCAATGCTTTTCTAGACAACAAATTTTTTTTTACATGCCAAAACTTGGGGCTTGGGGCCAGTACTGTGCCCCAGCAGGTTAAAGCCCAGCCCTACAGTGCTGGCATCCCATATGGGTGGCGGTTCTAGTCCCAGCTGTTCCATTTCCAATCCAGATCTCTGCTATGACCAGGGAATGCAGTAAAAGATGGCCCAAGTCCTTGGGCCCCTGCATCCGAGTGGGAGACCAGGAAGAGTGGGAGACCAGGAAGAAGCTCCTCGCTCCTGGCTTCAGATTGGCTCAGCTCCAGCCACCGCAGGCATTTGGGGAGTGAACCAACAGATGACGGCCTTTCTCTCTCTCTGTCTCTACCTCTCTCTGTAAATCTGTCTTTCAAATAAATGAAATAAATCTTAAAAAAAAACACAACAACTTGGGGCTGGCACTGTGGCATAGTAGGTTAGGCCTCTGCCTGTGTGCCAGCATCCCAGCCAGGAAGGGTTAAATTCCGGCTGCCTCCACTTCTGATCCAGCTTCCTGCTGATGGCCTGGGAAAGCAGTGGAAGACCCACATGGGAGACCCAGAGGAAGCTCCTGACTTCTGGCTTCAGATAAGCCAAACTCTGGTTACTGCGGCCATTTGGGGAATGAACCAGCAGATGGAGGACCTCTATCTATTTCTCGCTCTGTGTGTGAGCCTGCCTCTCAGAAAAATAAATCTTTTTTTTTAAAGCTACATGTCAAAATTTTACCATTTTAACTATTTTTATTGAGGAAAAATAATTACACTATTTTTTTTTTGACAGGTAGAGTTACAGACAGTGAGAGAGAGAGAGAGAGAGACAGAAAGGTCTTCCTTCCATTGGTTCACTCTCCCCAAATGACCACCACGGCCGGCGCTGTGCCAATCCCAAAGCCAGGAGCCAGGCGCTTCCTCCTGGTCTCCCACGTGGGTACAGGGGCCCAAGCACCTGGGCCATCCTCCACTGCCTTCCTGGACCACAGCAGTGAGCTGGACTGGAAGAGGAGCAGCCGGGACTAGAACCTGGCACCCATATGGGATGCTGGCACCACAGGCGGAGGATTAACCAAGTGAGCCACAGTGCCAGCCCCTACACTATTTTCTTAGAGAGAGTGTAATGAGCTGAACATGACTTCATCTTTGCTGGTAACTCACAAGGCTTTGATCCTGAGAATCAGTCACCGGGCAGTTTTACAAAGCAGCGATGCCCCCTGCAGACTCTCTGGCTAACAGGCTGTCCAGGCTAACAGGCTGGGCCTCAGTGCCTTTACTGCTGTGCTGTCCCTTCCCACCAGCTCCGTCCTTCTGACCCTGTCAATGTGTAGCCCTGGTCTGCCTCCGAGCATGCAGCTCACTTTAGATGCTCAGACAGAGTCAGGAGGATGTGCTTTGTGGCAGATGTTTGCTACCTGAGGGCTTTGTCATTTATTTCCAGGTTCCAAGTTGGGCTCCTAATTACCTGGCTGGGAACACTTCACATCAGAACTAGCAAACTGCTCAGACCCTAAAAACTGCTTCCTATTCCCCTCATCTTCATTCCAGATACAGAACTCTGATTACAGAATTTTAAAACAATATTAGCTCACACTACAATGGATCATCCTTATTCTCTCGAAGGCACCTTTAGAATCATTTGACATACATCAATCAGTGCATCATCAAAGTAATTCTCAGGGTACTTCCAATTTACAGATGAGGAAATGGAAGCCTGAAAGTCAGCAATTTGCCCATAGGTCCACAGCTGGTGCAGAGCTGAGACTCTAATGCAGTGGACTCCAAACGCGTATTCCTTTCTATCACCACCTACAGGATTCTGATTGCTATCTCTGTGCGGATACTGGTGGCTCCAAATTAGGCTCCACTGAAACAATTCAGACATCTTTCTGAACACCTAGGTTCAGCCAGCATCCTCCACTTTTAAGTTCCTCCTGCTCTTCTTGTTCTAACTATAGTCAGCATCAGCAACTAGCAACCATCAAGCATTTTCTGCATGCCATACACCTTAGAAAGTCAAGCATATTTCAGAAAGTTCGTTGGAAATGGAATTTTGAAAATGAGTTCATTTGGTGCAGAAACATTTTGAAATCCAGGCATAATCTTTTCATAATGGGCATTTTCCATAAACTTTTTGAAGACCCAATGTATGTACATATTTCAAGATGTTTCTGCATCACAATAAATCCATTTTTAAATTCCATTTTCTGCCAGATTTTGGAAATACCCCATGAGAATGCTGTCCTCATGTAAGGACCAGAGGCTCAAAGACATGAGGTGGCCCGTCCAAACCACACAGTGATGGGCAGAACCAACACGCTCATTCCTCTGATACCTCAAGGACAAAAGCCTCCATCACTCTCTCTCTCTGCCTATGGGGATAGAAGCCAAATTCCTCACTGGTAGGCAAGGTGCCATGCTATCTTTCCACCTTATCTTCTGCTGGGCTCCAGCTCGACTCCTGTGTACCAGACTGGCACGTCTGTGCGCCTTCTCCCCCAACCCACAGGCTCACTCCCAGCCTCCACCCGTGTTCCCACGACCTAGCAGCCCTTGTTTTCTCCTTTTTGCCTGCTCAAGTCCTGTGCCACTATAGAGCAGCTCAGTCTTCATCTCAAGCAAGAGCCTCCTCCATGAAACACTCCAGACTTTGCCAGCCTTGTTTCTCCCATGAGCCCAAGCACCCGAGGCCAGTCCCTGGAGTGCCTCTCACGTACTGCTGTGCTGCAGGTCTCACAACTGCACGCTTAACACTCTTGACTCCTGTAGTATCATACTTCATATATTATGATCTAGTATCACACTTCATATATTATAATCAGAAGCAATGTATGCCATTTTCCCTTGACCCATTGTGCCAAGACATGGGGCGAATGGTATTTCATGGACAAAGTGCACAGTAGACAGAACACATCTTTGATGCCTCCTGATACAGCTGCCTCTCCCAAAAGGCACTTCCAACACATGGAAGGGTATACACAGGAGTATACAAGGGACCTTCAGAGTTTGTGGACAAATACATGCTCATACTACACATCTCCCTAGAACCTGCCTTAATGAAAAAAACTGCTCACAGACTTAAAAACACCATCTGCACCAGGATAAACCTGTCGTCTTAAAAATTCCATCTCCAGGAACTTTTTGAAGCACCTTTACACATTCCTTACTCTTTCCAATATAAAACGATAACAATGACAACAGACATACTGTGTGACAGATGGTCACGAGTATTTAACTAACAGTCTGCCCGACAACCCTTTTTTCTTTCCTTTTTTTTTTTTGACAGGTAGAGTTATAGACAGTGAGAGAGAGACAGAGAGAAAGGTCTTCCTTCTGTTGGTTCACTCCCCAAATGGCTGCCACAGCTGGCTCTGCGCTGATCTGAAGCCAGGAGCTAGGCGCTTCCTCCTGGTCTCCCACGTGGGTGCAGGGGCCCAAGCACTTGGGCCATCCTCCACTGCACTCCCAGGCCACAGCAGAGAGCTGGACTGGAAGAGAAGCAACCGGGACTAGAAGCGGTGCCCATATGGGATGCCGGTGCCACAGGTGGAGGATCAACCAAGTGAGCCACGGCGCTTCCCCGCCCCAGACAACACTTTGAGGTGGGTGTTATTATTCCCCCTCCTTTCAGAGAAGGATACTGAGTCACAGAGTGGTTAGGTAACTTGCCTGAGGTCACAGAGATGGGATTTGAAGCTAAGCATTGAGTTAATGCTGTCTGACCAATAAAGTCATGCACTTTTTCATCTGCTAGAAAAGGTAATGTCTAAATATTTTTAAAAAATCAGGTAACAAACAAAGCAGATGGAGAGCACCATTCACAATCCAATCACTCAGAATTAATAACCTACTCAGGCAGATACAAGCATACACTATTTCTCAAAAATGGAACTGAATCGTACATCAGTACAATTCATCTTTTGCCTTTCAATTCAAAATCTTCCACAGCTTCATTGAGATATAATCTATGTATCATGAAAATTAGTTTTAATCATACCAATAATTTTAGTAAATTTACAGAGTATTGCAAACATTACTACAATCCCATCTTAGGCCCTCCCATTACTCCAAAGACCTCCTTAGTACCATTTGCACCCATGCAGTTCCTTCCCTCAGCCCCTGGCACCTGCTGACCTATTCTCTCCATATGGTAATGGATTTATCTGTACTGGATACTTCAAATAAAGGGGATCATAAAATAACTGGTCTTTGAATACAGCTTCTTTTCTTAGCATAATGTTTTTCAAGGTTCATCCATGCTATAACTTTACTTTAGTCCTTTCAATGGTTGAAAAAACACTGATTGGATATACTACAGTTCATTCAGCAACTCATAGACATTTTGACTGTGAATGAAAAATGCTGCTATGAATTTTCCTTTTTAAATTTTCATGTACAAATCTCCATGAATATATAATTTCATTTCTCAGGTAAATAACTAGGAATTAAATGGCTGGGTCATATAGTAAGTTTTCCAAAGTGGCGATACAATTTTACATTCCCGTTAGCACTATGCAAATCCAGTTAAAGTTCTCTAGTTCTAGTTCCTCTATATCCTAGCCAACATTTGCTGTAGTCTACTTTTTCGATTATAGATTTTTTTTGTAATTTTATTTTTGACAGGAAGAGTTAAACAGTGAGAGAGACAGAGAGAAAGGTCTTCCTTTCATTGGTTCACCCGCCAAGGGCCGGTGCGTTGCACTGATCCGAAGCCAGGAGCCAGGCGCTTCCTCTGGATCTCCCATTCGGGTGCAGGGCCCAAGGACTTGGGCCATCCTCCACTGCACTCCCAGGCCACAGCAGAGAGCTGGATTGGAAGAGGAGCAACCGGGACAGAATCCAGCGTCCCAACCGGGACTAGAACCCGGGGTACTGGCGCCACAGGCAGAGGATTAGCCTAGTGAGCCGCGGCACTGGCCCTTTTTCGATTATAGATATCCCAGTGGACAGGAAATCACACCTCATTGTGGTTTGACCAGCAGTTCATTCCCTAATTACTGATTTTGAGCATCTTTCCACATGGTTATTGGTCATTCAGATGTTATCTTTGATGAAAACTTTTGCCCAGTTTTTAATTAAGTAATTCATTTTTTAATATCAGACTGTAATAATTATTTATATATTCTAGGTTCAGGTCTTTTATTGAATGTGGGTGTCTTCAAAAAGTTCATGGAAAATTCACACAATGAAAACTTTATGCCTGCTTTTCAATTCTTTTTGCACCAAAAGAACCATCTTATAATTGCATTTTCCATGAATTTCTTGATGTAGCACATTTTGAATTTTGATGCTGTTTCAATGTCTTTCTTTTATCGTTTGTGCTTTTGGGGTCATATTTAAGAAGTTTTTACCAGGGCCTGCAGCACTGGCACATCCTATATGGGTGCAAGTTGAGAGTCCCAGCTGTTCCGCTTCTGATCCAGCTCCGTGCTAATGCACCCGGGGAAATCAGCAGAGGACAGCCCAAGTCCTTGGGCTCCTGCACCCACAGAGGAGACCCAGATGAAGCTCCTGGGTCTGGGCTTTGCCCTGGCCCAGAGCTGGCTGCATTTGAAGAGTGAACCAGCAGATGGAAGATCTCTGCCTCTCCCTAATTCTGCCTTCAAATAATTAAAAATAAAAAATTTATGCAAGACCTGTTTTAAACCTGATTTTCCCCTCACTTATTGGTATTTCTTGGACATATTTCTAAGTCAATAAATACAGATCTGCATCATTATGTTTATGGCTTTTTTTTTTTAATGGAAGAAAGGAAGGAACAGGGCATGCTACTCAAAATATCCAGTATAATGCTGTGCATTCTTGAGTCCTTCCTCTGCCCCTTTTGGAACATCTGTCTGGTACCTCCTCTGTGGGTTACAACCAAAAACTTTACAGACTATTAGCTTCATGACATTGGTCACACAGGTTCCTAGCACATTTTCCATTGGCTTAAAAATCCCTCCATCAGATTCCAGCACTGTGATACTTATAAGGAACCCATATTTCCCTGTAATTTGGGATTTGACAGGTGCTTCTTCCTGCATCTACTGAATTCTCTAAAGCTACATTGGTCCTTAGAAATGACTGAACTCCAGTTTACGTATCAATGTGCTAGTGTAGAAAAACAAATAGTGGGTAAAAGTAAATGACACGTGTTTTAAAAGAAGAGTTAAAGGAATGGGTATACCTGAATCAAGCCGTGATTTTATCCTTCAAGAGGTTCCAAAATGGGATGGATGGCTGCTTCCTGGCCACTGTTTTGACCACTTTACTGGCTTTGTGGCCAGGGCAGGAGGTATTGAAGGGCAGAAACTTCTTTAGGAAATGGCCTGTGAGAAGGGCCTCAGAACTAGAGTGAGGAAGGCTGATTACAGGATTTGAAAGTACAGTGCCCAATGTGCCAGGCTGGTAGAAGAGATGGCTCCTGGACAGCCATTTTGATGAGAAGCCAAGTGGGTGACCATGCTCCTCTGAATAACTGGCACCCTATGTGTAGGGTGCAGAAACTGGAAGGCAAGTACTAACACTAGCCCCAGGTGGATAACAGCCAATGCAAGGGCAGGGAAGTGGCACTGAGCAAATGGGCATGTTAGGGATCATCAACAGAGATCTCCCAAGCTGGCAGATCTCTGTAAGGACTGAGAAGCCAGGAGTTGTTTTAAGAGCCTCAGACCTTCCACTTCTGTTTTTCAAAGGGGAAGCAACCAGCCAATACAAGGGCCCCTGGAACATTCTGGAAGAGTAACGGAGGGACCAGATGAAAGAACTAAGTGAAAGCCTGGCCTTAGGGGAACACGTAGATGTGTGGGAAAGAACTGTGAAGGGCAGGCTAAAGAAGGACTTGCGGCGCGTAAGAACACGGATAAGAGCCGGCCAGGGGCCTGGAGTCCAGGGTGCGAACCCCAAGGAAGGCTCTAAGTTGACTAACTGGTTTTTAAAAGGCATAATTTACCTTCAGTGAAAACTGCACCCATCTTCAGTGTAGAGCGAGCTTCGAGAAGCGAATAGGAAAGTTAGCTGGAGACGGGAGGTGGCACTCTTGAGAGCCAAGGAACCTGGAGGCAGGAATGAAAGGCCCGACCTTTAACATTCTGGGTGTACCTGTGCCCCCCATGCCCCTGCTTTGGGGGTCTCATTTGCTGATATAAAGGCAGAGCCATCTTTGCTCAGGAGTTCAACCTCATACCCAGCTGTAAGCGTTTTCCTACTTGGCCACCGCCAAAAATGTGCTTCACTGTAGGGGGCAGGGGGGGAAGGGAGCTGGAGGACCCCCACGGGGTGGCCCACACCTCCTCCTTGCAGCTTGCTGCTCCAGGCCTGGGGAGCTGAGCTCTTGTAGTGCAGCAGCTGCGCGCTCAGACAGGCCGACCTTGGTACCCAGGGGAGCTGGGGGTGGGGTCGCATCATCCCGGGGCCACGATGTACCTTTCCCTGCTTTTGCAGACCTTGCAGCAACAGCCTCAGTGCTCGCAGCTGCCAGCTTGCACTCGGCGGGAGCACAGAGGCTAGAGTTGGGGGGCAGTGGGCGTGGCGGCTCACCCTCTCCCGCCCAACCGTCCCGGGAACGTTCTGAAATGTATCCAAAAGTTCTCCGCCGCGCGCGCGCCAAAAGTAGAAAGGGCACAACCCCCCACCACTCCCGGCGTTGCGTGTCCCTACCTCGCCACTCGGGCTGCACCTCCGGCTGCGGCGCACACGCCTCCTCCGCCTCCTCCGCGGGAGCCTCGCCATCGGTTGGGTCCTTCCTTTGCAGCCGTCCCCAGGCGGGAGAGCCGGCCGGAGAGTCTTGTGCTTCTTCCTGGGACACCATGCCCAACGACGACGCCTTCAGCAAGCCCTCAACGCCGTCGGAGGCTCCGCACGCCCCGGGGGCACCGCCGCAGGGCAAGGCTGGAGGCTTCGGCAAGGCGGCCGGAGCGCTGCTTGGGGCGGCCGGCGGGTCGGGCGCCGGGGGCAGCGGCGGCGGCTCCGGGGCGACTGGCGTGGGCGCCGCGAACAAGAAGTCCCCACGGCTGCCCAAGTGTGCGCGCTGCAGGAATCACGGCTACGCGTCGCCGCTCAAGGGCCACAAGCGCTTCTGCATGTGGCGGGACTGCCAGTGCAAGAAGTGCAACCTGATTGCCGAGAGACAGCGCGTGATGGCCGCGCAGGTGAGTGCTGGCGCCCGGGAACCGGGGTTCAGCCCCGAGCTTTTCGGAGAAAGTCCTCTGGCGTGGCCAGTGCCACGAGGCTCCGGGTTCGGGAGGGACGTGAGTGGCGCGCTCGGGGTTCAGGGCGCTCGGCTGCGCACCGACGCCGAATGCCGACGGCCTGGGACGCGTCTCTGCTCTGCCGGCGTAGACGTAGTCGCGGGGTTCACTCCGCTCGGGAGCCCCTGGGATCCTCGGTCTCGCCCTGCAGCAGAGTTGCGGGTATTCGTCTGCCTCAGGGGCCCCCACGAATTCCCAACGCCACGGTAGAAGCGGAGACTTGCAGGGTTCGCTCCGCTCGGCGGGGAGGGGTGTCGCGGTCTCTTAAACCGCCCCCCAGTGAAGACGGGGATTGCGCCTTGCTGTAGGGTTCTCGGGATATGCGACCCCTCCCAGCAGATTCGCAGGGTTCACCTAGCTGGTGGTGAAGGTGGGGGCTCACCATCTATGAACCCCGCCTTTCAGCTCGGTTGTGGGGTTCCTGGGAATTTTTTAACTCTGCGCCTTATAGGGTTGCGGGGTTCACTTTACTCGACGGTACCAGGCATCCCTGACTCCCCCGCTCCGAACAGTCTGGGATTCCAAATGCCGCCGGCTAACGGGGCTTCGGGGTTTGCAGCTGAAGGAGGGGACCCCCCTCCCCCGTCTCCGACCCGGTTCTCCGAGCGGAAGGTGGCGAGTTCGCCCCCCGCCCCCTCCGGTGCTCGTGGGGCTCCCCTGCGGCGCCGCTCGTCCGAAGGAGGGTCCTGGGGGAGGGGTCGCCCAGCGGGGGCCTCCGTCAGGCCGGCGGGGGGTAGGGCGCGAGGCTGCGCGCGCCGCGGCTCGCGGGGTCGGGCGTCGGAAGCCTGTCGGTTCTGGAACAGTCCGCGGCGTGGACGGCGGCGCAGCGTGGACGGCGGGGCGCTGCGGCGGCCTTTCGTACTCGCCGCCGGAGGACGCAGGCTTGGCGTCACAGCCATTTTGCGCACGCTGGACTTGTTGTTAACGTTTAAAAATGTTTGGCCTCCCCCCTCCTCTGGTTATTCCAGTGCACGTTACTTTGCGTAGATTTTAAAACTTAGAATTTGAGAGAGAGCGGCGCGCGGCGGAAGTGCGCGCGTACGGAGTTTTGTCGGCCGTTCGTACTTTTTTTTTGAACACCTCAGCGACAGGAGTTCACGTCCTTGGCGTTCGAAAGGGGTTTCTCGAAGACAATAAAACATTCTTTCCACCTACAAATGGTTTCGTGTTTTTAACCCAAGTTATTGAAAGTGAACAGACACGGGAGAAACGCTCGCTGACGGTGTGCTGCGTTTGATGAGGACCGCGTAGGTGTCTTCCGTTCTGAAGGACTTAAACCTAAGAAGGGCGAACGCTTAGTGTGTACGCCGGCGTTTAGAAATGAGCCTAAAATTGTGTTGGCCTCAGGTATTGCGAGTGTGAGTTAAGAAAATGGTGGTTTTTCCTTAGTTGACGCCTGGGTTTTCACTTTAATGTAGAGTGGGGGGCGGGGACAATACACTGACTTTATGAAGCGTGCAGATGGTTGGCCAACAACTTGAAAAAATTACGGACTAGCAGGTAGAAACGTGGTCTCAGCATTTAGTTGTGGGCTTAAATATTTAGTGTGGAGAGTAGACTTGGAGGGAATTTCCCTCAAAATGTAATATTAGTTATTTAAGTAGGGGTGTTAATGTAGAGTAACCTCTGTTAATAGAGTAATTTTAAGGACGTTGTATGTTAAAATCAAAAGCAACTCCAGGTTACTCGTGCAGTGTGAAACTTCAGTATTTTCCGTTCCAGAACGCTTGTACTGTGCTAGATGAATCCTTAAAAACTCATAAAATGGTTGCTGTTTGGTCAACCTGAACTAATTTGAAATTGCAAAAAAAAAAAAATTGAGATTGATCTTGGGCAGGAATGTGTGATTCTAAAACAACTGCATTTTTAATCAATTGCTTCCCCCTTCCCAAATTAAATAACATTTCCTAAGAAACCTGGAGAGAAAATCTTACAAAGGTGTCCTTAGTTCATGGAATAAACTATATATATTCTGAGTTTCTACAAAACAGGGCATAAATATGCGTTAATATACTAAAGAGATTTGCAGGGCTTTTTCAAAATTTGTTTCTGTCAAAGCCATTGATAGGATAAATTTGTTGACCAATTTAAAATCCAAGATTTGAGTTTAATTTAGTCTTAATTGATTTTTTTGAAGTTCATTTTTCTAAACTGAAGACTCTGGTGATGAGTAAAAGTTACTTCCAGATTAATTGGTTTTCTAAGTTTGGGCTGCCATTGTCCTTAAACAATATGGAAACATGGTTCTGTTTCTGATTCTCCCTTTTTGGCTTGTATTTGGGGCTCTGAGGTTCAGGTGCATCACTTTCTCATGTCATCATCAATAGTCAGTTTCAACAAAAAGCCTCTTTTTGTTACATGGAGTAATAGGCAAGGCCACAATTTATTTTCTTAAAAGTTTTTGCAACCTTTAACAATGTTATTTAAGAGAAGATAAGGAGAAGAGGGACCAGGCAGAGTGTCTCAGGCTGGGTCAGGCTGTCTCACCTGGCTCCCTTCCCTCCTGCCTGGAGCACTGTTGCCTGCTGCTCCCTTTCTGCCGCCCCAGCGACCCGCCCCCTGCCCCCACCCCATCCCCTTCTGGGAAAAGGGACTCTGCGGGTTCCTCACAGCCCTTGCTTTTCCAGCACACCCTGTTCCAGAGTCTTCCAGTGTGTTCTGCCCTTTCAGCTTTGCTGTCCCAAGTCCTACTCATGCAGTTCTTCAAGGCTGGTTTCAAATGCCGTGTCAGGCTGATTCTTGCGTTTTAAAGATGGTTCCTGTTCCTGAGTGTCTTCTGTAGGATTGGTGTATAGCTATCCTTGGCCTTTAGCACATGCAGTTGCATGCTTGCTTATCTCCTGTTTTCCTAACTTAAACAGTGAGTGACTTGGCATCTAATCTCAACTCTGGTCTGCGTTCATAGCATATGATGGCATTTTACACGTCTGTGGACTGCAGCTGAGAGGGAGCCCATTCTTCTTGCTTCCTAGTCTGAGCGCCTCTGACTTCTCCTGGTTGATCCCAGTGTGACTGACTTCAGTGTTTCCTGACCTCTCCACCTCCCCCACTGTTACTTCCTGATGATCCGCACGCATTTCTTTAACATTTGTGGAGCACCTGCTGTGGGCCAGATCCCTGGGCTCTCAGCCATTTCTCAGCTTTGGCTACACTAGAGGACTTCAGACCTCACGTTCTGGGACCTGGTGAATTGGGTCCCAGCGTGGGTGGGGGCTTGAGTGGGCTTTGACAAAGCTGCACAGGTGATTCTTGCCTGCTGAGGGGTGACGCATTGTCCTGCACTTCCAGGTGGCCCTGAGAAGGCAGCAGGCCCAGGAGGAGGAACTAGGCATCAGCCACCCGATCCCGCTGCCCAGTGCTGCTGAGCTGCTTGTGAAGAGAGAGAACAGCGGCAGCAACCCGTGCCTCATGACGGAGAGCAGCAGCTCCTCGCAGCCTCCGCCGGCCAGCACCTCCAGCACTGCAGCCTCAGGTACAGGGCCGGGAGGAGGCGTGCGGCTCATTGGAGGACATTGGAGGGGACCCCCCGAGCCTGGAAGAACATTGAGAGCTTGGGAGTGTCCTCAGAGTCCCACCTCTAATGCTCTGCTTTACTTTGCTCTGGCTCCCAGACCATCGTCAGAATCCCTGTGGCAGAGAGCACTGAGGTGGTTCACGTATCTTGGTCTACCTGGCTCTGCCCTGGCCGCCTGAGTGGAGGCTAAAGGTCCTTGTCATCTAGAATCCAAAGTCAGTTTTGGTTTTTTTTTTTTTTTGAGAGGTTTATTTTATTTGGAAGGCAGAGAGACAGAGATCTTTGATCTGCTGGTTCACTAAATGGCTGCAATGGCTGAAGCCAGGAGCCAGGAACTTCTTCTGGGTATCCCACGTGGGTGCAGGGGCCCAAGGACTTGGGCCATTCTCTACAACTTTCCCAGGCACATTAGCAGGCAGCTGGAAGGGAAGTGGAGCAGCCGAGACTCCAACTGGTGCCCATATAAGATACCAGTACTGCAGGTGGAGGCCTAACCTGTGATGTCACTGCTGCGGCCCCGGAAGTCCAGTTCTCTAGCAGGGAGGACGAGCCAGGGGGAAGGTGTCTGAACAGGGCAAATCCTAGGTGTTGACGGCCATAACCTCTGAGCAGTGACTCGGGAAGGCCCACTACACTGGCTTGAATTCACTGCATCTGCTGACCACTTGCTCTTCCTGGGACTGTGTGTACCCTCATTCATCTTGCTTCGTTCTCAGAGAGGGTCCCTAAGCAAAGAGGAGGTCTCAGCCCCCAACACCAGTGAAGACTGAGGTGAGGAAGTTGTGGGAGAGGCCATGTTGAGTGGGCTAGAGAGTACCTGAATCCGAAGCTCAATGAGTGCATAGCTTGGATCTTCACATGATCCCCACAGCCACCCTGGAGGGCTGCCCTTGACAACTTATGGGATCTCCTAGTGACATGCAGTCGTTCAAGTCACATTGACTGCAGTGGAATAAAATAGCAGCCTTTCATTCCTCTATTGCACCAGGCACACATCAAGTGCTCAGTAGCCACTAATGGCTGAGGGTTGCCATATTGCATAGTGCATTCCCATCTCAGTGTTTGAAGGCACTGGTGTAAAATGCAGGAACTCTAAGAATTCTGCCGAAGGTCTGTGCAGTCCTGCTGTTTCTGGCAGTTAAACACAGTAGTCCCAGCTTCCCCTCGTGGGATGTGTGCCAAGACCCCCGTGAATGCCTGAAACCATGGATGGTACTGAACCCTTGATGTCCACATACAGCTGATGATGGTTTGGTTGCTCATTTAGGCATAGTAAGAGATAACAGCAGTAACTAATAGTAAAATAGAAAAATGTAATACATGTGTAATAAAAGTTATTTTAAACTTATGAATGGTTTAATTCTGGAATTTTCCATGTGGTATTTATGTACTACTGTTGACTGAGCACAGCTGACTATAACCATGGGTAATTGAAATGGTGGTAAGTGAAGCTGTGGGTAAGGTGGGCACCACTGTCTACATGTTGAGAGTCATAGGAGGTCTCGAGAGCAGGCTCGGTGAAACCCAGCCTTGCCGAAGGCACCCCTAGCTGAGCTTTCATGAGTTGCTGAGTTGTATGTCACTAAGCATCTGTACAGCACCCAAAAAGACACTAAAGCTCCTTGGATCTTTTGTTCCCTCTTGTCAAACGTGAGAGGGCTCTTGTGAGCTTTGGCCATTCCAAAGAAAAACAGGTAAGCAGATGCCAAAGTCCCCAAGTAGGTGTGTGTGCACGGCTGTCTCTGCATGTCGAGCTGTGGGTTTTGTCATTTACAAAGAATTAGGTACTCTTCTTGTTTGTTTTTGACTTGGTTGTTCATAGTGTATGTTCCTGTTATGGTTTCCAGACTTTGCTTTTTGTAGTAAGAAAATAATATTTCAGAAGGTGTTTTGCAGGCTTCAAGACAAAATGATTATGGGATCACAAGCTATCTGGTGGGTTTAGCTGTCAGCCTGAGGCGAGAATGGGGGCTGGTCTCATGAGTAAAGGGGGTTTTCAGTGCTAGACTTTACATAGTGGAAGGCTCCTTCCATTCTCCCTCAGCACAGGAGTCTGCAGCCGCCAGTTTTGAGGGGCAGACATTCATGATGGATCAGCATCAATGCTGGGCATTTTGTAAGTCAGCAGAGCTGGACTCTAGGTGTTGTGTGAGGTCCTGCAGTCCACATCACGGGGAGGGACATGGTGTGATTGTACATTCTCTATGATGCCAGAAGTGCAGAGAGAGAGATCTCAGGTGGCAAAGAGGTACTTGCTGTGTAGTTGAGCGTTGGTAAAAGGGAGAGAGTCACACAAAGAAGTTGCAGGGGAGTGAGGTGGAGGGTTCAGGGTCAAGGAGGATGGAGCCAGATTCCCTTTCCGTGCCTCTGGAGCTGATAGACTGTGGAGTCACTCTGGAATCTTGAACAAAAAAGGAAAGAGGAATGTGGAAGCCAGGAGTGTGTTGTGCTAGTGTGCTTGGCTACAGGTGGAGTAGCATTGCCCCGGAGGACTTGCCTTCCAAAAGGAGATGGTCCTTGCTGGCCAGCTCACCTGTGTGGGGCGGGAGCCACAGATTGTCAACATTCACAGGGTGCCCGCCTGACCAGAGTTGGGATGTGAGCCGGAAGAACTAACTGTAGAGAGGGCGGGGAGGTTGGGGGAGAACAGAGTCCTGACACTTGTGAGGAGCAAATGGAGCCTAACTTAGATGGCTGCAACTAACACTTCCATAGCTTATACTTTACAGAGTTTGGATTTATTTAAAATAACATTGAGTTTATGCAGGTACTTGGCAGATGTTTATAACAGAGTGCACAGTGGTGTTAATGAAAGATAACTGTTCTTCCAATCCCAACCTACAGTTCTTTTTGTCACTCCAGGATTGCTGGCTGTATGTAGAGACTGACCTATTTATCCTTTTCATGTATAGCTAGATATATGTGTGTGAATATATGTATGTGTAGTTATGTATTTCACATAAAAGGACTGTGTTGTTCTTGCTTGTGTGTAATTAGCATTCTTTTCACCTGTTACAGCTTGGAACTTTCAGTGGCCTAGAATTCCATCCTGTACAGGTGGAAGGTGGGATTTTAAATTATTTAGAGACCAAAGTTGTAGTTGTCGTGGAATAATGAAACCCAGCAATCTGGCTTACCTGGGAGCAAGTTGCTAGCCTTTCTACTGCTTGATGTCTGTTTGTTTCAAGGCCAGCAACTCGGTGAGATTTAGGAGGTTTTTATGTCCTTGAAGCTTCTTAGTTATCTCCTTTTGTCTCCTGAAAGTGCTGAAAGTCAGAGTGAGAAGTGTTCAGGAAGCACTGCTGAGATTCTGGCTGAATTCTAAGCATACTGTGAAGGAGCTTGGCCTCGCCGAACTGTTGCTGTGCTGCTGGTGAACTCACCCCTTTGAGTAGAATACTGTGTGTTAGAGGAAAGCTTGCAGGGACCCCAGGTATGGTGCAGGGAGGTAAGCCACCACTGTGACCCCAGCGTCCCATGTTGGAGTGCTGGCCTGAGTCCTGGGTTCAAGTCCCCTCAGCTCCCTGCTAATGTGATGGGAAAGCAGCAGCAGAGGATGGCCCAAATGCTTGGGCCACTGCCTCTCATGTGGAGACCCAGATGGAGTTCCTGGCTTGTGATTTCATCCTGGGGTCAGCCCTGGTGGCCACTTGGGGAGTGAACGAGTAGAAGACCTTTTTCTATCTCTCTATGTCCTTCTTTTTCTCTCCCTCCTTTCAAATAAATATAAAATATATTTAAATAAAGTCTACTGTTGTTAGCCAGTTATTGGCTAAGAATGATTTGCAGATTAACTAGGTAGTCCTTGAACAGAGGGTATAAAAGAGTCCTATTGATTTGGACTGTGGAAGGAAATAGCCTTTCTTTAAAAAAAAATTATTTATTTAATTTGAAAGAGTTATACAGAGAAGGAGAGGCAGAGAGAGAGAGAGAGGTCTTCCATCCACTGGTTCACTCCACAACTGGCCACAACTGCTAGAGCTGCACCAATCTGAAGCCAGGAGCCAGGAGCTTCTTCTGGGTCTCCTACATGGGTACAGGAGCCCAAGGACTTGGGCCATCTCACACTGCTTTCCCAGGCCATACCAGAGAGCTGGATCGGAGGTGGAGAATCTGAGACTCGAACTGGTGCCCGCTATATTGGATGCTGGCACCGCAGGTGGCAGCTTTACCTGCTATACTGTAGTGCTGGCCCCAGATAGCCTTTTTTTAAAAATCAGGTTTCTGTTGTTAAGGTATTACCTTATTTGCAAGCCACATTTAATAGAAACAACCACATTTTTCAGTCTTGTCTGATGGAATGGGCACATGTGTGGCTTTATGTTAGCCCCAATCTACCATCTCACATAGGCCATGTCTTCAGAGATGAGATTTTTTTTCTCCAAAGATACCTTTTGTTTACTGAGTACAAATTTCATAAATACAACTATAGGAATATAGTGGTTCTTCTCACTGGCACTCTCACCCCACCTCCTCTTCCTTCTCCCATTCCCAGTCTTGTTGTCCATTAAGAAAAAAAAAAAAAAAAAGCCTGTTCCTCGACAGTCAAGACAAGGGCTGTTCAAGTCACTGCTTCTCAAAGTGTCAATTTCACTTCTATAGATTGCCTTTTAGGTGCTCCATTAGTTACCACAGATCATGGAGAACATATTTCACTAAGTAATAATGTTTTCCACATTCATCCATTTTGTTGCAAATCACTGGATTACATTTTTTTTTTACCACTGTCTAGTATTCCATAGAGTACATATCCCATAATTTTTTTATCCAGTCTTCAGTTGATGGGCAAATATTTAGTTTGAGTCCCGCTTTTCCTATCCTGCTAACAGGATCATATGTTGCAGGCGTACTGTTGGCTAGCAAACAGTCTCTTCCCACCTGTTTTGGGGGCACATAGGGAAAAAAAGATGAGCATTTTGGGGCTACCAATGACAATGAATTAATGGCAACTTTAGCATTTTGCCCATAGTTTCATTTAAAAAATTTTAGTGTGATATCTACTTTTTTATTTCCAAAATTAGCAGCTGACTTAAAAAAATCCTAGATGTTATTATGTTATTTCTTTGTAAATTTGGGCTCTACTTGGCTTTATTTTATATTCTCCTTTTACTTCAGCGTCTTGCACACCCACAGCCTGTACTCACTCTGAGATCTGAGCAGCTCTTGGCCTCTGCCTTCTGTACAGAAACTGTCAGATGAAGGGCTGCATTGTAGACAGTGCCCTTCTGCATGTGTGTCCTTTGTGAGGACCTGAATGTTATCTCTTCTGGGGCCCTCCCTTCTGGAGCACTCTGGACTTCCATGCTCACATCCACCTCCCCCAGAGAAGCCACCTCCTACAGTCTTGCCCCCTCTCATCGCCGCCACCAACACCTCCAGCCTCTCCTGTGGTCCGCGGTCCCCGTTTATGTCTTTTCCTCTGATGGAAGAATCTGCTGGGTTTGTACATAAAACGGGGTGGGGGGCTTCCTCCTCTTCTCTTTTTCAGCAGTAATCCCACTTTCAGAACATACAGTGAGAGAGAGCCTTTGACAGCAGGGCAACATGTTTCCTTTTGTGTCTTAAGTGCCTAGACACTGTACAGACATGAAATGTGGTGATTTGGAAACAGAACATTGTCTCCATGTAGCTTTTATTTAATGTTTGTTTTCATCTGCTTGAAAGGCAGAGTGACATGGAGAGAGAGGGTCAGAGAGATCATCTGTCTCCTGATTTACTCCCCAGATCTCAGCAACACTGGCTGGACCAGGGTGAAGCCAGGAGCCTGGAACTCCATCCAGATCTCCCATGTGGGTGACAGGGGCCCAAGCACTTGAGCCATCATCTGGTGTCTACCAGGATGCGTTAGCAGGAAGCAGGATTGGAAGTGGAGTAACCAGGACTCAAAACCAGGTCGTCAGATATGAAATGCAGGCTTCCCAAGCCATGGCTTAACCTGCTACATGAACCTCAACACACACCACCCCACCCTCTGTATAGTTTTTACCAATAAGAGACAGGCTAATGAATTAACAGTTGAAGTTATTCAGTCATTTCATTTTTTTAGAGTGGGTTTAGGTTCACAGCAAAATTGAGAGGAAGATACAGAGATTTTCATAGCTTCCCCATTATACACACCCGTGCCAAAGTGGTACCTGTGCTGCCACCGCTGAGCCAGCCTGCGCTGCCACATCTTCACCACCTGGAGGCCCCAGTTTCCTAGGGTCCATTCTAGTGTTACATATTCCATAGGCATCAACAGAGGGTGCAAGTCTTGGAGGAAGTTCCTGGAAGATGGATTCAAGAGAGAAATATATTTTGGTGCAAAAAATTTTGAAGTCTATGCAGGTGTTTCATAATGCCATTTTTGTAAGATTTTTGAAGCCCTCTCATCTGTATGGGTTTCAGATTTTTTGCATCATGATAAACTCACCAAAATCTTGCTAAATGGCTTATCTCCACCATTGTAGCATCATATAATGTGATTCTACTAAAAATCCTCTACAGGTTTGCTTAACCTTAGCATAACATCTCAGTTTTTATTTTTGCAGTCTTCCAACATTATAAAGAAGAAAACCATTCACATGAACTGTAAGGAGGTTTTACAAAGTGGATTGGGAATTCATTATTGAAGGATCCTGTCCGTTTAACATGAGAGGAGCTCCATTTGATTTTAGACAGATTTCTCAGTTGCAAATGTTAGAATAAAAAGCAATTGTAGGTTTCAAAAAAAGCCTTCACGGAGCTGTGGCATAATAGGTTAAACCTTTGCCTGCGGCGCTGACATCCCATTTAGGCACTGGTTCAAGTCCCAGCAGCTCCACTTCCGATCTAGCTCTCTGCTAGAGAACTATGCAAAGCAAGCATTCCAAGCAGCAGCCTACCTCCCTGTGCCACCATGCCCATCCCTATAGTTTTATAACATGACTTCAAATTTAACATATCTATTCACTCGTCAAGTATAAAGCCTGGTACTATTCCATGCACAGATAAATAAAACGATGAACAAAATGCAATTCCTGCTCTTAAGATTCCATTTTCACAGGGAAGACACAGATGCAAACCTACTGAATACTTTTTACTGAGGCGATTATAAAACTAATTTGTGACAAGACAGGGAACAGGAGAGGGAGGAGGAAGAGGGGTGGGAGAGTGGGTGGCCTGGGAAAGCAGTGGAAGATGGCTCCAGTGCTTGGGCCCCTGCACCCATGTAGGACCCAGAGGAGACTCCTGGCTCCTGGCTTCAGATTGGGCCAGCTCCAGCCTTTGTGGCCATTTAGGGAGTGAACCAATGGGATGGCAGACCTTTCTCTGTGTCTAATTCTGCCTCTCAAATAAATAAATAAATAAATCTTGAAAAAAACAAAAAGCCTTCACATAAAAGCATTCTCAAGTTTTACTTTCAGTGTCAAAAGAAATTTCCAAAACATGCAACATAACTGCTTACATTGAAGCAACAGTCGAAGGCTCCAAAAAGAGAAAACACTTAAAAATTTACTGGTAGTTTTGATAATCTGTCATTTTAAAGAATGCCCCAGTCTGTTTTATTTCAAGGGTCTGCTTACATGTCAGATATAACAGTTTAATTGGCCTGTTGGAAATTGTCTCTGTATAGTGTTATAGGAAAATCAGATAACATCCAGCATCACAAAAGTTAAAATACAGGCCTCAGAATCACACATTTTTTTTTATTTTCAAATGTTTTTATTTTTTACTTATTTTTAAAATTTTTTATTTGCATATATTTTATAAATGCAACATTAGGAGCATAGCAATTTTTCCCATTGTACTTGCCCCCCCACCCCTCTTCCTCTTCCTTCTCCTGTTCTCTGTCTTGTCACAAATTAGTGACTTCTCTGTCTTGTCACAAATCACCTAAGTAAAAAGTAAAAGTATTCAATAGGTTTGCATCTGTGTCTCCCCTGTGAAAATGGAATCTTAAGAGCAGGAGTTGCATTTTGTTCATCGTTTTATTTATCTGTGCATGGAATAGTACCAGACTTTATACTTGACGAGTGAGTAGATATGTTAAATTTGAAGTCATGTTATAAAACTATAGGGATGGGCATGGTGGCACAGGGAGGTAGGCTGCTGCTTGGAATGCTTGCTTTGCATGTCAGAGCCGTTCCTGTCCTGAGTGCTCTGCTTCCTATCCAGCTTCCTGTTAATGTGAACCCTGGGAGACGGTAGCTGATGGTTCGTGTATTTAAAATGAAATTTGAGGCTCCTTACTTCGGCCTGGTCCAGCCCTGGCTGTTTGCTGGCAGTTGGGTAATTTACCAGCAGGTGGGAAACCCATTTCTGTTTGTCTCTGTCTCTGTCTCTCTCTCTCTCTCTCTCTCTTTTTCTCTCTATTGCTCTGCCTTTCAAGTAGGTGAAAATAAACATTGGAAAAAAAAAAAACAGAAACACTATGTGATCACCAACCCACCTACAGCAATCAGAGAGTAAAAGCATTGATGTTCAATGCACATTTTTGTTTTATATTTTTAAAATATAGCTGAATATTTAAAGATTAAAAATTCAGTTCTAATTTCTTAAGTTTATGGTATAATTTATATAGCTTATAATTAATTCATCTATATAAGAATTTTATTAAGAATTCTAATTCAGTGTTTCTTAGAAAATTTATAAGGATGTACAGTAAACAGCTGAACCTAATCTTGGAACATTTGTGTCTCTTCCTGAAAGAAATCTTGTACCCCTCAGTGGTCACTTCCCATCTACTCCCCAACTCTAGGCAATAATATGTTTTCTCTCTGCAGATGTACCTGTTCTGAGCTTTTCAGATCCAGGCAGTGGTACCATGTGTGACCTTCTGTGTTTGCCTTTCACTTAGCTTGATGTTTGCAAGGTTTATCTATGTTGTAGTATGCATTTTATATTATTATTTTTTTATTTCTGAGTAATATTTCATTGTATGGATATACCACATTTTGTCTTTCTATTCTTCAGCTGATGGACATCAGGATAGCATGTACTTTGTAGCTATGGTGAGTAATGCCACTGCTAACATTTGTGCACAAAGTCTTTTAAGATACAGCTTTGATTCTCTTGTGTGTATACCAAGAAGTGGAATTGCAGAGTCTTCCAGTGATTCTGAGCTTAACCTCTTGAGGACTTGTCAGATTTACCCCTGGCAGGGCATGATGGTTCAAGAAAATTCAAATCTAAGGGTTTTTTTTTTTTTTTTTTTAATTAAAAGGTAAATGCTGCCATCCGGGCAAAGTCACGAATAGTTAAAACCCCCTGAGAAGCTCTTTGGTGAGAAGTTTAGATCATGAAGGATTTGCATTATCATCATTAGATACATTAATATTCAGTTTTAATTTTTTTTTCTCTTTCCTCACAATCATGTACAGTTTGTAGTGAATAAGGCAGTGTCCGAGGAAGTAGAGCAGCTCATTCAGGGACCGGGGAAATGCTGTCTGTTGTAACTAGACTGGAAAACTGTGTCTTTAGGAAGGGCAAAAGCAGTCTTTCAGCCCTTAGGGGATGGAGACTGTTTCACTTAAAACAAAGGTGTGAGAATTCTGTTGGCTTAGGATTTTGCAGGGAGTGACTTGCATGTGTGAATTCCCACAGTGGAAGACCACTGCCACTCTACTGGAGAGTGAAAGAGAACATGTTGAGTCGGTGAAGGTGTTCAGTACCCTTCTTGTCACTCACGGGAAGGAGATGGCAGTTTACAGAAGTCTTGAAACTTGCTACCAGGGCCAGTGCTGCGGCATAGCAGGTAAAGCCACCACCTGCAGGGCACCAGTTCAAGTCCTGGCTGGTCCACTTCCAATGCAGCTCTCTGCTCTGGCCTGGGAAAGCAGTAGAAGATGGCCCAAGTCCTTGGGCCCCGGTACCCACATGGGAGACCCAGAAGAAGCTCCTGGCTCCTGGCTTCAGATCGGCACAGCTCCAGCTGTTGCAGCCAATTGGGGAGTTAACCAGAGGATGGAAGCTCGCTCGCTCTCTCTCTCTCTCTCTCTCTCCCTCTCCCCCTCTTCCTGTCCTTCTCTTTGTGTAATTCTGACTTTCAAATAAATAAATAAATCTTTAAAAAAAGAAAAAAGAAAGAAACTTGGTGCCAGCAGCGGGTCAGAGCATGGCAGAGCTTTGTAGATGGCACTGTGTCGTGTTCTCGTGGGAGCAGCCTTGCATCTGTTGCTGCAGGAGGCTTTTGGACTGTCAGAAATCTCTGTGCCATCAGTTTGCCTTGCCTGCTTCACAGTGTTCCCCTGGAGTTCGTGACCTACATTTTCCTGGTGTTCTGCAGGCTTATGGATCATGTCTTACAGATCACCCCTCAGACACCTTGGGTTTAGTGGATGCCTTTTTGTCCCTTCTGTTTTATTAACTGGCATTTTTTAAAAACAGAAAATTTACTTTACTGTGATATAGTACACATAATTTAGAATTTGCTGCTTAAATTAATTCACTATTTTAATCATTTGAATATTATTTATTGATTAATTGGAGAGGCACAGAGACAGCCTTCCCATCCTCTGGTTCACTTCCCAAACACCTGCAATGGGCAAGGCTGGGCCTGGGCCATCACCCCGACCTGGGAGCTCTGTCCAGGTCTCCCATGTGGGTGGCAGGAACCCAGTTACTTGAGCCATCACTACTGCTTCCCAGGATTTGCATTAGCAGGAAGCTAGAGTCAGGAGCAGAACTGAGACTCAAACCCAGGCACTCAGATGTGGGACATGGGCATCCCAGCCAGTAGCTTGCTCGTCCAAAGGCCTAATCCAAATACCTAGTTTTCCCTTTGCTTTGTTTGTTGGTCTGAGTTATGCCTCTAGGGTAATGAGGCCTCCCAAAGGTTTATGGAGCATGGGGCTCAGGGGGGATGTAAACTGAGCTTTCCTATGGGAGATGCTATGGTTCTGTGCCTCTATCAGGTGACCTGGACTCTGGCCTACAAGCGGTCTCAGGTGTGCTGTGAGGCAGAGGGAGCAAAGTCGGGGTCCCTGTGGGCCCTGTGGCTCACTGGTTCTTGACTTGTCACCAGTGCTTTGCACTTTCCTTTGTCACAAGCAGCTATACAGGTACAGATCTGTGTTTCTGTCTCAGCCAGAAGGTGTCTTACTTTTCAGCTGTTAAAAAAATTCAAAGGGACAAACTTTCTGACTCCCCTATGAAAATTCACAAAAATACCCATCACTGTGGCTGAACCAAATTACATTTGACAATGAATTTATTCTAGTCTCTCTTGTCTGTAGGCAGACTTCAGATTTGCTAATCTGATCTTATTTTAAAATACCAATGAAAGCACTTTCCGGAAGAAAGCACATGAGAATCTCTAAGTAGACTGGAGGTAGCCGGCTTGCTGTCAAAGGAGAGTTCGATACATTACTACAGTAGCACAGATTTTCTGAGGTTCACTGCCTGTGAGAGTTCTTCCACATTGCTTTAGCCATCACATGTCAGTGTAGCTCAGTGCATACTAACAGGTGATTTTCAGTACTGACTGCAGTAGTTGTAAAACTGCTCCCTATTTGTTTGCTACCCTTTAGTGCTGGCTGTGGGGTTTATTTAAGATGTGTAAAATACACATTAATTGCATGGAGCAGATTAGGTTCATCAAACACCAATATTTGCTGAAATGAATTGAACTTTTCTCTGCTGGTGAATTTGCTCTCTGAGTGAGATTCCTTCCCTTCTTCCCTTGCTTCAGTTTTTCCATTTTCCTCATTCATTCAGCAAAGATTTGTTTTGTGGATGCACTGGGGAGACCCTACTGTAGCTACAGGATACTTAGCAATGCGGAAAAAGTATGGCCCTCACAGAACTTCTGTGTCCAAGGGGTAGAGACAGTTGATAAACAATAACAGTGGCAAATCTTCAAGGTGCTTTCACGTGTGGTAAGCACTGTGCAGAAAGCCATAATGAAGTGGTGGGTGTAGTCAAGGGGACGGGGGCTGTGCTGAAGAGGGTGGCCAGGGAAGGGTGGCTTCTTAAGGAGATGAAACTGTGGCTGGTCCTGAATGTTGATGAGCCATCCCTGGGCAGAAGGAGCAGCAGGGCAAGGCTGTCCTCTGAAAGGGGCAGGGGCCTGTGTGCTGGGGAGCCATGAGCACAGGGTGACAGCCCTGGGTGATGCCACGGGGGCTTTGGCGGGCAGGATGGCCTGGGCCAGGGAGCGGGGTTGGGATTTTGCTAGGAGTGCCATGGGAAGTCCCTAGAGTGTAAGAACTATGATGGCGTGGTCTGACTGACTGAGCTAGACCTCTGTGTGGCCGGGTGTGTGTGGAATGTGGTTTGAAGGAGCTGCAGGAAGGTGCGATTGATGTGGATATTGTGCTGTGGCCTGGGGAGAGCTGTCTGACTTGACCAGGGGCAATGGTAACAGAGAGAGGCAGAAGGGGTGGGATGGGAGGTTTATTCTGGAGATAAAGTTGTGTGTTTTGGTAGATTCTGCCAAAGGCACTCTGTCCAGTGGGCAGCTGCCGCAGCCCTGCATGAACTCAATTGTCATTGGGGCTGCACTGTCTTAAAGGTGAGCAGCTGTGCCTTGGGTGGGTTGGGAGGAGGGAGTCAGCAGGATGATGCGTCCTCCCAGCCCTGGAGCCTGAGAAGGTGTTCCCTTACATGGCAGAAGAGGCTCTGCAAATATGATGACCAAGTCAAGCACCCTGTTGTGAGGAGGTGAACCTAGGTTTCCCAGGCCACCCCAATCTAATGATGTGCATCTTTGCAAGGGGGAGCCCTTACTGGAATCCCCCAGAGATGCTGTGACAGAAGATGCAGGTGCCTTTCCAAGCTTGAGAGAGACTTTTCCCACTGCTGCTGGCCTTGAGGATGGAGGAAGGGGACCCAAGAGCCTGGGCGTGGGAGAGGCCTCTGGAAACCTGGAACAGCCCCCAGCTGCCAGCCAGCAAGGACGTAGAACCTCAGTCCTGCAAACACAAGGAACTGAGTTCTGCCAGCAGTGAATGGGCAGAGAAACAGATCTCCCCGTGAGCCTCCAGAAAGACTCGCAGCCCCCTGACGTGGGAGAGACCCCTCAGACTCGCCAGGCTCACAACTGTAAGGGGATAACAGTGTGCCATTTAAGCTACTAAACGTGTGGTAATTTGTTCCACGATAGCTAGCCAGTACAATTGGCACCATTTATAATCCACGGTTCTCTCACTAGTGATGTAGAACAGCTTTTCCTGTGTCTTAGGGCCCTTTGTATTTTTCCCTGTGAATCGTTGTGTGTCATGTCAAGTCTTCCTGCCCCCAACATCTGAGAGTTCTTTACTGGTACAGAGGCTGGTCCATGGTGACCTTCCCACCACTTGATATTTCAAACTGCGAAACTGAGAGATTGGCTGGGCACAGACTGCAGGGACGAGAGGAGTCCCATGACCAAGTCCTGGCCACTGCTGTCTTTGGAGGCAAGCAGAGAAGCCTGCTTTACTTCTTGTTTCTGCCAGGCCATTAACTAAACCTAGTGAAAATGGCTGAAGAATGGCTAAACCCATGTGGTTTTCCTGTTCTTCCAACTCGTGCTGTCAGCTCAGTTTTAGCCATGAGCAGATCTCATTTTAAGCTAAAGACCTCAGTGACCACTCCATTTCACAGTCATGGTCTGGAAGTTGCGTTGTTACTTTTGGTATACCATAAACTATGATATGGCTCTGACTGACAAATGGGAGTATGTACTGTCTATTCAGATTTTCTGTTTACTATACACTTGTCTTAATTTTTTTAAAAATTATTTATTTATTTGAAAGGCAGAGTGACAGAGAAAGAGAGGCAGAGAGAGATATCTTCTATCTGCTGGTTTATTCCCCAAATGGCAGCAAGAGCTGGGGATGGGCTCTAAGCTGAAGCCAGGAGCCTAGAAATCCATCCAGGTCTGCCACTTGGATTGCAAAGGCCCAATTCCATGCACATCTCCCTTGTGGGTGGCAGGGGCCCAATTACTTAGACCATCTTCTGCTGCCTTCCAAGATGCATTAGAAAGCTAGATCAGAAGCAGAGCAGCCAGGACTTGAACTAACACTTTGATACAGGATGCTAGAATCACAAGTGTCAGCTTAACCCACTGCACCACAACATCAGCTCCTATCTTGCTTTTTGCTAAGATTATCTGTTTGCATGAAATTAGAATGCATATTGCATTGCAATTCTTTGAAAGTATTTAACTGTTTTGAGATGATATAAAGTGAACATTATCATTATTACTACATGACAGTGCTAGGTTTCCCAGGAGAGAACGGTACTTGATAATAGAAGCCCGATCAAAAGTCTTGAAGACGGAAGGCACCTGGACACAGAGGTTGCTGTTGTCTGGATCACTTTCTACCTGGGGAGGAAGCTCCATTTCATGGGAATGACATAATATCAAGAGTCATGAGACCTGGTTCAGTTCCTTTCTACTTCTCTGACTTGAGATAGTTCATTTCATTTCTTTGTGTGTCCATTTCTTCATTCGCGGAATATATTAAATAATGTCTGTCTAATAGACCTCAAAATTATTGTAGAGCTCATGTTTTGCATAAAATATTTACGTGCTCGATTCTTTCATAGAACATAATATATTTGTGAATAATTCTTTGTAAACCATGATGAAGAATGATTCTGTCCTCGACTGAAGTTTTAGATGCAAGATGAGCAACCAATGAACAAGCCTACGAATGACTTACCCTACAATCATAGCTTGTTTTTCAAAACTGAAGCTCCATGGGCTGATAGAATCAGGCCTTCCTCTCTAGGCGAGAATTATGTAAGCTGTCATATTCCCTACAGCATCAGCTTCCAGGAATCTGAGCAACATCTTCTGACTCAAATTCATGAATGTATGAAGTCCATGCAGTAGAATATGTCAGCACTCCCCCTTCTTTTCATGACTCACTTTTCTTCATTTCAGTGTTAGCTCTCTGTTATCTTTTTTTTTCTTTTAAGATTTATTTATTTATTTATTTATTTGAAAGACATAGTGACACAGAGATCTTCCATCTGCTGATTCTCTCCCAAAACAGCCACAAAGAAGCCAGGAGCCGGGTCTCCCACTGGCGTGGCAGGAGCCCAGCACTTGGGCCATCTTTTGTTGCTTTCCTGGGTATATCAGCAGGGAGCTGGATCAGAAGAGAAGCAACTGAGGTTTGAACTGGCACTCATGGGATGCCAGCATCCCACGCAGCAGCGGCATAATGCACAGTGGCCACCAGTCCCCTTCTGTTACCCTTTCTAAACAGTAATAGGACTCTGAGGATGGGAAGTTAGCTTCAGTAAAAGACACCATTAGTGCCTCTCTGCCCCTCACAGTAGGGACAGAGGCAGGCATTCAGAGGCCACAAGCGCTGTGGACCAGGCTGGAGGCAGGGGCGTGCACGCAGTTGTGTCAGAGAGCAGGGGTGGGTCATCGTCTTGGACATCACCACCTTCAAGGGGAAATGTGGGCAGCTCAGCTAGGTGTGCCAGAGGGACTCACTGACCTGGTGATGAGGACAGTGTTCTTACATACTGAGGTTTAGAAGTTTTCCTTTTGGAAAACACCTCCAAACCTAGTAATTAACCAGGGTCAGAGTTTTCATTGGGGCAAAACAAAGACACAAAGGAGTTTCAAGGATCCAATTTGGCTGATACATTGATAGTGGATACCGTGGATGGGTCGGGAATTAGCAAGAAGAAGCAAGGCAAATTGCTCTTAAGTCTTCATTAGCAAATAGCCAGGGATCTGAGGCTGTCCCCTGGCATCCCACCTCAGGACTTGCTATCTTGTAGAGGACTCTGTTGTCCACGGGATGAGAGTGGTGTTCATTTCCCTTATCACTTGCTCCCTCAGTTGTTATCTGGGAGATGGAATTATGAGTTACAGGGGGAAAGGAGTAAGAGGACATCAAAGAATGTTTTGTGCCTTTGAATAAGGGCCCTTATTGGCTTGGGGTTGTTAGTTTGGGGTGTGCTGTCTTCCTCACAAAGCACCTGGGGTTTGTTTTTCTCTAAAAGATGTAGATAAACTAGAGAGAGAATCCAGAGGAAGGGCAACAAAAATGATGTATGGCTTGGAGAGAAGGAGAATAACAGTCTATAAATATTTGAAAGGTAATATAGAAAAGGGGGAGAGGTGATTTACAGCAATGGGCAGGCGCTGGACGGGGAACAAAAGCTTGCATCTAGGAGCAGGGAAATTGGGTAGGCTGAGAAGACCAACTTGTAATAAGGGTGATTAAGCAAAGACAAAACCAAAGGTGATAAGGGTGATCAAGCGGAGACCTGCAATTCTCACCTGAGAGTGTGTTGCCAGAAGCCAGAATGGCTGGAGTAGGTGACATTTGTGAAACTGAACATCCATGCACAAATATGAATCACGTTCTCCTGACGCCAGTGTGTGCCATGTTCTGTGTCTCCAAAGTGTGTTGTTTGCTTAGTTTCCAACTCAGGTGTTTCGTTTTCAGAGGTGGTAGTAATCATTTTAAAAGGATGTTCGCTGATTTACTGAGTGTCTGCCTCCTGGCAGGTGTTGTCTTAGCTGCTTTTGATATTTATGTTCTCATTTAATCTTTGCAGCAACTCTGTAGAATAGGAAGTATTCTTTCCACTTAGAAGGGAACTGAAGTTGAATAACTTACCCATGGTGGCATGTATTGTAGTGGTAGGGATGGGACTCAAACCTAGGCCTGGGACTCATGGCCCACGCCTTGCCCTCCACTGGGCTTTGTCACCCTGTTCGTTGGAGTCATGAAAGTAGGGTTTGGGAGCCACCAGCAAGCCAAGCAAACGTTTGTGTCCAGGTACAGGGGTAAGTGGAATAGTTGATGTCTGGGGCTTGCTTTACTTTTCCTTGCTTGAGGCATATTTTCTCTGAATTAGTAAGTGCTGTGTTATTAATATACTGCTTTTTTTTCCTCTGTAAATTCAGTTGTACCACAGACTTTGAGTCACCCTTGTAGTTAAATATGGATATGGACAATCTTCTGAAGGAAAAGAAGTTTTCATAAGGTAGATGTTGTGCTGGATTGTCCATGCTGGTTGTCGTGGGGACCCCTTTGCAGTGTTTTAATAGTTGCCTGGTCTCCTGACTGATCTTTCTAGAGTGTTCAGCATATTGATGATTGCCAAGAAAAAAGCAAAACAAAAATGCACAGAAATGACTACTCAGGGTGAAAAGCTGAGTGTCTGGAGTTCTCCGGTTATTGCAAGGAGCCACCATACCTGGAACTGGAAGGTCTGGGATTTAATCCGGACTCCAGATCCTACCATGGTACTCTGTGTGCCTGGCCACAGCAGCTGCTCTGTGTAGGGGTGGGACATAGAACTGTGCTGTCTCAACCTCCCAAGGTTATTGTGGGCAGCAAGTGAACGACTATATGCAAATTGCTATTTATACATTGCAGAGTATAAGGAAATAAAGGCTCCAATGGCTAAAAGCATAATTTCTTTAAGCAATCTTACTGAAACTGCTCTTGGTGAGAATCTGATGTTGGTAATGGTGGAGACTTTTACAGAAGTAAAAGTGGTAGATGTTTATTAGGGGCAGAACAGAAAGTACCCAGTGAGTTTTAAGGATATTATGCTCCTAATACCATGGCCTCTGCCTCTCTTTCCCTTTACTATCATGGCATGCTGTGAGCACCATGTTGAATTTTTGAGCAGGAGATCAGTGGCATGGAAACCCAAAAGGTGGCTCATGCCACTGACATCTATCTTCCTTCCTTCCTTCCTTCCTTCCTTCCTTCCTTCCTTCCTTTCTTTCTTTCTTTCTTTCTTTCTTTCTAAAGATTTATTTATTTATTTATTTGAAAGAGTTACACAGAGAAGGAGCAGGAGAGGGAGAGAGAGAGAGGGAGAGAGGTCCTCTATCTGCTGGTTCACTTTCCACTTGGCCGCAATGGCTGGAGCTGCACCAGTCCAAAGCCAGGGGCCAGGAGCTCCTTCCAGGTCTCCCACGTGGGCACAGGGGTCCAAGGACTTGGGCCATCTACTACTTTCCCAGGCCATAGCAGAGAGCTTGATCAGAAGTGGAGCAGCTGGGTCTCGAAGCAGCGCCTGTATGGGATGCTGGCACTGCAGGCCGTGGCTTAACCTGCTACGCCACAGCACCAACCTCTGACATTTTTCATTGACACTTCAATTTGCCAGTCCTGTGTGCTGTTCTACTCAGGAATTACCTTCCCCTTGAAGTTGTGTGTGTGCATGCATTTTTTAAAATAAAGAGCTTTTTGTTTCTGTCCTGTGCTGCTGCTCCTGTAGTGGTCTCTCATGAATTTCTCTCTCAAGTCATCCTGAGATTACTTTCACTGTAAACTGTAATGATTTGATTCTGGCCATATTTCTCCCAAGGTCTCCTATCTCAGTTACTTGTAAGGCTACTCCTCCCCTCTCTTGTTCGCTTTGATCTTTCATAATTGGCTTACAGCTCTCCATTTTTAATCTGCAGTGACTTTGTTTCTCCTCCCCATTTTTGCTTTTTCAGTCCCTGAGAATTTAATAATCTGTTTCTTATTACTTTCCAATTTTTTCTTAAGGTGCCATATTTTTTGTCGCACTGTTAATAGTCTTTTTTCTTTGCCTGCACATTTGCTTTATTTTGGCTGTTAATGCAAGTCTGCACTGTCTGTATTTTTTGACCTGTAATAGAGAAAGTCATGCACATCCTGGGCCAGTGTTGAGCTTCCTAGTCACAGACTCAGTTGAACCTGAGACACCTGAATGTGTATATAGGACTTCAGAAAGTTCATGGAAAAGTGGAATTAAAAGAGAAGGTTTTTTTTTGGTATAAACTAAAATAATTTTTAAATCCATGCATATTTTTTCCATTGTGTGTATTTTCCTGGAGATACCATGTATGTATGGATTTCAAAGCCTTTTTTTTTTTTTTTTTTTTAATTTGAGAGGCAGAGAGAGAGCGAGCGAGCTCCAATGTGCTGGTTCACCCTCCAAGCCCTTAACAGCCAGGGATAGGCTGAGACTGAAGTCAGGAACAAATTCGTGTCTGCCATGTGGGTAGCAGGGGCCCAACTACTTGAACTGTCATTTGCTGCCTCCCTGGGTATGCATTAGCTTCTGGAGTTAGGAGTGGAGCTGGGACTCCAACCCAGATATCCCGGTATGGGTTGTGAGAACCCCAGCTGACATCTTAACATCAAATACTTGCCCTGGATCTCTTTTTTTTTTTTTTTTGTCCTCACCAAAATCAATTATCTTTTTAAGATTTTATTTGTTTGTTTGTTTGTTTTTTTTTTTTTTTTTGACAGGCAGAGTGGACAGTGAGAGAGAGAGAGACAGAGAGAAAGGTCTTCCTTTGCCGTTGGTTCACCCTCCAATGGCTGCCATGGATGGCGCGCTGTGGCCGGCGCAGCGCGCTCATCTGATGGCAGGAGCCAGGTGCTAGGTGCTTTTTCCTGGTCTCCCATGGGGTGCAGGGCCCAAGCACTTGGGCCATCCTCCACTGCACTCCCGGGCCACAGCAGAGGGCTGGCCTGGAAGAGGGGCAACCGGGACAGAATCCGGCACCCCGACCGGGACTAGAACCCGGTGTGCCGGCGCCGCAAGGCGGAGGATTAGCCTGTTGAGCCACGGCGCCGGCCTTGTTTTCATTTTATTTGAAAGGTGGGAAGACGGCGATCTTCCACAGTTTCACTCATCAAATGCCCACAACAGCCAGGGCAGGGCCAGGCTGAAGCAGGATCTCAGAATGCAGTCAGGGTCTCCAATGTGGGTGGCAGGGACCCAGATACTTGAGTGGTCCCAGGAAGCTGGTGGGAGCAGAGCTGGGACTCAAACCCAAGCACTCAGATATAGGACACAGATCCTAAGTGGCATCTGAGCCATTGCACCAAATATCTGTTATATAAATTCTTCTTTTAAGTCCGTTTTACATGAACTGGAGCCCCCTCGTATGCGAGGTCATAAATGAGCCTGTATCTAAGCAGGTGAAGATCCAGTTCATATTACAGAAACAAATTTGTTGGGTTTTTGAAAGCTTTTTCTCACAGGTTGACCTTTCTGGTGCAAATCACTGTGACTACACAAAATGAGAGAAGAGATATCCCAGGTTTCCCACATAGGTGACAGGGGCCTAAGTACTTGGACCATCTTCTGCTGCCTTCCCAGGAACGTTAGCAGGCAGCTAGATCCATAGCAAGGCTGACAGAGCTGGCCTACATATGGGATGCTGGCATTGCAGGTGGCAAATTAGCCTGCTGCGTCACAAAACTGGCCCCATTATTTGAGCTCCGAAAGCTATATTTCTGTTAGTGAGTCTTCAGAGGGGTCTGTGACCTAAGAAATAGTAAGAACTTAAGTTGAAACCAATAGTGCTTGTCCCAGATATAGCATTTGTCACCTTATGTTCCTTCATCTCTCTATGTACATATTTGCCTTTTTTTAAGATTCATATATTTATTATTTAAGATTTATTTTTAAGATTTATATATTTATTATTTGAAAGAGCTACAGAGAGAGGGAGGGAGGGAGAAACAGAGGGAGAGAGAAAGATCTTCTAACCGCTAGTTTACTTCCCAATGGCTGCAATTAGCAGGTTGGGCCAGGCTGAAGCCAGGAGCCAGTAGCTTCTTCCAGATCTCCCATGTGGGTGCAGGGGCCTAAGCACTTGGTCCATCCTCTGCTGTTTTCCTAGGCACATTGGCAGGGAGTTGGATGGGAAGTGGAGCAACTGGGACATTAACTGGCGCCCATATGGAGGCTGGCACTACAGACTGCAGCTTAACCTTGTATGCCACAGCACTAGCTCCTGTATTTGTTTGTTTTTTTTTTCCTATCAATTTCTGAGTAAGCAAAAGGCATCTATTCTGCTATTGAGGGTATTTTAAAAATGATAGCCTTGGGACCAGTGTCAAGCCTCTACCTGTGGTGCCAGCATCCCATACAGGCATCAGTCCGTGTCCTGGGTCCTCCTTTTCTGATCTGGCTCTCTGCTATGGAATACGGTGCAAGTGCTTGTGCTCCCGCACCTGTGTGGGAAACCTGGGGGAGCCCCTGACTCCTGGCTTCAGATCTGCTCAGCTCTGGCAGTGGCCTCGATTTGGAGAGTGAACCAACAAATGGAAGACTTTTCCGTCTGTTTCTCCTTCTCTCTGTAACTTTGCCTCTCAAATAAATAAAATTGTTTTTTTTTTAAAAAAATGATGGCCTTATTGAGGTAATTTACAAACCATCAATTCAGCATTCTTTTTTTTTAAAGATTTATTTATTTATTTGAAAGTCAGAGATACACAGATAGAGAAGGAGAGAAAGAGGTCTTCCATCTGCTGGTTCACTCCCCAGTTGGCCACAACGGCCAGAGCTGCACGACCTGAAGCCAGGAGGCAGGAGCTTCTTTGGGTCTCCCACAAGGGTTCTGGGGCCTAAGGATTTGGGCCATCCTCTATTGCTTTCCCAGGCCATAGCAGAAAGCTGAATCAGAAGTAGAGCATCTGGGACTTGAACCAGCACCCATATGGGATGCCAGAACTGCAGGAGGTGGCTTTACACCACAATGCCGGCCCCTAATTCAGCATTCTGAAGTAGTTAATATATTCAAAGTTGTGCAAATATCACCACTAACTGACATATTTTTCAAAGTCCATAGGGCCGGCTTCTGAAACATTTTCATACTCTTTTTCCAAAGCCCATACCCATTAGCAGTTGCTCTCCAATTCTGCCTTCCTCAGTCTCTGGTAACTACTAACCTTTCTGTCTCTAGAGGTTTCACATAAATGGAACCCTACACCATGAGACCTTTTGTGTGTGACTTCCTTCACTTAGTGTGATGATTGTGAGAGTCATCCAAATGCCCATAGCAGCCAGGGGTGGATGAGGCTGAAGCTAGGGGCCAGGAACTCCATCCAGATCTCTCAATGTGGGCGGCAGGGGCCTAAGCACTGGAGCATCATCCGTTGCTTTTCAGACCCATTAGCAGGAAGCTGAATTGGAAGCAGAGACAGGACTTCATCCCAGGTACTCTGATATAGGATGTGCTTAATTCTCCGTCATGATGCCTTTCCACATTTTTATCTAAAAATTTTTAAATTTATTTTAAAAAAGAGAACAAAGAGAGATTTTTCATCCAGTGGTTTTCTCCCCAAATGCCCAGAGCAGCCAGGGTTGGGTAGAAAACAGAAGTCCAGAATGCAGTGCAGGTCTCCCAACATGGATGGCATCATCTTCTGACTCTCAGGGTACTCATTTAGGATGAAGTTGGATTGGAAGTGGAGCTGGAACTCGAACCAAGACACTGTAATGTGGGATGTCAGTGTCTCAAGCACACTCTTAACTGCTGCACCAAATGCCTGCCCTGGAGTTCATTTTTATATCCAGATCTAGTTCTTGCTTCAGTTGACCTTTCAGATCATTTCTGTAGCCCTGTATTGTTCTGAAACATTTTGGGTAAGTTCTTTTTAAAATTACACACAATGTGAATCCATACAGTGAGTGTGTGTGAGTTGTACACAAGCCTTCAGTCCATGTCTGCACAGGAAATCAGATGTTCCTGTTAACAGTGGCAGCTGCCTGCAAACTCCATGCTGCCAGTGACCGAAGGGGCCACAGCACCTAAGAGGCACTTGGAACAGAGTGGCATCCCTTTCTTTGGATCTTGATGGATTGATTTTTGGAGTGGGTTTTCAGCCACATTCCTCTGGCTACAAAAGGAGCTCCTCTTGGTTATTTCCCTGTCTCAGCCCTACTTTCTCTCTTTTCTGAGGGTTCCCATAAGTTTTAATTTTAGAAACCTTTTAGGGGCTGGCGCCACGGTGCAGTAGGTTAATCCTCCACCTGTGGCACTGGCACCTCATATGGGCGCCAGTTCTAGTCCTGGCTGCTCCTCTTCCAATCCAGCACTCAACTATGGCCGGGAAAAGCAGTGGAGGATGGTCCAAGTCCTTGGGCCCCTGCACCTGCATGGGGAGACCAGGAGGAAGCACCTGGCTCCTGGCTTCGGATTGGTGCAGCTCTGGCTTTTGCGGCCATTTGGGGAGTGAACCAACGGAAGGAAGACCTTTCTCTCTGTCTATCCCTCTCACTGTCTGTAACTCTACCTCTCAAATAAAATAAATAAAATCTTTATTTTAAAAAAGAAACTTTTAAAAAAGAAAACCAACAACTTAATCTTAAAACCTGAATATTTATTGGACTGTGTGCTTTTGTGCAAATAATTACCCCTGTGTCATTGTTAATTTTGAAAAAAAGCCCTCTCTTCTCCTCTTCAAATCAGCATTGTTTCTGGGCAAGGATAAACCTTGAGAGTCCCTGGAGAAGCTGCTGCTTGCATTACAGATACCACATGCTGCCCAGACATGGTGCTCGCCTTTGCCACAGACAGGGCTTCCTTTATGTTTGCTCCTGATGGGTTTGTTCATTTTTTTCCTTTTTGGTTTATGTAATAGGCAAAACTCCTGTTAACTGGTTCACTCCCCAGATGGCCACGGCAGCTGGTGCTGGGGGAGACAAAGCCAGGAGCGGGGGACTCAGACTGGGTCTCCCATGTGGGTGGAAGGTACCCAGTGACTGGAGCCATCATTGCTGCCTCCCAGGGAGTGTATTAGTAGGAAGCTGAAATAATGAGCTGAGACTTGAACTCAGGGAGTCTGATGTGGGATGTAGGTTTCTTTCTTTCTTTTTTTTTTTTTTGACAGGCAGAGTGGACAGTGAGAGAGAGAGACAGAGAGAAGGGTCTTCCTTCCGTTGGTTCACCTCCCAAATGGCCGCTGCGGCCAGCGCGCTGTGGCTGGCACACTGCGCTGATCCGAAGCCAGGAGCCAGGAGCTTCTCCTGGTCTCCCATGGGGTGCAGGGCCCAAGCACTTGGGCCATCCTCCACTGGATAGCCGTAGGCAGAGGATTAGCCTATTGAGCCACGGCACCAGCCAGGGTGTAGGTTTCCTAACCAGTGTCCTAGCAGCCTGGTGGTTTTAGAATTAATGGTCTTCTCTGACACAAGTTGTTATCCCCTTCCTTCCAGGATGATTGTAGGTCCTAGATCTATGCTGAGTGCTACCAAGTAGTTCTTGACACTTGTGAGTTTTGGGAAGGATGATGTTCGTTTTTCTACTACTACTACTACTTTTTAAGATTTTGAAAATTAGAATTAGGGAGAGACAGAGCAAGAGAGAAAAAGAGAGAGAGACATCTTTTATCTACTGATTCACTCCCGAAATGGCTGCAACGGCCAGCACTGGACGAGGTTGAAGCCAGAAGCCATGAGCTTCATCTGGGTCTCCTATGTGAGTGCAGAGTGCCCAAACAGTTGGGCCATCTTCCACTGCTTTCCCCAGGCTATTAGCAGAAACTGGATTGGAAACTGGCGCCCATATGGTTTGAAGGCATTGCAGGCATTGGCTTTACCTGCTACACCACAGCACTGACCTCTAGAGGAACTTCTTGAAGCTCTATGTCCAGTGATCCAGATGCATAAAATCTGCAGGGCACAGACCTCTCAAAGAGGACCATGTAGATGGATGGGGTTGTAACTGTGGTTGTTGGCTGGATGGAGAGCTTGAGTCACACTGTTTTCTAATTGGTGTAGTACCAGTTTGGTTGACAGGCCTAGCATGGCTCTTGGCAGTCACCTCTCTGATTTAAAAGTTGATTTTCTTTTTAGTTAAGATTCTGGGATATGGATAGGCATGTGTTTGTGCATATGCATGCATGCCCACACACATGAGGATTCTTCAGAAAGTTCATGGGATTAAAACCTACATTTATTTTGGTTCAAAACAATTTTTGAAATCCTTTCATAGATTTTTCCTAATGCACGTTTTCTGTGAACTTTTTGAAGACACCTCGCTGGGACCAGCGCTGTGGTGTAATGTAATGGGCTAGGCCTCTGCCTGTGACAACAGCATCCCATATGGACACCAGTTCGTGTCCTGGATGCTCCTCATTCAATCCAGCTCTCTGTTGTGGCCTAGGAAAGCAGTAAAAGATGGCCCAAGAACCTGGGCCCCTTCACCTATCTGGTAGAACTGGAAGAAGCTCCTGGCTCCTGGCTTCTGATCAGCACAGTTCCGGCCATTGCAGCCATTTGGGGAGTGAACCAGCAGGTGGAAAACCTTTCTCTCTGTAACTCTACCTCTCAAATAAATAAATAAAATCTTTTTAAAAAACACTGTTTGCACCCCTGCACAAAATATACACTCAAATCTCAAGTTCCCAGAGCCTTTGGGACCTTTGACCTGCTGGAAGGTAGTAGACTGCAAAAGCCAGAAGCCCCCGACTCCAGCCAAAAAGGGTGCCACATCCAATCCAGTTGGCTCAGCTGTGTCCTGTGCATGGCTAGGAATTTGAGTTCTAGCCACTACATTGAGGCAAGAATTGTCACAGGTCTGACCCTGTCTGCCACAACCTTCTCTCCCCATGGTTAGTGACACAAGTGATGGAACAGTTGTAGAACTAGTTTAAATCTGTAGGGAGTCTTCCTATCTGATTTTAATTGCTAATTGGAATGTAATTCCTCTTCCCACTAAAAAAAAAAAATAACTAACCGTGGAACATACGTATGGAATTTAAGATTTAAAGTTCTACTCTATCTCTGTTCTCCCCTCTAAACCCCCTCCCAGTTGCAGTTTTTAAAAAACCGAAAAGGTGTGAGGAAGCGCAGGAGGACAAAATAATAGAAGTGATTGACGTGGGTTGAAGGAGTGGCTTGAAGACGCTGGGCACTGAAGGCTTCGTGCTCCTCCCAGAAGGCGCTCAGATCCCGGCAGCGGCCAGCATCCCATGCCCCAGCTGCTCTGCTTCCAATCCAGATCCCTGCCAATGCGCCTGGGAAGGCAACGGAGGATGGCCCAGGAGCTGGGGTCCCTGCCACCCACGTGAGACATGTGCTAGAGCTCCAGACTCCCGGCTTCAGCCATCTGGGGAGTAAACTAGTGGATGGAAATTTCTCTCTCTTCAGTCTTTCCTTCAAATAAATAAATCTCTAAAATAAAAAAAAATAAAAAATAAATAAAAAAAAAAAGCATGACACAATTTAGCAGCAAAACCAAAGAAAAGACAGTCTGAAGGGCTCCAGAGAATTCCCAGTTTGGGTTCTCGGCTCCCACACAGGGTAGAGTGGATTATGTTTTATTTTCCTGTTATTTGAGGGGAAGTAAAACTCCATGGACATGAAGAAAGCACATCTGGAGGAGATCGGTAGTATCCCAGTTGCAGATAGGTGTCCCTGTAAAATGCCCTGATGTTGGCTGTGGGCTCTGCAGGTGAAGCACTAAAGGTCAGAAAAGCTTCCTTTGCAGGTATGTTTGAGAAGGAGCAGTTAGCTGTAACTGTGCAACCCTGGAGGTCATAGACCAAGCTCCGAGAAATAATTACACATGGTAATGGGCAATTACAGATAATGGCCTTTCGGGGGTGGCAGAAAATACACAGCCCCACAGCCTCGGCTGGAATGAACATTGAATAGCACATTAACTTTATAGCAAGCTAAAAGTTCAGCCCCGGGACTGCAGCACCCTCCTCTCTAGCCCTCTGCCCCTCCCAGATCAAGTCTTGGTCTTCCTTGAGGGCAAGGCTGCAGTAACTGCTCTTCCTCAAGAGCAGAGTGAAGTCAAAGAGCAGGTGGGGCTGAAGAAGACAGAATTCGAGCAAGGGAGGGAGTGGGGTGCTCCATTCCATCTGGGTGCAGTTGCCTAGGTGGAGGTGATTTCTATCTCCCACAAGGTGCGGTAAGCAGTTGTCACTTTCCTGGCACCTGGTTTGTGGGTTTGTGTTTGACATTTTAAATAGCCCTGTCATGATTGCCTTGTGGGAGAAACATACTGTTCTGCATTTCCTGATTATGACTTTAGGGAGTAATATCACACCGACTGCACTCAAGGCTACTGTCTGACCTCAGAGCCGGCTGGGAGCACAGGGCCCTGCTTCTCTCCAAGCTGACTTGCACTTGGGAAGCCCTGCCAGGCTCAGCCTGGCCTCCGGCAGTACCCTGATGAACATTTGGAGCAGGGGGAACTTGGGTGCACAAATGTGTCACCTGTTGACAGAAAATGTTATCACTGCTGTGATTGTGTTGTGTCACATTGATGTGGCAGAGCCTCTCTGAGTGCTTTATGTATATTCTTGCATGTAATCTTCAACGAGTAGTATCATCCCCATGTTCCACAGAGACACTGGGACGTGCTGGGAGCCACCTCATTTGCCCGGTGGGCACAAGGCAGTAGATTTCACATCTGATGAAACAGTTTGACTAGTGAGCCAATGCTGTCAACCTGAGATTTTGCTTCCTGATCATGCTGGGGAGATGTTAGTGTCTGCTTTGTTGAAATAAACATTTAGGGCTTACAGGAGCCAAAAGATTCCTAGAGACTGCATTGCTGACAATTCCACATGCAATTCAAGGAGCCAACTCTGACTCAGACACTGGGTCCCAGGTGCTCTGAAATCAATGCTCCTGGACAGGGACAGCCCAAAACACAGAAAACCTCAAACTTGTTATTTATGGGATCCTTTATAGTCATTGTGAAGACCTCAAGAGCAATTGTGATTGCTTGGTGTCACTGCTGATCCAGCAGAGGAGTCTAGGAGTAGGAGGCTGCCAGGCACATGGTGGTAGATGTAGGTTCTTACTTGAAAGCTCGAATTTTGGCAGTAAATACTGTTGAGTTGCTTCCTTTGAAGAGACAGCCTCACTGTTCATTTGCAAGAAAATGCCTGACAGCCCAAGCCACCCTCACCAGTTTGTCTCTCTTTCAAGGATATGCTATTTTAAAAATAAAAGCGCAGTGAGGTAGCTCACTCAGTTGCCTGCGTGCCATGCACTTGGTGTGCAGACTGGTGCTCCCAGTCCTTCCCGACAAGTCACACAACGTGAGAAAGGCTATGTGCTCTAAGATAGAGAGTTAATCAAATTACTGGGTTTTTTCCTCCTCCTTCAAGAACATCTTGAGCAAAAATGACATAAAGAAAAAAAATTCTTAAGATTTATTTGTAAGGCCATGTTAGAGAAGGATAATCAGAGAGAGAGAGCAAGAGAGAATGCACATGCTTTATCCGATGATTCACTCCTCAAATGGCTGCAACAGCTAGAGCTGGGCCAGAAGCCTGGAGCCTGGAATTCCATCCAGGTCTCCTACATGGGTGACAGAGACCCAAGTACTTGGATCATCTTCCACTGCTTTCCCAGATGCATTTGAGCGAGCTGGACAGACAGTGAAGCAATTGGGACTGGAACCAGCACCCATGTCAGTTGCCAGCATCATAGGTTGTAGCCTAACCCTCTGGCCACAATGCTGGCCCCTAACTTTTTAAAATGATTACTTCATAGTCAGGATGCGTATGGTGACCATCAGTACCAGTTGGCGGGCTATCTGGTCCATGCCAGGTCCCTGGCTGCCTTGTGCATCCTGGTATCTGCATCATGGGGTCAAATGTCAATACAGGGAACAGGCAAATGATGTCTATATGTTACCTCTGACCGTTTGGGTCCTCAGAAGCAGGTTGCGGACAAGGACCTTTCAGTCCCATTTTGACAGCAGATGTAAGGGTGTGACTTCTTGACAGCAAGATGCTAAACTCTTATTTTTTTGTTTTTTATTTTTTATTTTTGACAGACAGAGTGGACAGTAAGAGAGAGAGAGACAGAGAGAAAGGTCTTCCTTTGCTGTTGGTTCACCCTCCAATGGCCGCTGCGGCCGGCGCACCATGCTGATCCGAAGGCAGGAGCTAGGTGCTTCTCCTGGTCTCCCATGGGGTGCAGGACCCAAGCACTTGGGCCATCCTCTACTGCACTCCCGGGCCTCAGCAGAGAGCTGGCCTGGAAGAGGGGCAACCGGGACAGATTCTGGCACCCCGACTGGGACTAGAACCTGCTGTTGCCGGTGCTGCAAGGCGGAGGATTAGCCTATTGAGCCGCGGCGCCGGCCCAAGACGCTAAATTCATAATAGGGTTAAAGCAGTTGTGCGTTTGCTGCATTGCAGGAGTCCCGCAGGGAGTATTCGGCAGTTTTGGGTGCTGTCGCCAAACTCTTGTACAGTGCTATGCTTGGCCTAGCTGTGAACAGTTACACACACTCCCAGCTCCCCCACGAATCTGTGATTGAAAACTGCTCGTCTAGAAACAGGCTCCAGAAGATTCTTGGGAAGCTCTCCAGTCCTTCTCAGCAGTTGGATAAATTATTATCCATGATAATTTGAAAGAAATCCATTTTACAAGATGGAATTTTTTTGTTGTTGTTGAAAACTGATGACAGTAAGGCCGGCGCTGTGGCTCACTAGGCTAATCTAGCATAGCACTGGGCGCGGAGCTGCTGGGTGGAGAATCTCCCTTTTCTTCTCTCTTCCATGGCCATGCTCTGGGATCTTGCCACTGATAGGATGTTCTGAGTTGGTCTGAAGAAAGTAAGTCTCTTCCATGGCCATGAGACATTTTCTGCAAGGGCCAGAAAAATGGCATTTTCTCCATAACTGTAGCATAAACAGTTTGCCTGGGTGGCCCAGGGGAATCTGGCGTAAGCAGAGAGGATGGAGGAAGTGAGAAGGTTCAGAGACAGCCAGAGTAAGGCACGGGAGAGGCAGAAGCCTGGGGTGGTGTCACGGGATGCCATCAGCGTCCGTGTGCTGCTGAGCTGTGCCAGTCTGTGCAGGCCCTGTGCAGTGGCTCCTCAGGGAGCACGCAGAGAGCCTCAGCTGCCAGCAGCTCCCATCCTCGTCCTGCTGCGGGCCCCACACCCTCCACTCTGCTCTGCCAGCTGCTCTCTTAAACTTGATGGGGCCGCCCAATGTTTGTGTGTGCTGTCTCCTCCCTCTCCTCTTGCTCTGCACACCCAGAATCTTCTGTTTCCTGATGTCTTCTGTGCAACCTCTTCTGATTGCTTACCTCTGAATAGCATGGGAGAGTAAGCTCCCCGAGGCCAGGGCTGGGCCCATGTCTCTGCTCTGCACTTTGGGACTGGTTGCACATAGTGAATGTGGGGTTACTCCTGGCCTTTGCCATGGCCCCAGGGTATCCCCTTTCAAATGGAGACCCAAAGCAAGATGCACTCACTTTAAAGTCTGACATTTGCTTTTTCCTCCTGCTTGTATGTTCTTGTTGGTCTCCATGTCTCCCTGATTGATTGCTTTGATGTGGCTGTGCTCAGCCTCTGTCTGTCTTTCTTCTGGCAACTACACTCGTCAGGTCCCATGTGCATAATCTAACCAAGCACACCACAGGGACACTCAACATCCCTTTGAGCCAAGCCTGCTTCTGTCCTTAGAAGCCACCTTCAGGTCTGGCTTGTCTTGAAGAGTCTTGTCCCAAGCAGGACAGCGATCCGGCCCATTCCTCCATGACCAAAATCCATTAGATGACAACAGCTATAACCCGAGCCTCTCCCACATTCCATGCCTTGTGACAAGTGACATTCATGAGCCACACTCAGCAGACCTTGAATGCATCTTTCTCTTTGCTCCACACATTCTCTTTTCCTTAGCCTCGACTCATCTTTTCCTTTTGTGTTTTTGTTTTGGAATCTCCCTCTTTCTAATGAGCCCTGTAGGATCAGGGACTAGGCCCTTTGTGATACTTCTGAGGTGCCCTGAAGTTGCCTTGCATACAGTAGGTGCTCAGGAGAGGCTTATTGCATTGAACATGAATCGTTTTTCCCCCAGGGGCAAGTGATAGGTTTCGGGCAGCAGTAGTGAGTGGTGCTGCTGCCTCACTCGGGTCTCCCTTTCTGGGTGAGCTCTGGATGATCTTGGGAACCAGGACACTTCCTTGGTCCAGAGGACTGCCTTTTCTCCTTGGGAATGGTTAGGTACTTAGAGTGCCCCAGGGGCAGCTCACAGAATGATTTGTCTTCTGTGTGTATCTCTCTAGTTTCCATCCTTAGTAGGGGAAAAACCCTGGATTGCTCCAGTGTTCCTAAATGTAGGACATTCCAGGAGCTGGTTCTTCTGGACCCAGGGTTGGTTGCCCCAGAGCATGCCAGGAGCAGGGCCACTGAATCAGCCTTCTTACTGCAGTGAGGAGCAGCCCCAGGTCCCATGAAAAGATACCCATCAAATGACATTGTCTTTTTAAAAGACATTAATTGTCTTGGGGGCCAGCACTGTGACTAGTGGGCTAAGCTTCGCCTGCAGCATTTCAAATAGGTGCCAGCTGATATCCTGGCTGCTCCTCTTCCAACCCAGCTCTCTGTTATGGGCTGGGAAAGCAGTAGAGATCTCCCAGGTGGGAGATCAGGAAGAAGCTTCTGGCTTCTGGCTTTGCATCAGTCCAGCTCCAGCCGTTATAGCCATTTGGAGAGTGAACCAGTAGATGGAAGAACTTTGTCTCTGTCTCTACCCCTCTCTGTAACTCTGCCTCTCAAATAAATAAATAAATAAATCTTTTTTAAAAAGGACATTAACTTTCTGATAAAATTAAGGAGAGGGGGAGAATTAACTTGTGCCTTTTCAATATGTTCCTGGTAGTCAGCACAGCATGTTAGTTGCTGGCGGGTCATTCTGAGATCTTGGACTTAAAAGTGAACAGTTTGCCCTCTGGTGACTCTTAAATCTCAGAAGCTATGCAGGACAGGCCCTGTGCCAGGCACAGGTTTACAGAGACAAAACTCAAGGTCTGACGGAGTCATGTGTGTGACATCTCTCTGCATCGTAAATAGCCTCCTGGTTCATGTAGTAAATGCTGGTTTCCTTTCTCTTCTTTCTTCATGTGGGAAACTGAGATTTGTTTTTGTCATGGAAGGGAGCCTGACTCCAGGTTTGAACATAAAGGGCTCAAAATGCAACAACTCTGAAAATCATGACCCAGTGGGAGTAGGGAGGCTTGAGCCAGCTTAAAATGAATTAGTGGTTAACTACTGTGAATATGCTGTGGGCCAGGAGACTAGCAAATAACACTCTGAGATCAATAAGGGTGTTTGTCATGTATGAGTATTGATCTCATGAAGCAGTGAATCATATTTCATGCTGCATATGTTAGTGCAAAAAAAAGTAGCAGAGGGATCAGGGAGCCCTCTAATAAAAGAACTGGATGTGCGTTCAGAGGTGGATTCCATATCCCTGGATGTGAGCATTGGAATAAGGAGTGATGGTGTCTGCAGGTGGTCTCTGCAGATACACGAGAGGCTGAGAGAGTGAGCTCTGGTATGGTCTGTGGCACAATTGCTGTTGGTCATTTTTCCACGTAACAGACTTCTCCAGGCCCTGCCACCTTAGCTATTGAATCCAGTCCTGCTCATCTTTGTTGCTGAACTCACAAAGTAGAACGATGTGCTGGTAACGACATTGAAAACTTCCTGTTTCCATTTGTGTCTTGGCAGAGGACCTAAGGCTGATGATTCTATAAGGGACCCCAGGTTAAGAAAGCTACTGCATTCTCTTGGGAACAGTGCTGTTGTGTTCTGTTATTAATATCATTGCTAAGCAATCTTAGCCAGTGTTTATCTTACAAACAAAACTGGAGTGAGACCAGCTTAAGCATTTTCAGAATTTAATTAAGCAATTTAAGCAAATTAAGCAATTTCAAATTCATTGTTTCCTTTCCGGCTACATCTGTGGTCTCTGTTCTATAGTTGTATGGGCCATGCAGTTTAAAAGTCCCTGTCACAGTGCACCATGGGACTTAGAGACCAGCAAGAGATCACATTCAGACCAAGAGACCTCATAAACTATTGATATATTCAGCTTGTCTTTATAGTCCCTATACTTGACTTGTTCATGATTCAGAATAGGGATGGTCAAGAGTAGCTTATTGATAGTTTGTATGTGGAAGACAGTTTTTTTAAAAAGATTGATTTATTTATTTTAGAGTTAGAGGGGGGATATTCCATCCATGGCTCACTTCCTAGATGGCTACAATCACCAGGCAGAGCCAGGCAGGAGCCAGGAGTCAGGAGACTCATCCAGGTCTCCCATGTGGATAGCAGGGGCTCAAACACATGGGCCATCTTCTGCTGCACTCCAGGCATGTTACCAGGAAGCTGGTTTGGAAGTGGAGTAGCTGGGACAGAAACTGGTGCCTGTATGGGATGTGGCATCACAGGCAGAGGCTTTACCCACTATGCCACAATACCAGCCCCAAAACAATTTTTTGAAAATGTATACAATCATTTCTTGGCGTCTGAGGAGGGCTGGTTACAGGACCCTCTGTGGATACCAAAATTCACAGGGCTCAAATCCATTTTATAAAAAGGCTCTAGTGTTTAGGTTACCCACATACTTTATTTATTTATTTATTTGACAGGCAGAGTTAGACAGAGAGAGAGAGAGAGACAGAGAGAAAGGTCTTCCTTTCCGTTGGTTCACCCCCCAAATGGCTGCTACGGCCGGTGCCCTGTGCCAGTCCGAAGCCAGGAGCCAGGTGCTTCCTCCTGGTCTCCCACGTGGTCTCCTGCATACTTTAAAACCTCTTTAGGTTATTTCTGATACCTACTACAATGCAAATGCTATGCAAATAGTAATTATACTGTATTGTTTAGGGAACAATGAGAAGAAATGAGTTGTTATCCATACAGTATGAAGTTTTTAATGAATTTATCTTTCAACAAGTTATTATTTGAGAGGCAGAGAATCTCAGAAAGAGAAAGAGATCTCCTTTCTGCTGATTCACTTCCCAAATGCCTGCAACGGCTGGAGGCTGGGCCAGGTTGATGCTGCCTCCAGGAACCCAATCCAGGTTTCCACATGAGTGGCAGGTATCTGACTACTTGAGTCATCACCTGCTCCCTCCTATGTATGCATTCACAGGAAGCTGGAATCAGTAGTTGGAAATGATGTTGAACCCATGTAATCCAGTGTGGGACAGGGGTGTCTTAACCAACATCCTCACCAATGGGTCAGATGCCCATATCTAGACAGTTTTTTCCCTCATTATTTTTGAGCTGGGATTTATTGTACCCACAAACATGGAAACCACACGAATGGAAATACATAAAGCATACGTACATATTTCAGATTTTGTGTAGTTGGTTTCTGAATTTGTTGACTTACAATTTCATGTTTCTTGCCTGTCCCTAGGGTGTCTGGCATGACTTCCTTGGGGAACTCTGCCCCATCCCTGCTACTGCAGAGGCTGGGAGAGGGCAGACTCTGCTCATACCCTTTTTAGTCATCCTCAGTCTGGGCAAGGAGCTGGGTGTTCTCTCTCAGGCCAGATCACTGAGCACTGAACAGTGATCAAGAGGGAAGCTGGGTAGTTTCATGGGTCTTGGACCAGAGGTGTTTACAGTGTGTCTTAGTTGTTTGAGGGAATTTATAGAACACCTGCCATGCCAGCGGTTTTCATGAGATTCCTTCTTCTACAGCTTCCAGGCTCCTGATGATCTTTTCTTGCCTGGAGTATTTACAGAGCCTCATCTGCTCCCATGCCTCCTTGGAATCCAGACTTATCACTTGGGCTTGGAGTAGATGAATCTTCCTAAGCATTTCCATGTCACTGCCTGGCTCTAAAATCTTCCTTGATTTCATGGAGGAGAAACCAAAACTTTAGGGTCTGATGTTAATATTCAGGGCCTGCCTTAACAGACCCCAAGACATTCTCACTCTGTTGTCCCTTGATGTTAATACTGCACTCCTGCCAGGCCCATCTAGTCCCTGTCCCTGGAACAACATGTCTTGTTCTCTTCTTCCTTCGTGATTTTATCTTAATCTCCTCTTGAGTATTTCCCCACCCTCTTTCTCAGTAACCTCCATCCTGGCTAACCACTCAGTGGGGGCCTTTGATGACACTGTCATTGTGATGCTAAGATGATTGCTCTGTGTATTTCTCAGTCTATACCTCATTGTCCAAGTAGATTGTAAATTTTTAAGAAGTGAAGCATTTAAAATGATCCTTTTTTGTCTTTGACAACTAATGACCACTAATGAGCTGAGTAAAATATATATGATAAAGTGGAAAATAAGTGAATTTTTAATTTCGTCCTTTGAATTGTCTAGAAGGCTTGTGAGGAACAGTAATGTTTGACTCTGTAGTGTTGCAGGCAGTCAAGTGTCTGGCAAATAGTGAGTGCTTAATATGTATTTGTGAAATGAAATAAGCACTTGAATAGGTGAACTCAGTGTTTGGGTTTAGAATAAATGAAGAAAGCTGCTTGCATGCCTTGGAAATCAGAATGGTTTGGCCACAGCAGACAGCACACACAGCTTGTGGTCTGAGCTCTGCAGAAGTTTAGGTAGGAGCTCAACTTCTTTACACAGAACACATTGTATACTCATTTCCTGACCGGCGCCGTGGCTCAACAGGCTAATCCTCTGCCTTACAGCACCGGCAACAGCGGGTTCTAGTCCCAGTCAGGGTGCCAGATTCTGTCCCGGTTGCCCCTCTTCCAGGCCAGCTCTCTGCTGTGGCCCCGGAGTGCAGTGGAGGATGGCCCAAGTGCTTGGGCCCTGCACCCCATGGGAGACCAGGAAAAGCACCTGGCACCTGGCTCCTGCCATCAGATGAGCATGGTGCACCGGCCGCAGCGCGCCGACTGCAGCGGCCATTGGAGGGTGAACCAACGGCAAAAGGAAGACCTTTCTCTCTGTCTCTCTCACTGTCCACTCTGCCTGTCAAAAAAAAAAAAAATGTATACTCATTTCCTGTACTCAGGCAAGCTCTGTAATGCAGTCCAGGGGTATATCAGTATCACGTATCTTTAGGGTTGATGTGGGTAGCAGTTGCTTTGGCTCTAATGGGTCTCAACTCAGAATTTGCTGAGAGCTTATTTAGATTCAGAATCCTGGGTCCCACCCATAGAATGTCTTAGAAGGTCCCCGGAATTTTGTTTCTGCAGATTCCCAGGTGATGCTGTTGCTGCTGATTTGGGGACTGCACTTGCTGAGCCCTGGGTTAGACATCTGTAGTTCTATGGGTGTTGATTTCTACCTTGGGAAATCTCCGTGTGCCAGTAGGGTGCAGAGCAAGGCTGGGAGTCACAAAGCTGGGTTTCAGTGACAAAAAAAGTTTAGTTTGGAGTGGTCCCGATGCTGTGGCACAGTGGATAAGGCCGCCAGCTGTAGTGCCGGCATCCCATATGGGTGCTGGTTTGAGTTTCAGCTGTTCCACTTCCAATCCAGCTCTCTGTTATGGCCTGGGAAAGCAGTAGAAGATGGCCCAAGTCCTTGGGAACCTGCACCCATGTTGGAGACCCGGAAGAAGCTCCTGTCTCTTGGCTTCTGGCTTCGGATCGGTGCAGCTCTGGCTATTGTGACCAATTGCAGAGTGAACCAGTGGAGGAAGTCCGACCTCTCTCTCTCTCTGCCTCTCCTTCTCTTTCTTTGTAACTCTTGGAAGTAAATAAATAAATTTTTTTAAGAGATCAGTTTGGAGCTTTAAAGGATAGACTTGCTGGTTTATACAGTGCTTCTTAAAGACTTACTTTTAAAATTGCTTAACCATTTTAAGAGTATAAAATCTGGGGATCTGCTCTTGCAAAGCTCAAATAGTTGTGCTATTTAAATACCGGTTTAAATGGAACTTTTTCAACATATATCTCATTTTGTTCTTAAGGCTCATTATAACTTGAAGTAGGAAATAAAATATGGATAAATGGAAAAGTGATGGTGATGTTAACTAATTACAGGCCGCTGTAGCAAAACAAATCATTGCTTTGACCTGACATAGTGTTTTATTTGAGGTTTACTGTGCAGTTTATTGAAGTCATTCTCTTGTTACCTTGAGAGTTATTGCTGCCATAATTTTGTTGCTAGATAAACTGAGGCCTAATTAAAGGTCTAACTAAGGTCATGCAGCAGAGCCTCAGCAACCTGCCCTGTGCCCTGATATTAGAAGGCTGGATTCGTAGGTTGCTGCTTAATTCTGTGCCTGCTGCCTTCTTTTTTCCCCCTTTTCCTTTTTCCTTTCCTTTCCTTCCCTTGCCTCCCCTCTCTTCCCCTTCCCTCCCCTGGGTTAGTTTATGTATGTGTGTATGCATGTATTTGAAAGACAGTTAGAGAGAGAGAGAGAGGGATAGACAGAAAGATTTTCCCTCTGCTGGTTCACACCCCAAATGGCCAAAACATCTAGAACTGAACCAAGCTGAAGCTAGGAGCTTGGAACTCCATCCAGGTCTTTTACATGGGTGGCAGGAACCCAAGCACTTGGCCATCTTCCACTGCTTTCCTAGGTCCATTGATAGGGAGCTGGATCAGAAGAGGAACAGCTAGGACTTGAACTAGGATGCTGGCGTTGCAGGCAATGGCTTAACCTGCTGCACCACAGCACCAAACCCTGTATTTATTTTTTTAAGAATCTTGCTTTTTATGGGGCTGGTGCTGTGGCATAGCAGGTTAAAGCCCCAGCCTGCAGCACCAGCATCCCATATGGGTGGCGATTTGAGTCCCGGCTGCTCCTCTTCCAATCCAGCTCTGTGCTGTGGCTTGGGAAGCAGTAGAAGATGGCCTGAGTCCTTGGGCCCCTACACCCACATGAAAGACCTGGAAGAGGCTGGCACCATGGCTCACTAGGCTAATCCTCCGCCTTGCGGCGCCGGCACACCAGGTTCTAGTCCAGGTCGGGGCACTGGATTCTGTCCCGGTTGCCCCTCTTCCAGGCCAGCTCTCTGCTGTGGCCCAGGAGGGCAGTGGAGGATGGCCCAAGTGCTTGGGCCCTGCACCCCATGGGGAGACCAGGAGAAGCACCTGGCTCCTGCCTTCAGATCAGTACCGTGCGCCGGCTGCGGCGGCCATTGGAGGGTGAACCAATGGCAAAAGGAAGACCTTTCTCTCTGTCTCTGTCTCTCTCACTGTCCACTCTGCCTGTCAAAAAAAAAAAAAAAGAAAAAAAAAAAAGAAAGACCTGGAAGAAGCTCCTGGCTCTTGGCTTCAGATCAACTCAGCTCTGGCCGTTGCAGTCACTTGGGGAGTGAACCAGCAGAATGGAATACTACTCTTTCCCTCTGGCTCTACCTCTCTCTGTTACTGTCTTTCAAATAAATAAAATAAATATTTTTTTTTAAAAGAAGAATCTTGCTTTTGGAGGGTAGACTTTTTTTTTTTTTTTTTTTGACAGGCAGAGTGGACAGTGAGAGAGAGACAGAGAGAAAGGTCTTCCTTTGCCGTTGGTTCACCCTCCAATGGCTGCCGCGGTTGGCGCGCTGCGGCCGGCGCAGCGCGCTCATCCGATGGCAGGAGCCAGGTGCTAGGTGCTTTTTCCTGGTCTCCCATGGGGTGCAGGGCCCAAGCACTTGGGCCATCCTCCACTGCACTCCGGGGCCACAGCAGAGGGCTGGCCTGGAAGAGGGGCAACCAGGACAGAATCCGGCGCCCCGACCGGGACTAGAACCCGGTGTGCCGGCACTGCAAGGCAGAGGATTAGCCTGTTGAGCCACGGCACCCGCCAGAGGGTAGACTTTCAGGGGCCCTGTCCCCAATGCTGAAACCATGAGGCCCTAAAGACCAGGTTGTCTTCAGTCTTGCCCAGGACTGATTTCTTGTAATACTTGACACCACAGCCTGCCTGTTCCGAGATCCTTTTGGGCTGCTGTGACATCGTGTCCTCTGTTCTCCAGGAGTCCGGCCTTGGACTTGGTGCTGTTATCCTCTGATAACAGCACCTCCCAGCCCCTGCCTTCAGCTGCACCCAAGCTGCTGCGCTTTGCCTGCCTGCTGTATCTTTGTCCTGAAATCCCATCAGCCCTCTGTTCTGTTGAGTTCCGTCCCTCACATGTCCCTGAAACCCACTGCCTCTAATATTTGCAGCCCCCTGAGGCCTCCTGAGCTGCTTGAGTGGTTCTCCAGCTGTTCTCGTTGCCTCTGGGCTCGCCCTCCCTCTATCCTACAGATTTCTGTGAGCTGAATCTTCCCAAGCACAGCTCCGTGACAGTGTAAGCCCCTTGCTGAGAAGTCCTCAGTGGGGCAGCTAGATCCCAGAGTCCAACCAGCCTGGCGAGACTTCCCCCTGGCTCCAAGCCACCTGCCCCACAGCACTTGCCCTGCTTGGCGCCTAGTTGTTTCACCTGCCTGCCCTGCCCATTACTCCAGACTTCCCCTCACCTTCCATGCCTTTGTCCTTGCTGCCTTTTTCCCCATCCTTTTTTCTTGTTTTCCATCTATTTCCTGCTCTTTGAAGGTATAGCTCAAATGCATTATTTTACCCTATGAAGATCTCCTTAATTCTTTCTTAAGCTGCGAGCTACCTTTCCTTGCTCTGAATTTCAATATTTCACAAGTGTTTCTCATAAGTCCATGATAACTGGTGGTAATATTACCTATAATCCCACCATTTCCCACCCACAGACTCCCTGTGGGCTGGATGACACTTCAGAGCCCCTTGGAGGCACTGGAGCGATGCTTAGAAGCTTGTTTGATAGATGCTCATTGGATAGGTGATGTAGGAATTTGTTCCTTCATTTACTGGAATTCACAACGCTTAAAGATGATACCAGGGGTTACTGAGCTAGACTTTGAGCTAAGCCAGGGTTGCCTCTTTGGGTGAATAAAGTTTTATTGCAGTACAATCAGGTAGTAACAGTGACTGAATGGTGTATAAAACCCAAAATAGTTACTAACTGACCTTTGGGAGAACTTTATCTACCCTGGTCCATAGCATTGTCCAGACTTCTGAAGGATACAGTATCAGCTCTAGAAGGAAGTTAAGGAAACAATGTTTGCTTAAACTCTTAACATCTTGCTTTGACTTCTCACATATCCCTGTGGCTGCCATAGTTTGGATGCTGGACTATTTTTACTTAATTGAAAGTTTATCCAGTCAATTTTAGAAATTTTTAAATTTATTTGAAAGTTAGAGAGGGAGAGCTGCCATCTATCTACTGGTTGACCTCCCAGTACCCACAATAGCCAGGGCTGGCCCAGGCCATGGGCAGGGGTCAGGAACTCAATCTGGGTCTCCCACAAGGGTGGCAGGAACATAAGTACTTGAGCCATCATCTGCTGTCTGCTTTTTAGCAGGTTGGAACTTAAGCCCAGGCACTGTGATATGGGTCCCAAGAGGTAGCTTAACCGCTGAGACAAACACCCACCCCTAAAATGTATACAATTAATTTTGTCATAAGAACATGTGGTCATGTTCACTACATTGGATCTCTAATTTCTTGTATGGTGAAGAGTATTTCCAGATAGAAGTTACACTGCTGTGCTTTTTTCCTACTTAAATTTGCCCCTTAAGTAATTTTGATGTTCTTGGTGAAAGTAGACAGCATATGGGGCCTGCGTTGTGGTGCAGCGAATTAAGCCAGCCACATCCCATAATCAGCACAAATTTGAGTCCTAGCTGTTCTGCTTCCATTCCAACTCCCTGGTAATGCATTTGGGAAAGCAGCAGATGATGGCCCAAGTGCTTGTGCCCCTGCCACATATGTGAGATACCCTGGTAGAGTTCCTGGCTCCTGGCTTTGGCTTGGTCCAACCCTGGCTCTTGTGGCCATTTGGGGAGTGAACCAGTGGATGGAAGATCTCTCTCTCTGTCTCTCCACTTTTCAAATAAATAAATAGATAGAAATCAGCGTGAGTCTTTGAGCTGTGTCCCCAGAGTGCTGACAGCCATGGAAACCCACCTGTATTTTGCCTGCAGAAGTGACAGATCAGGTATCTTGATCTGCAGACCTTGAGAAGAAAGGTGACACTGCCAGGATACAAAGGTAGAGATTTCTGAGCCCCCACGTTAATAACATGTTGTCATTTTCTTTTTTTTCTTTCCTTTGTAGAGGGGCGTATGGTCATCCAGGATATTCCTGCTGTCACCAGCAGAGGGCACGTGGAGAACACACCTGACCTGGTTTCAGACTCCACCTACTACAGCAGCTTTTACCAACCATCTCTGTTCCCATACTACAACAATCTGTACAACTACCCGCAGTACTCCATGGCCCTGGCTGCCGATTCTTCTTCTGGGGAGGTGGGAAGTCCCCTCGGGGGATCCCCAGTGAAGAACACCCTTCGGAGCCTCCCAGCACCTTACGTGCCTGGTCAGACTGGAAACCAGTGGCAGGTAGGATACTACCCTAAGAGTGAGCTGGGTATGTCAGAACCACATGGTGCACCTGCACATGCATACTCACGGGGATCACATATACACATACAGATTTACATGTGTACACACATGAGCTTGCCCAATTCAGCACATGCCTAGGCATAGTGTGAAAAATACTTAGAAAATTATTTGCTTTGCCACTCATGCTGTTTTAGCCCCAAAGGTTGACTACAAGGAGTTGTAAAGAAATATGCATGAATTTGCTTTCTCTTTCCAATTTTACTCATTTTTTCAATGTCATTGTGGATGAGTACCCAGCTGGCCAGTGACAGGTTGACAGGTAGCTTACTGGTGAGGCCTTTCTGCCTCCCACCTTGTCCATCACTTGCTGAGCAGCTTAGAAAATTCTGGGTGCAGCCTTCTGGATAGCAGTGATCTTTGTGATGAATTTTCATTCTGGGATGGAAAAATGTCAGAATCTATATGATTGCATGGAAGAAAGGGCTCACAGTCAGTGTTGGCACAGTTGGAAGCATTTTTTTGCTTGGAGTGAGTATTGATCTTTGGATACTCTGGATCTTTTTAATAGTGTGCAATTAAAAGCTTTTACTTTTGGAGTAAAGCAAAGCATTTTGCTCTACCAAGGAAGGAGCCTTTTTCTAGAGCTGTTCTGCCTTGTGGTTGTAACCATGTCCATCAGGCAGTGTATTAGCAGCAAATTCTAGGCACAAAAAGCCTTGAGAGGCTGGATTACCACGTGTTCTTATGTTGAGGACAGTGAACATGTAAGATAGGCTCAACAGGTCCAAACCCCCTCTCCCCAGGAGATGTTAGTATTATGGGAGAACTGTTCACATTATGGGTAATTTACCATGCTCTCGCTTTCTCAGCTGGGATTTGATTCCAACACTGTGCAACACAGAAGTATGTATTAGGGAATTTATATATTGGGGACTCCTTCTTCGATGTCCCCCTCTTTCCCCAGCTTCATTGCATTGTGATTGAGAAATAAGAATTGTACATATTTAAATGTTCATTGTGAGGATTTGACATGTATGCATTGTGCAGTGATTACCACAGTCAAGCTACTTACACCCTCCATGATTTTACAGGGTTAGCGTTTGGTTTGTGAGAAAGCTTCAGATGTGTTTTCTAGCAAATTCCCAGTGCATAATCCAGTTTTATTACCTGCAGTCACCATACTGTACTTAGATTCCCAGAACTTACATATCCTAAAAATGAGTCTGTCTACTATACCCAACATCTTCCATGTCCCATCATTGTACTCTCCGCTTTATGGGTTCAGCGTATTTTAGAAGTCTTTGACCTTCTTAAGCCCTTTTCTCTTTTTTTTTTTTTTAGGCACTTTTCAAAAACTGTGAACTGAAATTTTCCTCTGAGCAGTTCTGTTGCATTTTGCTCCTGCCTTTTTTCTAGGTGTGGGGAAGTTGTTAATATTTCAAGTCACCCCAGTGTTGGGATCTTTTTGCTACTAGGGAATCTGACTTCTTGGGACATATTAAAAGTCACTGAGATTTCAGCTTTTATCCTTCAAACTACGTATTTTCCTGTGTTTCCCCATGCGTTTTCTCATTGGAATCCTACTTACCAAGCCCCATGTTTACATGGACAGCCTGAGGAAATTGGCTGTGTAGGGTGGCATCATTGCCTGGTATCGGACAGCTGCTTCAGGTGCAGTGCCCTGCTAGCCATTTCTGCTGAGAGAGAAGCTTGACTCAGTGTCTTCACGCTAGCTAGAATGGCAGGAAAAATCTTGGCCAAGTTTTCTTATCCCTGTGAGGGGCATGAATTTTTGATGCTCAGCACCTTCCCTAGAAGTTACTGGGCTCGAGGGAGGCACCATTGTCTAGAGCTCAGGAGAGATGCTGAGGCATCATTTAGTATATGAGTTTGTTTTCCCGGGGGGCTGAGCTTCAGCCTGCTTACTTCCTCGCTGGTCATTGTCTGTGATATATTGTTGTATAACACATTATTTTGCAGCTATACGTCCTTTCTCCTGCTGTGGCTGATGGCTATTCTTTGCAGTTAATAATAACATCAGGAATGAGAGGTGTCATTTACTGAGCAGCTAATCTTCCCATTGTCCTTTTCCAGGGTGAGGACTTTGAGACCGGAATTACCTTGGATAGGTCACACACCTCCAGAGTGAGGGAGCTGAGGTTTGCATCTGTTATCCACCTGGCTCCCAGGCATGCGTATCAGCACAATCTGGTTAGCTCTGAGTCTGCAACAAACTCAGGGCTCCCAAAACTGCCTGCCTCTCAGGAGCCCTCAGAGCTGAGGCCTCTGGGGAAGGTGTAGCAGTCTATGCCGGTGGACCTTAACTTGAAGCATCAATTAAGTACTAGCACTGAGGCCCTCTTGATTCTTTAAGGCTTAGAATATCTATCTAAGTCCTTTGTTTTCCATTAGGGATCTTCTTGGAACTGTCATATGATTTTCTTCTGATGTGGAGATCAAAAGTAGGCAGAAATTTCTAAAACAGTGCCAGTGCATGGTTCCTGCAGGTGGCTGAGGATGGAACCCCTATGGGTTCCTGAAATAAACAGCTTCTGCCATTGGTATTTTTTTTTTTAAATATTTTATTATTTGAGAAGTAGAGTTATAAACAATGAGAAGAGGAGACAAGAGAGAAAGGTCTTCCATCTGCTAGTTTACTCCATAAACGGCCACAATGACCAGAGCTGGGCTGTTCTGGAGCCAGGAGCTTCTTATGGGTCTCCCATGTGGATGCAAGGACCCAAGCACTTGGGCCATCCTCCACTGCTTTCCCAAGCCATAGCAGAGAGCTGGATGGGAAGAACAGCAGCCAGGACTAGAACTGGCGCCCATATGGGATGCTGGTGCTTCAGGCTGAGGATTAACCTACTATGCCACGGTGTCGGCCCCAGCCATGTATTTTTTTTTTTAACAGGCAGAGTGGACAGTGAGAGAGAGAGAGAGAGAGAAAGGTCTTCCTTTGCTGTTGGTTCACCCTCCAATGGCCGCCGCAGCCAGCGTGCTGTGGCCGGTGCACCACGCTGATCCGATGGCAGGAGCCAGGTGCTTCTCCTGGTCTCCCATGGGGTGCAGGGCCCAAGCACTTGGGCCATCCTCCACTGCACTCCCGGGCCACAGCAGAGAGCTGGCCTGGAAGAGGGGCAACCAGGACAGAATCCCGCGCCCCAACTGGGACTAGAACCTGGTGTGCTGGCGCCGCAAGGCAGAGGATTAGCCTAGTGAGCTGCGATGCCGGCCCCCAGCCATGTGTTTTAACATATGCTGAGTTCCCTGCTGTTTTGAAGTTACTTCTGGAATGGGCATACTAGTTTTCTATGAATGTGATTATCAGTACAGCAGACTTAGGCACACCTGCAGTGTGTGTGTACAAAAAAAAGGATGCTAAGAATCCAGAGGAGGAGCTCCACCGAGTGACCTCTCCGGGTCTTCTGTATCTGATATTTTTTTGAGTCTGTGGGTTAATCATATAAATAAATGTGAAGCCTGCCCTGACTTAGGATCTGTTTGTCACGTGTACAAAAAAAATAGTTCTATTGAAAATGAATTCTTACATTAAAAATACGGTACATACAATCCATCACTTTGGAGAACGACTAGGGAAAAGCAGTGCAGCAGTGATCAGAGCCTGAAGAGTTTTAGTCCCCCCTACTCTGCTGCAGAGAAAGTGAGCCCCAGAGCTGAAGGGATTTGCCTGGCACACATCTGAATGACTCCAGGTCTGTTGATTCAGGGTATCTGCACGGTTAAGGAACATGGGTTCTGGCTCTGGAAATCTGTGGAAGTTCTAACTGTGATTTGACATGGTAACATTGAACAAAATACTTAATCCTCCAAATCTCAGGGTTTTTTTTTTTTTTATCTGTATAGTGGGTGTCTTCATGGAACGGTTGCATGGACATGTAAGGCAATGTGATTGATAAATAAAGTGAGATGATAAGTGAACATGGAGTCTCTGTGACGACCAAGAAGTGCTATGCTGATATTTACTGTGAGGATTTTATTTCAGTTCTCATTATTTCCATTGGGCCTTGATTTTTTTTGAGGTTTATTTAGTTGTTCACCATTTATTCCTATGAGTTTTAGTTAGCTATCTCAGGTCCCCTTTGTAACAAAATAGGATATAAACAATGCATATTTTTTAAATATTATGAAAAGACTATAGCATGTGACTGTGGACCAACTGTGAATGTACATGGAATGGTGTTATTATCACTAAGGGGAAATTTGATCCACTTAGGAAATAGAAAATATAAAGCATAGATAAAAATATAATGATGTGAAATGTTCTTTTAAGATTCATTTGTTTTAAAGAAGTATTAAATAGTAAAACATACAAATAATACTTTTCAGCTAATGTGGAAAGGACAGGAATTGGGTGGCTCACTTTTTAGAAAAGATCATTTATTTGAAAGGCAGAACGTCAGAGAGGCAGAGAGACAGAGTCAGAGACACATCTTTATCTGCTGGTTCGTTCCCCAAATGCTTGGAATAGCCATGGCTGGGCCAGGCTGAAACCAGGAGCCTGGGACTCCATTCATGTCTCCCACTTGGGTGGCAGGGACCAAATAGTTGGGCTCAAGTACATCCCAGGCAGATTAGTAGGGAGCTAGATTAGAAGCAGAAGAGCTGGGACTTGAATCAGTGCTTTGATACAGGATGCCGGCATCCCAAATGGCCAGACTCATCTTTATAGTGGGGGTGCCCAGAACAGGAATCTGGGCTAGGACGATCTCCCTCTTACCTTGTTTGTTTCTGGGAGGTGCTCTGGACAATGCCTTGCCCCTCCTGGTGCCAGTGTCCCAGAGGATCTCCCTTGGTTGTTGCCCTGCTTTTTGGCTGTCTTCTTATTCTTCTCCCCCTCCCTCCCTCCCCTCCTCCTCTCCCCTCCCCTCCTCCTCCCCCTCTCTCTTTTTTTTTAATCTGACCCAGGCTCAGCCCAAAGTGCTAGAATCTGAGGCTGGATGTGTTCCATCTACTTTCTAAAAATATTTATTTGTTTCTCTGTTTACTTGTAACCTGAAAGGCAGAGGGGCAGAGGAATGGAGAGAGAGCTTGCATCTGCTGGTTCACTCACCAAATGCCTGCAATAGACAAGGCAAGGCAAGGCCAAAGTGAGGACTAAGGATACAATCCAGGTCTTCCACGTGGATGGCAGGGACCCATGTACTTAAGCTGTCACTGCTGCCTTGCAGGGTGCGCGTTAGCAGGAAGCTTAAGTGAGGGTCAGAGCTGGGATTCAAACCCAGGCACTATGATATGGGATGCCGGTATGTGGCATCTCAACCACTACTCCCTCCTCTCGTGTGTGTGTGTGTGTGTGTGTGTGTGTGTGTGTGTGTTTGTGTGTCTTTGATAGAGAGTCCATCTACTTTCTTGACTGTGGCTCAGACCTGACTGTCTGTGTTCGGGGAACAGTATGGATGTTTCTCACCCAAGAGCTGCCTTCTGATTCCTTTAGAAGACATGGACTCTAGTGGCAAGCACCATAGTGTTTAAAGGTAGACTTTCCAGAGATGAGTAGAGTAGAGGGGGGGATTGTATTATTTGCTAAACCAAACCAAACAAAATAAAACAAATTGACATTTTGTTAGAGATTAAACTTCCTGTAAGTCTTCCTATGAAATCAGGCAAGCCATAAATAGTCTTTGAGTACCTACCAGATACAAAAAATTTTTTTCTTTTTAAGAAAATAGACCAGGACAGATGTGGCACAGTGGATTAAGCTGTCATTTGAGATGCCCATGTCCTGTATCAGAGTGCCTAGGAATGAGTCCTGCCTCCAGTGTCACCTCTGATATAGCTTTTCACTAATGCACCATGCAGCTAGGAAGCAGCAGATGATGGTACATGTACTTGACTTCCAACTCTCTACTTGGGACACCCGGATGGAGTTTCTGGCTTCAGACCTGGCCAAGCCCCAGATGTTGTTTACGTCTGGGGAGTGAACCATCAGATGGAAGATGGGCTCTTTCTCTTTGTCTCTGTATGTCTCTCCCTCTGTTTCTGTCATATTGCCTTTCAAATAAATAAGTAAATGTTTTAAAAAATCGAGGAGTCTCCTGGGTCAGCATTGCAGAATACCCAAGCTCTTCATTTAATCCCCTGTGCACTGAGAGCTGCTTTAATCGCTTTCGGTCTGTCTGTAGCCTGTGGAGATTTGTGGCCCAATCATAGATTCCTGTCCTGTTGTGAAACAGGAATAACATTTGTGACACAGGAACAAACTCACGATGAATGGCTGGTTCCGCTGACCAGCAGCTCAATTTCCCTTCTGCATTTAATTGCCTGCAAAAGCTGTTTATTGCCTTGTGCACTCCTCCACGGCAACATTCTCTCTTAAATAAACATGTTGTACCAGGTTGACAAGGCAGAGGTGCATATCAAGGGAGCAGAAATAAATATGGGAGGACTCTGAGGCGAACATGGGATCTCCTGTTAGTCCCCACAGCAGTGGCCGCTTGGGCTTTTCCGGAGCTTCTGCTGTCAGGTGTCTAGACTCACCTTCCAGCCACAGTTAAGGTGTGGCCTTCATCTTTCGAGGGGTGATTTTGGTATCAGCCTGAAGTGTCAGGCTTCCCACTAACACTCATGCACCTTGCTGGAGTGTGCTCATGTGTGATATCATCAGAGCCTGTTGTGTGCTGGGGATCTGTCACTAAACAGGCCAAAACTGTGAAAAGTGGGTCTTGGGGAGAAGGCTGCTATTTCCCTTTGGAAAAAGTTGAGGATCACCTCACTAGTCCTGTGAGCAGAATTCTGGCATCTGGGACCTGGAGCTCAGACAAGGGTGCCCCTTGTGAGCATTCCTGGGATGATGATCCAGCACCATTTAGCCAGGCAAGGTGCTTAGAAAACCCAGTGACTTTGGAAATCTTGCACACCCACCAACTTCAAGTTAAGATTTAAACTTGACTCCCATTCCCAGGGACACAGTTAGGATTAGCAATCATTATTTTCAAATTTTCTTAAGGCTTTTTTTCCTTAAAGATAGAGTAGGAAAAAGATAGTGGACTGCAGAATCAACTCCACTTTTCATGACAAAGCAAAAAACATCAGGTCAGTGTTTGCGCCTGCCTCAGGCCAGTGAGCTCCACAATCAGGTCCCCCAGGATCGTGTGTATCTGGTCACATAGAACTCCAGGTGGCTCTGGGCTGAGTGGGGGGAGCCTGACTCAGGAGCCTGACTTGGCTCCCACCCTTGGCCAGCAGTTCTTTACAGCCAGATACCGCCCAAGGCTGCCTGTCCAGTGGCCTGTGCTGTTGGCAGGTCGGCTAGCCCTGGCTTCCCTTTTTTCAACAAACTTACTATTAGCCACTGTCTTTGCAAGCATTGATAGACTTTTTCACCTAGAAAAAAAGCTGACAGCGCTTACAGGAAGTCCTAAGAGGAATTTATGAGCACACATTTAGTTAGGAAATTTTGATAGCGATTTCTGTTCCCAGACTAAAGGACTAAATATAGATCCGGTATTTGCCTTAAGCTGTTGTGAAGACTTAAAGGCATAATCTGGCTTCTCACAAAGGAATGACAGAACTATAACGTTCTGTTGAGGACAGAAGGATTCTTTCTTACATATTCCATAGCTTTGATGTGGAGTATTTGTTCTGCATTTGGCCACTTTTGCGAACCCACAATTGTAATAATTTTGTAGCTACTTATTTGGAAGTTTCTAGATAAGTAGACATTTCATAGAAAATACTGATCCAGACATTTTTCTTCCCTCTAAATACATCCAGTTCTCACTATGTCCCTAGCTCATTGTTCGGGTAGGTACAGGCGTTGCTGTCTTTTCTTTATTTTCCTGGGAAGGTGTCCAGCAATACACTCCAGTATATTCAGGATGTTGCCAGAGCTGCTTCACAGAGAAGTGAGGAAAACAGGACAAGTGAGGATAAATTATTTAATTCCAAAAAGTGGGGTTTTTAAAAAAGGATTTATCTACTTGTTTGAAAGGCAGAATTGGATAGAGACAGAAAGATAGAGAAAAAGAAAGAGGTCTTCTGTTCCCTGGTTCACTCCACAAATGACTACAGCAGCCAGGCCAAAGCCAGGAGCTGGAAACTGTCCAGATCTCTCGTGTGGGTGGCAGGAGCCGCAGTACTTGGGGGTGATCTACTGCTTCCCAGGATGGGTTAGCAGGGAGCTGGATTGGAGGTGGAGCACTCAGGACTTGGTCCCAGACACTCTTGATACGGGGCCTGGGCATCCTGAGTGCTAGCTTAACCACTGTGCCACAGCAGTCACCACAGAAGAGTGTGTTTATTGAGACTGTGCCTTTCCATTTTTTTCCCTAGAAAATGGTGATCTTATTAAATGGCAGTTTGTTTGTGTGTTTGTTTTTAATAAATGTGCTCACATGGCAATATAAACAGTTGAAAAGCTTGAGCCTGTCTCCCAGCCTTTCCCCCCCTGCACTTTACTGGTCTGTAAGATCCAGAGCATCAGTGCGGTGTCCTGACATCAGCAGAGGGCTGCAGAGACTTCTGTGGAACTCTCACATGCAGCCCAGTGAGGTCCTGCCATCTGGTGTACAGTGAAGCTGTAATGGCTGGGCCTGACGGGTTAGGAGGCCAGCTTTGCAGAATCTTCTGTGTAAGGAAATGACAGGCGGTAGGAAGCTGAAAAGTCTGCACAGTTGAAAGTGTCAGGAGCTCCAGGTTTGGGAGGCCTCTGCGCCAATGCTGTGAGCTTCGTCGGAGGTGATCTGTGCATCTTTACATGTGCCTATAACAACCTGAAACATTCTTCATGAGTTGCTTCTCCTTTAAGGAGAAATAATAAACCAGTTTTCGGGGGCCTTTAACACCTAGGAAGGTCCCTCCAAAAGCTTATGGAAAAAATGGAATTCAAAGATTGGTTTCCTATAGCACACAAAAAAATTGCACTCTATGCAAAGTTTTTCATGATACACATTTTCCATGAGCTTGTTTGGGAATCTTTGCATCCTTAATCTAATTGAGAGTAAAACCATTGGCCAGCCAGGCCTGTGTGGAGCAGTGGCACCATTGGGTCACCCCTTGGAAGCTTTGCAGCCTGGATGACATGGGCCTGGTGTGCTTGTACTAAGCCTGCACCCTATCTGTGCACCTTCTCCAGGGTGCTGCTGCTGTGTCTCCTTTTAGCTGACAACAAGTGATGAGCCCAGTAGTCACTGCCCACTTTTCATTCTGTCTTTCCTTGAAGGAACAGGCTGTTTTATTTCTCAGATGGCATGCTTTTGACGCTGCAGTGAGTGCGGTTCGGTAGGAATTAGTGCCCCTGATGACAATATTCCTGGCAGTTCTTTGGAGGCAAAGCTAAGGAAGACATGGTGGGCAGCATCGGAGGCGAGCATCAAATGTCCTTAAGCTACAGCAGTATGCAGAAAAGACTTTTTTTAAAAAAGTTTTATAGATTTATTTATTTATTTGAGAGGTAGAGCTACAGATAGAGGGAAGGTCAGAGAGAAAGGTCCTCCATCCACTGTTCACTCCCTAAATGGCTGCAACAGCCGGAGCTGGGTTGATCCGAAGCCAGGAGCTTCCTCTGGGTTTCCCACGCAGGTGCAGGGACCCAAACACTTGGGCCATCTTCCACAGCTTTCCCAGGCCATAAGCAGAGAGCTGGGTTGGAAGAAGAGCAGCTGGGACTAGAGCCGGCACCCATATGGGATTCTGGCACTGCAGGCAGAGGATTAACCTACTATGCCACAGTGCCAGCCCCAGGAAAGACATTTTTACAGGGCGTTTTAGTTACAAGGGTAGGGACTAAAGAGGAAAGTGGAACTGGCATCTGGAAACCTGAGGCACTGGGAAACAGGTGGCTGTGACTGAGAATGTGTAGGAAAATGATCAGGCCTTGATCAGGCCTTGATCATGGTCAGGGGTCACTTTCTCAGCCTGGCTAATACAGTCCAGTGGCATTTCAGGAAATCCAGATAGAGCTAATATCAGAGCCTCTGGAAGGTGTAGGAGTCCTCGGTTGCCCTGTACATTCATTTCCGGTCTTCCATGAGCTCTCTGAGTTGGAGAACCTTGTAGAAGGCTGGTGTCTTCCTGGACTGCTGCACAACTGAATTGGAGGCAGAAGGAAGTGTATTATTACTAGTTGGTAGCCAGGCTGTTAACATGCATCACACACACACACACACACACACACACACACACACACACACATACACATAACACATACCATCCCGTGGTGCAAGAGTACCAGGTTAGTAAATGATACAGTCATTTGGGGAGTCTGTAATCTGCTTGAAAATTAGATAATTAAATCACAGCTTTTGAGAGCTTTTGGTTGGGCTGGTGGCCAGAGTTTATCTATTTTTTTGCCCTTTTAGCTTTTTTCCTCTGCTAAATAGATGTGAATATGATAAAAAATTAGTTACTTTTCAGAATGTTTAAGTGCATGAATGAGTGATTCTTAAATTTCTTGGGAGTCCATATTTCTATGGTCTGTTAAATGTACCTCATTTATTTAAATAAAGACCCAAATCACAGGAATGCATGACAGACAGATTTGCCCTGCTCGTTTTTTAAAATACTGCATTAGAAATTCAATAAAGAAGTGAAAATAATCAGGTTACAACAATTCTCCACCACATTACAGAGTGTGGAGAATAAACTGCTTCGTGCATGCCTTGTCCATTCGTGCCATTTCCATGTCAGTGTCTGGCACTGTGCTGGACCCTCTCATGCTAACTCATGGTGGAGTGAGTGAGAGAAGAGGAAGCAAAGGTATCCATCCCTTGGCCAAGTGTTTGGGCCCATGCACCCATGTAGGAGACTAGAGGAAAGCTCCTGGCTCCTGGCTTTGGACTGGCCCAGCTCTGGCTATTATGGCCATTTGCAGCGTGAACCAGAGCATGGAAAATCTTTCTCTCTTCTCTCTCTCTCTCTCTCTCTCTCTCTCTCTCTGTAACTCTGCTTTTCAAGTAAGCAAATAAATCTTTTTTAAAAACTTAGAAACTTAGGTTATAATTTTAAAAAGGAAAAAGATACCCATCCTTTTCTAGTGGTTGTTGCCACCAGAGTCTGGAGAGGTCCTGGGCAGTGCTGTGATGCCCCTGGGAAGATGCCCCAGGAGACAGGGCCAGAGACTTGCTTTCTCTCTGCTGCAATTTAGAATTGCCAGTGAGTGGTGACAATTAAAACAGATCAGCTTGTATTCTTTTTTAAAAAATATTTGTTTATTTGAAAGTCAGAGTTACAAAGAGAGAGGGAAAGAAAGAGGAAGAGATATTCCATCTGCTGGTCCATTCCCCTGGTGTCTACAATGACCAGGGCTGGACTAGGCTGAAGCCAGGAGATTCATTCAGGTCTCCCACATGGTTGGCAGGGACCCAAACATGTGGGCCATGTTCTGCTGCTATTCCCAGGACATGAGCAGAGAGCTGGATTGGAAGTGAAACAGCTGGAGACATAAGGGATGCTGGTGTTGGTACCACAGGTGGCAGCTTTCCTCGCTACACCAGAGTGACCAGCCCATTTATTGCTCTTTTAAAAGTCTGTGTGAGAGTCTGTGCCCCTTATTGCCCACTCTCTGGACAGGTTGCTCTCAACAACCCATCCTTGGAATAACAGTGGCCCTGTGGGCCTAACCCTTAAGATGCAGTACATTTGCGTAGAGTGTTTGGGATTTATGTGTAGAATGAAAGAAGAGAGAAATGGTATTACTTCTTTAATTTTCACACAGTTTTCCATCACTTTCCTTCCCATAGTGCCTTTGGCAAGTCACAGGTTTTTGGTTTTTTGTTTGTTTACTATTTTTATATTTATTTGAAAGAGTGGTATAGAGAGGGAGAGAATGGAGCACATGTGAGAAAGCACGCTTCCATTCATAGGTTTGCTCCCAGATGGCTGCAATGGTCAGGACTAGACCAGGCTGAGCCAGGAGCCAGGAACTCCATCCAGATCTCCCACGTGGTTAGTCAGGGCCCAAGCACTTGGGCCATCTTTGCCTTCCCAAGCTCATTAGCAGAAGCTGGATTGGAAGCAGAGCAGCTGGGACTTGAACCATGGGATGCTGGCGTCATAGGTGGCAGCTTAACACAGCGCACCACAGTGCCAGCCCCCAATTTGCAGTTCTTAAACCAGTACTGGGAGAAGGAAGGCAGATGTCATCTTAGTTCTGTATCAAGTATTTATATAAAACCAAAAATTGTGACAGTCTTGAACTTTCTGTCTAGCTGCCTCATCCCTCCTGTGTATTATATGTGTGTCTCAGATCATTGATGTTCCAACTTTTAGAATTTGAGAAGAAGAAAAATTTCAGAGAATGGAGTCTTCCTTCCAACACCAAACACAGTACTTCATATTTAAAGTGTGTAAAGGGAAAGCTTTTTCTCCCAAGAGTTTGGTAGTGGATCCGGAAGTGGAATTCCAGAGGGTGACCACAGTGCTCCCACTGATGCCCTGACCAAACCAGGGAGAGTGTCTCAGGAGAAAGGGAGGTGCAAGGGGGACGTTGTCAAGCTGCTTGACCGAGCTGGGTACTTCGTGTCCATTTCATCCTTAAACACAGCCCTGTCAAGAATGCACCCCTTCCACGGGAGAGGAGCCTGAGGCTCAGGGATGTGCAACTCAAGGGGCAGGAGGTTGGCCTGGCTGCAGAGGGCAGGTTTGCCTTCCTCCTAGGGCAGCAGGTGTTTCTTGGTTTTCTTTGTATGAAGCCTTGAAATTCTGGATAATCACTAAACCTACTGGCTCTCAGGCCTGCTTCTGTGTCTTTTGCACGCACACAGAGAGACTCACAAGTTTAAAGAAAGCAGGTTTTTGGTCATTTCCTGTGTCCTGCAGATGTCTTTCCTGTCCACTAGTGGTCCTTAGCCTGCCTTCACACTTTGGTCCTGGTCTGGAGAAAGCCCGAGTATGCGAGTGCTTCTATTGGCAGGTGGCCCCTGGCAGTCGCACCTTGCCCTCCAGGCAGTCTGTCTTGTTCAGTCCTCATAAGATACCCTTCACACTACTGATTTATGCTAAAAGTATCCTAATGTTTCTGACAGCTCATGTGTGACATGAATAGAATCCCTATTTCTCAGAGCTTCTCTCCCGATACTGCTGATAGGGCTATATCTCTTGGTGTCATTGCAGTGGAGATTCTGATGGTAACATATTGGTTCTGGGTCACTGGTTCTGTCTACAACAATAGGTTGGAACAGAGTAGCAAAGGTTAATTAGGTTTGTCCATCAAGGTGTATGTGGTATGGATGCTTTGGTACTTCGGGTCCTAAAATCAAAGCCTCTGAGTGTGTGGTTTGGGCTTCTTGACTTCTCATTTTCAGACTATCACAACAAAAAGTTTTTTATTTGTTCCAGAAGCAGAGAAAACAGGAGATATTAAAGGCCAAAGACTGCAAGTGGATCTTTATAAAAAGCAGACATCTTCATTGAAATCAGAAAGATGGCTTGGTGCAGTCAGAGGATCAGGAGCTTCTGCCTCCCCCACATCATGCGTTTGGAAGTGGAACAGCTCCCTGATCTTTCTGAGCAGTTTCTCTCCATGTTAATGATCATCAGTAGAACTCAATGAGAGAGTAGGACAGATCATGTAGAATCTCCCAATAGATGCTCATTTTCCTCCTCTGAAATTTCATTTGACTTGTAGTCCTAGAACCAATATTTTATTATTTTTTAGACGTTTATGCATTTATATGAAATGTAGAGTTTGAGGGAGAGACAGTCTGCTGGTTTTCTCTCCAAACGGCTGCAACAGATTGGAAGCAGAACAGTGCCTTCACCCTTAGCTGTGTGGGAATCTCTTATAAGGGCCTGAGTCTACATAAATTCGTCTCCCTTTTTTCTCTTTGGTTCTGTCTTGGTGGGAGTGTGGGAGTAGAGGGCAGTCATCAGATGATCAGCTGAGAGAAAACACAGTGAGTGCTGTGGAGGAAGGTAATGAAATCAGGAGAGGGGCGGGCATTTGGCCACACACAGTTCAGATGCTCATCCAGATGCCCATGTCTCATATCAGGTACCTGGATTCAAGCTATGGCTCCCAAGTCCATCTTCCTGCAATTACAGACCCTGAGAGGCAGGTCCCTGCCACCCATGTGGGAGACTCAGATGGAGTTCCCAGCTCCTGGCTTCACCCTGACCCAGCCCTGGCTGTTGCAGGCATTTGGGGAGTGAACCAGCAGATGGAACTTCTCTCTTTCTTTTTTTCTTTCTCTTTGCCTCTTTGCTTCTCAAATAAATACATAAATAAAAATAAAGTTGGGGGCTGGCACTGTGGTGTAGAAGATAAAAGCCACTTCCTGCAGTGCTGGCATCCCATATGGGCACCAGTTCGAGTCCTAGCTGTTCCACTTCCTATCCAGCTCTCTGCTGTGACCTGGGAAAGCAGTAGAAGATGGCCCAGGTCCTTGAGCCCCTGCACCTGCATGGGAGACCTGGAGGAAACTCCTGGCTGCTGGCTTTGGAACAGCACAGCTCCAGCTGTTGCAGCCATCTGGGGAGTGGACCAGTGAATAGAAAACCTCTCTTCTCTCTCTCTTTCTCTCTCCCTCCCTCCCTCTGCCTCTTTGTAATTCTGCCTTTCAAATAAATAAATAAATCTTTAAAATAATAAAATAAAGTTAGAAGAGAGAAAACTAATCTCTAGAGGACTGGATGGGACAGGACAGGAAGTAGGGTGCTACAGATTTTAGCTGTGGGAATCTGCTTGTGTCCCATGGCTGAGCATTTGGCCTGTTGGTGTTTTAGTAACCGCCAAAATGTGTGTGTAATAGCAATCATTTTTAGCCTGTGTGTGAAAATCATTCTTCCCAGCTGTGACATGTGAAGTGCCAGAAGTTGGATGAGGTATGTATTTCAGGAGGTAAATGGGGCCTTTTGGGTGAAGCACCTGCATAGGTGAAGTCTGTGGTTAGCTGGGCATGGGAACAAGCATCCCATTTAGAGGACTGGAAAAGAAGCTTCTATTAAAATGGAAGAAATCACTGAATGAGGGCCAAAACTGGCCCCAGCTCCCACACTCAGTTTCCCCAGGAGACCTAGAGTTTCCCAGAGTTCTGTTTTCCTGTGTGAAAAGGTCTCTAATCAGAACAGCATGGTCACCCAGGTGTGGCTTTTGCAGTTTAAGACCATAAGCTGTGTCAGTGCAGGGGGTATCTTCACAGTGTTTGCGATGAGGAGTGTCATCCTGTCGCATGATTCTTCTCATGAGGACTCTTCCCTTCTGTCGACTCTACCTTCATGGGGCTGGGCCTCGCTGAATGAACCACTGACTAGACAGCAGTGTGGTCTTTACAGATCTTTCTTAGTCGTTCATCTGGATGGAAAGTGCAGTTTACTGTAAGACCAGATGCTCTTCCCATCTGAAGCACTAATAGACAACCTGTGAATAGTATTCAGGTTTTTTTTTTTAAAGAAGTACAATCAGATCATTTCTGTTTTGTTGAGATGTTATCGTTTCTGTCAAATAAGGTGGCTGGGGGCCGCACGGTGATGCAGTGGTTTAAGTCACTGTCTGCAATGCTGGCGTGCTGTATCGGAGTGCTGATTTGGATCCCAGCTGCTCCACTTCTGCTCCAGCTTCCTGGAGCAGGGAAAGCTGGGAAGATGACTCCTGCCTGGTCCCATGCCACCCATCTGAAAGACATGGGTGAATTTCTTGGTTCCTGGTTTCTACCTGGCCTGGACCCAGCCATTGCAGCCATCTGGGGAGTGAGCCAGTGGATGAAAGATATGTGTGTCTGTCTGTCTGTCTCTCTTCTGTCTGTCACTCTGCCTGTCAAATAAACAAACAAATTGAAAGAAAATCAGGTGGGTGAGGTGGGTGAAAGGTTGGGGTTTACTGCTCAGTAGTTTATGTGCTCCTGGCAGTTGGTGCTCCCCTGGGGTTGAGCCCCACTGGCCAGGCTCTCTTCTGTAGGTCATACTCCTCTGTGTTCAGAGACTCGGGGTGGGTAATAAGATTATAAAACATGCCTCTAGCTTGCCAGCTACCACACATGCTCATAATAATGGCACTCATAATTCACTGGAATCCTAGGTTTTAGCTTTTACTGGGGGTATTTGTTTAATTTAAAGGAATAAAAAAAAATAGAATCCCAAGAAGAAACAAGGCAGCATTGCATGAAGGGGAAAAATACAGACCCCCTTGGCAGAACTGAGCAGGTCCTCTGATTTGCTGGCAACATCTGTCCCTCAGGGGACCTTTGCTGTTTTCTTGTAGCTGGGAGTGAGGGGCTGAGCGCCAGAGGGTGGAGAAGTAGGTGAGTTAAGGGCTGGGTGTCTCTGCCTTGGTGAGACAGGGATGGAGGCGGGTGATTCTTCATTGTGGGGATTGTCCTGTTGCTGCCTTCCTGGCCTTGGCTGCCAGATGTCCCTCAGATGTGACCATCAAGTGCCTCCAGACACTACCAGATGCCCCCTGGGGGGGGGGGGCACAGCCTCCAGGTGAGAACTACAGATTCTAAAGCCTTTGTTGTCTACCAGTTCTGTCTAAGCCATAAATATCAGGATTGTGATGATTATAATGATTTTAATTGGAAGGGAGCAAGATATGATTTGGGGTTTTTAATTGTATTCCGCCACACCTTTTCCTAGGCCTTTGGGAAGTTCTAACTTCTGCTTCAGCAGTTGTCCTGTGCTCTGGGAAACACAGGGCCGTCCTTCTTCCTTGGGTGCAGTTTGTCATGTGAATGAGCATTTGTGGATTATTCTCTGAGCTGGATGTAGCTGGAGTGATAGATGACCTCAGTGAGCTCACATTTTAGTAACCTCAAATGGAGTCCGACCCTTTGTATCTTTTTCTTCCCTAGCTGGAAGTCTTTTTATAGTTCAGTGATCTTGAGGATTCATGGGAAAAATTGAATGTTTGTATACATATAACTTAATATCTGTTTGCAAATAATTCTTGTAATTTGATAGTTTTTTAGAACATATAATTAACATGGGAAATAAGTATATGCCTAGATTTGAAACTGTGTCTTTTCCAGTAACAAATAAAATAGGCCTCTTCCATTCATCCAGAGCTCTCCTCGAATAATATTCACATTGGGATTGGCAGCAGTTGACTAGACTTGACCGTTAGCATTTTAAAATCAGTATGGGGATGTTGGTGTTTCCTGCTTCTCAGGTGTGTGGAAGGAGTGATGGTAGCAGTAGTTGCCTGCTTCTCAACCTTGGTGTCATGTTAGAATTACCTGGAGAGCTTTGAAAAGACCTAGGGTGGCTGGTTTCATGGCACAGTGGGTTAAATCGCTTTATGTAATACCAGCATCCCCCTGTGGGTGCTGGTTCAAGCCCCTCTGCTCCACTTCTGATCCAGCTGCTGCTAATGCACCTGGGAAAGCAGCAGAAGATGACCCAAGTTCTTGGGCCCCTGCACCCACATGGGAGGCTCAGAAGAGGCTCCAGGCTCCAGGCTCCTGGCATTGACCTGGCCCAGCCCTAGCCATTGCAGCCATTTGGGGAGTGAACCAGCAGATGGAAGACTTCTATCTCTGTTTCTCCCTCTCTTTCTGTAACTCTGCCTCTCAAATGAAAGAAAGAGAGAAAGGAAGGAAGGGAGGGAGAGAAAAGACCTAGGACCCTGGTTCGTCACAGTCCAGTTAAATTGTATGCTTTGGTGGGGAGGCTACACCCCAGTACTGGGCCCCCTCCTCTCATTGTTCTACTAGGAGTCAAGGTTCAGCACCAGTGCACATTTTTATAAATAAACTTTTATTGGCACACAGCCGTGCCCATTTCTTTAGCAATGGCTTAGAGAATGTATGGCTTGCAAAGCCTAAAGTATTTACCGTTTGGCGTTTACAATAAAACATTTGCTGACCCTACTCTAGACTATGGAATGTTTTTCCAGCATTTTCTCTCTCTCTCTCTCTCTCTCTTTTTTTTTTTTTTGGACAGGCAGAGTTAGACAGAGAGAAAGGTCTTCCTTTTTCCATTGGTTCACCCCCCAAATGGCTGCTACAGCCGGCGCTGCACCAATCCGAAGCCAGGAGCCAGGTGCTTCCTCCTGGTCTCCCATGTGGGCGCAGGGCCCAAACACTTGGGGCATCCTCCACTGCCCTCCCGGGCTATAGCAGAGAGCTGGACTGGAAGAGGAGCAACCGGGACAGAATCCGGCACCCCAAATTGGAACTAGAACCCAGTGTGCCAGCACCGCAGGTGGAAGATTAGCCTAGTGAGCCACGGCACCGGCCCAAACATCTTTAAAAGATGCTTTGTATAAACTTTTTATAAAGTGTGTGAATTTTTGGCCGGCGCCGTGGCTCAACAGGCTAATCCTCCGCCTTACAGCACCGGCACACCGGGTTCTAGTCGCGGTTGGGGCGCCGGATTCTGTCCTGGTTGCCCCTCTTCCAGGCCAGCTCTCTGCTGTGGCCCAGGAGTGCAGTGGAGGATGGCCCAAGTGCTTGGGCCCTGCACCCCATGGGAGACCAGGAAAAGCACCTGGCACCTGGCTCCTGCCATCAGATTAGCACGGTGCGCCGGCCGAAGCACGCCGACTGCGGCGGCCATTGGAGGGTGAACCAACAGCAAAGGAAGACCTTTGTCTCTGTCTCTCTCTCTCTCTCACTGTCCACTCTGCCTGTCAAAAAAAAAAAAGTGTGTGAATTTTTATTTTATTTAAAGATGTATTTACTTGAAAGGCAGTTACAGAGAAAGAATGAGAGAGAGAGAGAGAGAGAGAGAGAGAGAGAGAGAGAGAGATCTTCCATCCACCTAATCCCCAAATGGCTGCAATAGCCTGGGCTGGACCAAGCCAATGCCAGGAACCAAGATCTCCATCCAGAACTCCCACAGGAGTGGCAGGGGTCCAAGCACTTGGACCATCTTCCTCTGCTTTCCCAGGCAAATTAGCAGGGTGTTAGACTGGAAGTGGAACAGCAAGGACAATGCTGGCACCTGTATAAACTTTTGAAAAGGGTTAAAGTTCTGCAGAGCTTTCAGGCTCAAATCTTATCTGGGTTTTCGTTTGTTTTTGTACACAGAGAAAATTGAAAAGCACTTTGCTCGAACAACTGACTTGCAAATATTGTCAGGCCTGAAGGATATGTGACTAACTCAGCACTCAGGCTGGGAGACCCCATTCTTTATACCATCGCATTCAGTTCTGGAGGGGTGGTCCCTTGATTCTAATTCCTGATTCGTTACTCAGGCTGTGTAATTGACCTGTGGGAAGTCTGTGGGGGCAGAAATGGCTCTTCAGTTCACAGTGTGCTTTGAGTTTATTACCACTGCAGCAGTTCTGCATGGCAACCGACCCCTGAAGAAAACAATTTCAGCTCTGGGTGATTTTTTTTTTTTTTTAAGTTTCATTTAATTGAAAGGCACAGAGAGAGGAGGAGGGCGATCTTCCATTCACTGGTTCATTTCTCAGAGTCAGTGCTGGGCCAGACCGAATCCAGGAACCAGGAGCCAGGAGCTCCACCCAGACCCCCCATGCAGATGACAGGAACCCGAATCTTTGGGCCATCATCTGATGCATTCCTAGGCATGTTAGCAGGAAGCTGGATCAAGAGCAGGGGAAGCACACTCCAGTATGGATGCCAGCCACGCTGCAAGCAGTGGCTTAACCTGTTGCACCACAGTACCCACCTGCACTCTAGGGGAATTTTATCCATAAAAGTTACCCATGAAAATTAAAAGCTGCTATTTGCATAATTTCTACTCCATCCCCCACCTTCAGGTGGGAACTTTATAGTTGTAAACAACTGGTAAGCAGAGATTTTGTTTGTCTAAGAGTGTTTTAGAAGGTCCTTCCAGAGGGTCTGAGTGTGAGAGAGCCCTTTGTGACCAAAACAAGATTTGGAGGCCAGCAGCATTTCTGAAGAGCTTGTCAGGTTCTCAGGCCCACTCAGACAGTCTCTTCAGAATCTGCATTTAAAAGAAAAGATTTAATTATTTGAAATGCAGAGTGACAGAGTGAGGAACACACATGCAGAAAGAGATCTTCTGTCTTCTGATTCACTCCCAAATGGCTACAAAGGCCAGGGCTGGGCCAGACTGAAGCCAGGAATCTGAAATTCCATCTAGGTCTCCATCGTGGGTGCAGGGCTATCTTCAGCTGCCTTCCAAAGTACACTAACAAGGAGCTGGTTCAGAGGTGGAGTAACCAGGATTCAATCCAGCACTTGCATATGGGATGCCAGCATTGGTAGCTTAACCTTCCACAGTGCTGACCCCAGAATCAGCATTTTAACAGGATCCCCAGGGCATTTGCACACCCATTAGACAAGCCCTGGGAAGCAGTGGCTTAATTAATCCCTGGATTCTGTGTAGTAAACCACTCCCTTGGATTATCCTGCCCTCTTAAATAATGCTATGGCTTTGGCTCCGTGGCTCAACAGGCTAATCTTCGGCCTAGCGGCGCCAGCACACCAGGTTCTAGTCCCGGTTGGGGCACCAGATTCTGTCCCGGTTGCTCCTCTTCCAGGCCAGCACCTGGCTCCTGCCTTTGGATCAGCGCGGTGCGCTGCCCGCAGCGCACCAGCTGCAGCGGCCATTGGAGGGTGAACCAACGGCAAAAGGAAGACCTTTCTCTCTGTCTCTCTCTCTCTCACTGTCCACTCTGCCTGTCAAAAATAAATAAATAAATAAATAAATAATGCTATGGCTCCTTAATGGAGTGGCCTAACTTGGGCTCCCTCATTATGGTAGCAGCAAGTCTCCCCCTCTTTTTGGAAGACAGATTTATTTATTTACTTATTTGAAAAGCAGAAAGAAGAGAAATAGAGGTCTTCCATCCCCTGGTTCACTCCCCAAATGGCTACAGCAGCCAGAGCTGTGCCAGACCAAAGCCAGGAACTAAGAACTTTATCCAGGATTCCCACATGGGTGACAGGGACCCAAGTACTTGGGCCATCTGCTGCTGGTTTCCCAGGCATATTAACAGGGAGCTGGATTGGAAGTAGGGGCTGGGACTCAAACATGGCCTATGTGGGATGCCTGTCACAGGTGGCAGCTTTACCTCCTATGCGACAGTGCTGGTCCCAGTTGACTTTTACTTAAAAGTGAATATCAGGTAAGTTTGATTTTTAGAACTGCATTTTTTTAAAAAAAACGTTTTGAGAAGCTTGGTGACACAGAGTAATCCCATTTGATGGTTCACTCTTCACATGCCTGCAACAGCTGGGACTGGGCTAGACTGAAGCCAGGAGCTCAAAATTCAGTTCAAGTTTTCCGAGTGGCAGGGACCCAACTACTTGAGCTGTCTCCTGCTGCCGCCTAGTGTGTGCATTATCAGGAAGCTGGAATTGGGAGTGAAGCTAGGCCTTGATCCCAGGCCCTCTGATGTGGGTTGCAGGTGCTGAACCAACAGCTTAATGGCTAGGCCAAACAACCTAGCCTTAATTTGATTGATTGAAGGCAGTACACATCACTGGAGTCTGGCTGTGTTCTTGCCTGAATATAATGATCATGGGGTCAGCGCTGTGGCATAGTGGGTAAAGCTGCCCCCTGCAGTGCTGGCATTCCCATATGGGAGCAAGTTTGAGTCCTGGCTGGTCCACTTCCAATCCAGCTCTCTGCTATGGCCTGGGAAAGCAGTGGAAGATAGCTCAGGTCCGTGGGCCCCTGCACCCAAGTGGGAGACCTGGAAGAAGCTCCTGGCTTCTGGCTTCAGATCAACGCAACTCTGGCTGTTGTGGCCATTTGGGGAGTGAACCAGCAGATAGAAGACCTCTCTCTCTCTCTGCCTCTGCCTCTCTGTAACTCTGCCTTTCAAATAAATAAATAAATCTTTTTAAAGATTTAAAGAAAAGATAATGACTGTGAGTTGACTGCTCAGTGTCTGTCCCGGAGTTCATGCAGGAAACAGAATAATTCCAGAGGCTGGTTGAAGTGGACCTTTCCACAGTCAGCCCAAGTGGGAGCCCTTCTAAGCTAACAGGTCACGTCATTTTAGCTTTGAATGAAGAAGTCAGGAAGCTCCAGGGAGCTGCTCCTTACATAAAAGCCGCCTTCTAGTCCCAAAGGCAGGGTCTGCTTGCCAGAAAAACAAATGACTGCCTGGCCCACGTGTCAGCTTCCCCTGCTGCTAGAGAGACGGCTTGTGCCTTCCCGTTCTCACCCCGTGTGTCCAGTTAACAGAATCCAAATCACCTGCAGCGTGCGGACCCTGAACTTCATCCCTTGCCACAGGGAAAGCCTGGAAGGAGGTGGGAGTGGGCGCTGGATGACAGGGTCCAACACAGCATCACACCAATGGCAGGAACTTCCCTTTTCACACAGCCTGCCTGTTGTACGGTCAGTTGGGGTTTTCTTATATTTAAATTTTATTTTATCTGAGAGGCAGAGAGAGACCTCCATCTGCTGCTTCCCTTTACCAAATAACCAGAAACTGGGAATCCAGTCCAGGTGGCAGGGGCTCAGGTACCAGAGCCATCACAAGCTGCCTCCTATGCTGTACAGTGGCAGGAAGTGGAATCAGGAGCAGGGCTGGGATTCAAGCCAGGCACTCCTGTACAGGGTGCAGCATGCTTCCCAAGCAGCAACTTGATCTCTGCACCCAATACCCACCCTTTACGGTCATTTTGGATGTTTCCCTCCTATAAACACTGTCAGGTCACCAAGATACAGGGCCAGTTTTATACATATGGATAGGGCAAGAGGTTTGGCAACTTGTCCCGGTCAAAGAAGTGAGGAGGCATTTCAGCAGATCATATTGGCCCCTACAGAGTGCTCTGCCCCCTGCACCACCCTGTCCTCTGCAGCACTTGTTAACCAAGCAACATGGCACCAGGGGGCACTTTCCAGGGGACCCCAAACCAGAAACGGCACCTTCAGGAGGGATAGTTGTAGTATTTCTGGGGCCAGTGCACCAGAAGGTTGCGTTCCTGGGACAAGGTACTTTCACATTCAATAGGCTGTTCTCAACTAAGGAAATAAAATTATTAAAGAATTAGGCAACTTTAAAAAAATACATTTATTTGAAAGGCAGAGTTACAGGGGACAGAAGGACAAAAAGGGAAAGGGAGATCTTCCTCTTGTTGGTTCACTTCCCAAATGGTTACAATGGCCAGGGCTAGGCCAGGTCAAAGCATGGAGCCTGGAACTCTGTTCACTTCTCCCATGTGGGTGGCAGGGGCCCAAGCTCTTATCTTCCACTGCTTTCCCAGGCCAGTAGCTGGAAGCTTGATTGGAAGTAGAGCCACCAGCACTCAGACTCATGCTAATGTGGAATGCTGGCAGTGTAGGCAGTTCAATGCCAGCCCAAGAACTGGGCAATTTTTGTAGGAATTTTTTTTTAAAGATTTTATTTATTTATTTGACAGGTAGAGTTATAGACAGTGAGAAAGACAGAGAAAGGTCTTCCTTCCATTCGTTCACTCCCCAAATGGCCACAACAGCAAGAGCTACGCTGATTCAAAGCCAGGAGCCAGGTGCTTCCTCCTGGTCTTCCATGCAGGTACAGGGGCCCAAGCACTTGGACCATCTCCACTGCCTTCCCGGGCCACAGCAGAGAGCTGGACTGGAAGAAGAGCAACCGGGACTAGAACTGGTGGCCATATGGGGTGCCGGTGCCGCAGGCAAAGGATTAACCTAGTGTGCCACGGTGCCAGCCCCTTTTGCAGGAATTTTAAAGTATGATTTCAGCTCAGTGTGTTCCTTCTTCCACCCCCTCTTTTTTTTTCTTAAGCAGATGAAAAACCCAGAGAACCGCCACCCCGTGAGTTCGCAGTACAGGATGCATTCTTACTACCCACCTCCTTCTTACCTGGGCCAGAGTGTTTCGCAGATCTTCACATTTGAGGACGGCCCGTCGTACTCGGAAACCAAAGCAAGTGGTAGGTGTCTGGGTTTGGGGTGGACAGAAGCTGCACATCAGTGGGGAGCTGTTGGGAAGTTTATAGCTGGCTGAAAGAAGCATCCTTTAAAGCCTGTAGTTATGGAATGGCTTGGCTGACTTAGTACTCTGTGGATACCTGGAGTGACAACAATAAGGTGAGAGGCTTCCATTCAAAAACTGAAAATGCGTTTTCTAGAGGATCAATGTGAAATGCAGGGCCATTTCTGATGTGGCTGAAGCCGTGTTATTTTTTGTGAAGTGAGTTTCTATATACTGAGGACTTGTTTCCTAAAGTTTCTCATTTTGAAATTGAAGATGTATTCATCTTTTGGGTAGAGAGAGAATACAATAACATAATAAACATTTTTTAATACAATGGATCTCAGAGTTTATGCAGTCACAGTATAAATAACTCTGATATTATGGCTTTAAAATAAAAAATGACTGTTTAATGAACCAAAGCCCTTTGAAATGCACAATTCCTCAACTTCAATTTTAACCTTCTCCCCAGCATTTACCGTGTGATGATAGGCATGACTGCTGTGTAGTTCTAGATCCTGTTTTTTAAATTCTTTATAGGTAGGCATCACCTTTTCATCTAGGAGAGTGAGGAGTATATACAACCACAGTAGACGGTAGAAATCAAGGCAGGAAGAAGTGACTTGAAAGAGAAACTGATTTGCTAACACTTGGGCCTGCACTACATAAAGAGAGGTTTGTTTTCTAAACAAATTGTGTAGTGAACTGGGTCCTTTTTATTTTTTTTTAAGATTTACTTGAAATGCAGAGTGAAAAAGAGAGAAACAGATTTTCCATTTGCTGGTTCATTCCCCAAATTGCTGCAGCTGGGCCAGGCCAAAGCCAGGAGCCCAAAGCTTCATCTAGGATTCACACATGGGTGACGGTGGCCTTAGTAATTGGGCCATCTTCCATCTTTGCTGCTTTTCTATGTGCAGTGGAAAGGAGCTGGGTCGGAAATGGAGCAGCCAGGATGGGAATCTGTGCTCTGGTAGGGGATGCCAGTGTTGCAGGCCATGGCTTAGCCCACTGCCCTACAATGCCACCCTGAACTAGTTTCTTTGTATAGGAAATGTTTAAAAGATGAGAATAAGGATCATGCTTTGATTTTCAAATTCAGAACAAAAAACTAGTAAAAAGCTCTGAAAGTTATGCATTGTTCACTTTTATAAAATAAATAAAAGCTTCCATTAGTAAGGAAACTAGGAGTCAGAGGAATGCATCAGTTTGTCATAGGCTAAAATATATATTGTTGGCTGCATTTTCACTTTTATTAATAATCACCTCCTTTGGGAGTGGACACACACCTCTGTTTTATAAACATTCATGATTTATGATAAATACACATATGATCTTTCTTACTGCCTTTGATCCTGTGTATTTTTCTGGAGTATAAGCTTCATAAGGAGAGAGCACATCTCCCATACCTTTTTATCTTCTGCTGTCTTATTGGTTGGTAGAGTTGATGAATGAATAAATGAATCCCAGATTATTTTTCACTTGAAAGGTCAGAATCCCAACTCATGATTGTTACCCTGATGGAGCCAGGGCACGGACTGGGGATGAACCATTAGCAGACACATTTGTTCATTCAAAAAATTAGGAAAGAAGGCCATTTCCAGGGAGAAATTGCATGAGCTTCTTACTCCAGGAATAATGGAATATTTTTAGAAGCACTGGCATTCTTGAGACAAAGATATAAATTCAGAGCAGGACTAAGACAAAAATATAAGAGAAAATTTATTAGAGCAGAGAGGAACAGATTTGGAGAGGAGCTGGAGGTGTTTAAATTTATGGCAGAAAAGGAAGCGACTAAGATGGAAAGAGGTTACAGTCCAGGAAAGAAAAGACCAACTGTACCAGTGTTGATAGGAACAAAATCTGGGGATGTCTTTAAACCTACTGGGCAATGTGTACATTTGAAATTGGGGTTCTAACTCATTCATAAATGATCGGGAGGCTCAAGCTCCAGAAATGAGGGAGGTAGAACTACAGTGGACTCTGAGTTCTATTATGGTAGTGAATATGAATTAATAGAAAATCCAAATCCTGGCTCATTTTTGGAATAAATGTGACTTTATGACTTCTAAATATGTGCCATGTTGCAGCTTCTGTGGTTCATGAAATGTTTAAAAAGACCTGGGGGCCGGTGCTGCAGCTCACTAGGCTAATCCTCCGCCTGCGGCACTGGCACCCTGGGTTCTAGTCCCGGTCAGGGCGTGTATTCTGTCCCAGTTGCTCCTCTTCCATTCCAGCTCTCTGCTGTGGCCCGGGAAGGCAGTAGAGGATGGCCCAAGTCCTTGGGCCCTGTACCTCCATGGGAGACCAGAAGGAAGCACTTGGCTCCTGGCTTCAGACTGGCGCAGTGCGCCGGCTGTAGCGACCATTTGGGGGGGTGAACCAATAGAAGGAAGACCTTTCTCTCTGTCTCTTTCTCTCTCTCTCTCTCTCTCTCTCTCTCTCTCTCTCTCTCTCTCTGTCACTGTCTAACTCTGCCTGCCAAAAAAAAAAAAAAAGACCTGAGAAAGGAGAGGGGAGATTGTGTTCAGGAACAAGGAGATGGCACTGGTCCTTTCTGGGGACATGAGAGCCCGAGTTTTATCATCAGCTTTGGCACAGAAGGGAGCACGTTAGGGTATAGGTGGGCCCTCTGGCAATAGGGCTGAGGCTAGGGCAGGATGAGGGGAATGGGGATGGGGATGGGGACATCAGTATATTTGTTTTTGAGGAGTTGGCAAATGCCAGCTGATAACCAGTTCCATTCAGTAGTTCTATCAAGGTGAGTTGAGAGTTTCTGGTTGCTTGCTTGCTTTAATGAGTAAGTTACGATTTCTTTTTTTTTTAATATTTTATTTATTTATTTGAGAGGTAGAGTTACAGACAATGAGAGGGAGAAACAGAGAGAAAGGTGTTCCGTCCTTTGGTTCACTCCCCAGTGGCCACAATGGATGGAGCTGTACCAATCCAAAGCCAGGAGCCAGGTGCTTCTTCCCAGTTTCCCACATGGGTGCAGGGGCCCAAGGACTTGGGCCATCTTCTGCTGCTTTCCCAGGCCACAGCAGAGAGCTGGACTGGAAAAGAAGCAACTGGAACTAGAACCCGGTGCCCATATGGGATGCCAGCACCACAGGCGGAGGATTAACTTACTGTGCCGCAGTGCCAGCCCCCCCCCCTTTTAAGATTTTATTTATTTATTTGAGAGGTAGAGTTACAGATAGTGAGAGGGAGAGACAGAGAGAAGGGGTTAAGATTTCTAAAAAGCATGTCAGTTATCTAAGTGGAGACTTCCAAACTGAGAAAGTTTTCAGAAGGTTTAATGTTTTATTCAGTCTCACATATAAATTTGTTCATTAAATTCATGTTTCTCAGTTTCTGTAAAGATAATCTTGGCCTTATCATCTAAAGAACTGAGTCCATATAGTTCACAGGGATGGTGGGGTTGGGTCCTGTAAGATGTTGTAAGCCGTTGCAACACTTGGTGTTTATTTCTAGTGAAATGGGGAGCCATGGGAGGGTTTTGAGCCAAGTGGTGTGCCTGGTGATTTTTAAATAGCACTCTGATTACTGTTTTAAGAACAGACTGTAGGGATGCAAAGGGAGAAGCAGGGAAATGAGTTTGACTAAGGCTGTGGCTGTAATTCTGGCAAAAGAGGGTAGTGGCTTAGTCAGCATGCAGGCATGGCGGTGGTGACAAATGGTGAAAATTGGATGTGTCTAAAAGATGAAACCAGCAAGATTTGCTGATGGATTTGGGATGTGACAGAGAAAGAGAGAAGGGTCAAAGGATGTCTGCACATTTTTTGAGCTGACCAAGTAGGAGATCAGAGTTTCCACTTACTGGGGGTAAAGAAGACCATGGGAAAATAAGGGTTTGTGAGAATTAGGAAATTAGTTTTGAACATGTAAAGTCTGAGATGTTTATGAGCCATCCTAGTGAACAGCCAAGTGGGAATTAGATATATGAATCTGAGGGGAAATATCCCTGCTAGAGATGGGAATTTGGAAGTTCATTGTATAGATTTTATTTGAAGATGGAGTGGGGCGGAATTGTCAAGAGAAATGAATGTAGATGGAGAATAAAGACCAAGGACTGAGCCTTGGGACCCTCCAGTGGTCAGAGCTCTAGTAGATAGGGAGGACCAGCAACAGGGAGCAATGAGCAGTCCATGAGAGAGGAGTGAAGCTGCAGGTGTGTGGCATCTTGGAAGCCAAGGACAACTATTTCAATAATTAGAGCCAAATAATACTGATGGGTTCAGTGACATAAGGGCTGGGGTTGACCATTGGTTGTTGACAGGGGGAAATGACCAGTGACCTTGCTGAGTGGCCACTTGAATGGGGCAGTGGGAATCAGAGCCTGACTGTATTCAGGAGTGGGAGAGAGGGATTGGGCAGTGAGTATGGACCCCTCTTCAAGGAGCTTTGCGGTAAGACAGTACAGAAGCAGGCAGGAACTGGAGGGGATGAGTTCAAGGAGGAGCAGTGCTCTTTTGTTACAGGGAGAGATGGCTCCATGTGGAGCAGTCCAGTAGGGGGAAGTTGTGCTGGCGCAGGGTGTGCGTGGGGGCACACTTGCCTAGCAGTGACCTGAGAAGCAGCACAGGTTGAGCATCTCTAGAGCAGGGCCGTGTGTGGTGGGAGTTTGTCCAGGAGGAGCGCAGGGAAAGGAATGAGAGGAAGCAGAGACCACCTTGCAGTTTGATAGACTTATTTTATGTCTGTTGAGTCTAATAGAAGTTAGGGCTTGTGTAGTTTTGTCTTTTGTTTTCTAGTAATTTCTTTTTTTATTGAAGGAAAATCCACCTAACACAAAAATTAACCATTATAGTTTTAGTACACTTAAATTGCTGGGCAATTGTCCTACCCATGACCAGTAAGTAGTTACTCCCCATTCTCTGTTTCCTGAGCCGTAATCCGCTGTGAGTTCTTCCACCTTGTAGCATGGATCAGTATGTTATTCCATGTAGTGGCTGAATAGTATTCCATGACATTTTGTTTATCCATTTATCAGTTCGTGTACATTTGGATTGTTTGTCTCTTTTGACTATTGTGACAAAAGAATGTTATGACATTCGTGCACAAGTCTTTGAGTACCTGTTTTCAGTTCTTCTTAGCATAAACATGGGGTGGAATGCTGGGTCATTGGCAATTCTATATTTGGTGTTTTCAGGAGCGCCAAGCTTTTCTGTGGTTGCTGTACTATGTCCACTCCCACTATGATGTATGAGGGTTGCAGTTCCTTCACATCCTTACCAATACTTGTTTTCTGTGTGTGTTTTCCCCACTATGGCTCTAGTGATTCATTTTTATTGTATTTTATAAAATGTCACAGCAGGGTGGATTAGAAATTGAAAAAAGAAAAAGAAACAGTGCAAATTCCTCCCCACAGAAAGAATTTGAAAATCATTGATCTGGTGCCCAAGTGGAGGGTTGGCTTGGTTGCAGTGTAGTCAGTTCCTAGTAACAAGTGCAGTCTCTTTGGCAAGTGGGGATTGCAACATCCTGGAAATGATACCTCCTCCTCCCTTCGGGATGAACAAGCACACATGCCCATAGGTGGGTAGCTTTTGTATCTGTAAATAGGCATTGTTCTCTATAGGTTGGACTCTTTCTTTAAAAAATTATGTATTGATTTTACTTGTTTCAATGAGATACAAACAGGCATTTTCCATCTGCTGGCTCATTTCTCAATGCCCATAACAGCCAGGGATGGATTCTTGAGAATGAATCTTTGGTGTATAGCTGGTTAACACCTGTAAAACGATTTAGATTTAACATGGTACAGGTGAACATACCTAGATTGCTTTGTTTATTTTGCAGTGTCAGTGTAAAAGTCAGAAATGGTGCCTCCTGTTTTGTTTTGTTTTGTTTTCTTCCTTAGCTTCCTTTTGTGTCCATGGCAGCCTCCTGTGTCTACCCGCAACCTTCCTTCATTCCAGCCTGTGTTCTTTCCAGGATAAAGGTGTGTGAGGTGCCTCTTATAAAACCTGGGGTGTCTTGTATTATTTGTTTTAACATACATAGGTTGTCAGCAGCTTTTTGAGGCCAAGTGCAGAGGTTCTACCTTTTACACGGAGGTTAGCTGACCAAGATCGGAGGAAAGACTTCTCTAAGCTGAAGTCCTCACTTCCCTTCTGCGACGTTCCAGCAGCTCGCAGAGGCCTCTGTGCTGCCTGTCATGACTTCTTCAATCTGATCAGCTTCAGGAAATTTTTAGTCTGGTATAACTGCAGATGCCTGGTGTCACTGATTTCCTTTAAGCCCCTCCTCTGTGGTTTTCATGACTACAGCATAGTAGAGAAACTTTCACCCCAGGGAAGGGTCTTGCTTAATATTGGCATGCTGGAATTTGACTTCCCGTGGAAGACATCTGGCTGAACCTCCCAGCATGGCGCGTGAGAACACCAAGGTTCTGCTGCCAGCTGGCAGCACCCTCAGATCTCCTTGCTCGTGACCCAGGATGCCAGAACTGCTGCTGGCCTGGAGATGAGGCCAGGTGTGGCTGTGGAGTGGGAGAGTATTCAGTGTTTAGGGTCTGAATGCATCCATGAGTCAATAGTGTGTCTAGCCTTGGGGATATCAGACATGCCTCTGGGAGTCTCTTGTTTGTTCCTCACCTATTAAAGGAGGGTGAAGATGCCAACTTTTTGGAGGCCATACCGATATTGTGAGGGTGAAACAGTGTCCAACTTGTAAATTAGCTTAAAAACTCAGTAATATGTGGCAGCTCTCCCTGGGAGATGTGCACCAAACTTAGACAGGAAGGAAACTGGCTTTCAGGGACTCTGAAGGCCACTTTATTGCATCTGTGTTCTGCCCTGAGCCTGTGCAGCAAGCCCTCAGGAGAGACAAACACTGACACTTTCCTTTCCCTGCTTTAATGAAGGCTGAATGTATTCTCTGCAACATTTAGAAAATGTTGAGTTTAATTTCAACTGGGCACTTTAGGAAATAACTTTCCCATTTGCTAAATTTCAAAGAGCACTCTGCTGGTAATCCTATTTTCCTTATGTAGCCTTTCTGTTCTCAACTTTGGCTTTGACTAGAGAGGTAAATGGAGCATTCAGTGACCAGGCCTGTGGAGGACAGTGTGTGGAAGGGGAGGGATTTCACCCCAAGGGAGGCGGTCTGGCTCAGCTCACTAGTTGTGGGCACACACTGAGATTCTCCCTTAATCTCTTAAAGCTTCCATCCCTCATCTGGAAAGTTGAAACAAATCAATGGCAGCTTTGTCTGTTTTTATGTGTGGATCACAAAAAGAATTATATAAAAGCATGACAGAGTATAACAGTTCTGCTGTTGTGATATGAAGACCTGAGATATCTCAGTGAGATACCCGTAGGTGCCTGGCAGTGGGTTGTACACATGAAAGTGATGATTATCATTAAGGAAGGCTTAGGTTTAGCACAAGAGAGGCTCTGTTTGGAATTAAGCATATGTGTACTATGATTCTTAAAATTAGCTAGACATCATGATCTGCTGAATGAGGAAACTAAAACCTACTGATTCTAAATGTGTAATATTCATTTACAGACAGTAGCTTTGAAGATTTTTAATATTTAGTTATTTGTATTTTTTAAAGTTTTTTTTTTTATTTGAGAGGGAGAGAAAGATTGAGATCGTCCATCCTGTGGTCCATTCCTCAGATGACCACAAGAACCAAGGCTGGGCCAAGCTGGCACCAAAAGCCAGGAGCCAGAAGCTTCATCTGGGTCTCCCACATGGGTGGCAGGGGTCCAGACACTTTAGCCATCTTCTGCTGCTTTGCCAAGCGCATTAGCAGAGAGCTAGAATAGAAGCACGAGAGCTAGAACTCAAGTGATACCCTGACAAGAATTGCCAGTGTCAGAAGTGGAAGCTTAACCCACTATGCCACAGTACCAACTTTTGAAGATTTTTTTTAATCTATCACACATATAGTATGTTTGCTAAGTAAAGCACATTAGTGACTTACAGGGCATGCAAAGGAAGGAAAAAAAACCAAAAGGAGGAGCACTGAAAGCAGTTGACTTGCTGTTTGATGAGGACAAGCAGACTACGTATTTCCTTCAAGCCTGTCTTCTCCACATGAAGAGCACCCCGCAAGGCAAACTGCGGGTGAGATTGAGAGCAGTCAGGCCCCGAACTTGTCGAACGCTGCCATTGCACACAGCCTCCACCAGGCTGCCATTAGACATGGCCGGCACTTCCAGGGGGCCCCTAGGGAAGTGTGAAGACTAGCTGTCACGTCTTCAGGCCGCACCTGTGAAGATAAAATGCCTTCTCTGCAGCCCTTCATCAGGAGACACACATCAGGTGTGTTCTCACACCAGGAAGCTTGGCTTTGAGTTGCTCCAGGTGCTTCACATGGAGCTGGGTTCTCAGGCGGTGCTCCCCAGTTTGTGAATGAAGAATAGAGAGGACAGGTCCTTTCTGCTGTACCTTGCCCACTTCAGGTTAGGCTGTCGGTACCACTCAGTGAATAATATCAGACACAAGCAAACATGGGATGCAACCCTCAGGCCACAAACATCCTGGATTTAGAACATGTAGAATCTTCCCTTTGCAAAATTCAGAGATTAAAAACTAATTCTTTTCTTCCAGGAAAAAAAACCTAAGACAGGGCTCTCATTTACTGGTTCACTACAAATGTCTGCAACGTCCAGAATTGTGCCAGGTGAAAGCTGGGAGCTGGGAAGTCAATCCAGAACTTCATGTGGGTGGCAGGGAGCCAAGTACTTTAGCTATCACCTGCTCCTTCCAGAGTTAGCGTTTGCAGGAAGCTGGAATCAGGAGCCAGAACTCCGATTCAGATCCAGGCACTTTGGATTTGGGATGCAGGTGTCTTAACAAACTAGGCCAAATGCCAGCCTGTGAGGATATACTTCTTTGCATGTGACCAGTTTGGGACTCAGAACTTGATTCCGTGAGAGTTACATGGGGCTTTGTCAGCAGTCACACTTAAAGAGAGGCAGACAGAAGGCTATGGCTTTTCTCTAAGCCTCATTGCTAGTGTTTAAGAGGAAGTGCCAGCCTAAGAACTCAGATCCCTGGCTCACTTTTCTGGGTGTTCTTTCTGCTAGTGTATCATTTGCTTTTCTCTTACTTTTCCTTCCCTTACAAACACTTGTGTAGCTATTCTTTTGTCTGTCAGACATTGTTCTGTGTACTTTATGGATATAACTTACTTAATTCTTGTAATAATATTATTATCCCCATCTCACAGATCAGAACACTGAGACATGGGGCAGTGCCTGTGAGGTAGGGGAGAGAAGGTACTCTGGTTTCCCTGTGGCAGTTGGAGGATCTGCAGCTTCATGATGGTGTAGTTGGTATAGGGCTGCTGTGGGCGATGGTCTGGCACTCACGTTGGGAATATTTCAAGAAATGATAGCTGTGGTTGGGGTTTTGAGAATGCACTTAAAAATGTTTTCTGGAACTAAGAAAATGGATGCGATAGTCCTTCTGCTGTAATGATTTAATTCTTGCTAAAATGCCTCCATCCGGGGATATCTTCTTGTAGCATGCTGGCATCACAACCAAAAAACTTAAAAGTCTATCAAGCGTGATGTCTCCAAGCTCAGTACAAACATGAAGCACCTATATGACTTGATGAGCACAGTAAAATCACTTTTCTTTTAAAGTGTGGTTATATTTGAATTTCTGTTTAGCAAGAATGTCAGTTGCATGTGTTCAGACATAATGAAGACAGGAATTATAAAATTAAATAACTACTTTTACTTTTGAAATTATGCACATATAGACACATTCATCTACTTTTTAACTTACTTTTTTCCTGTGGACATAATCTGTAAGTGCTCACATAAACTACTTGTTACATTATTTTTAAATCAGTGTGAATAAGAGACTTGCCAATTTTTCCTAGGCAGTTTTTAAGAATTGTATTATTTTACTCTCTGTCTAGACTGTCAGTGGCTTATCATGCAATTGCTTTTTATATCTTTAACTTATTATTTAAAAACTATGAATCAGTGCACAGAACAATTATCCAGTTTTCATTTTGGATAAATATTATAGCCTAGAACAGAACATACACACACACGATGGGGCGGGGGAGAAACAGAGGGATACAGAGAGCTTGCAACCTCTAGAAACCACTTCTTCAGTAATTCCTAAATTCCTGATGTAACCAGATTGCACATAATTGTTAGAAAATATTGCTTGCCTGTGTTTTCAATGCTCATGTTACCACCCTGGGATTTAGATATTACAGTGAGTCCCCTACCTGCCTGCTGTGGTGGGACCCTTTTCTTTTGTGTGCATATCACACATCATGAAGTTTGTCTTGTCTAGTACTCATTGAATAGGCATTTGTGTTTAAAATCATGGAGAACTCATGTCCACATGGGCCTCACCCGCATATGACAGTAGCCTCTTGGGTCATAGCATCCAACATCCTCACTCACAAGATTTCTTCCTCTAAATTTGACTCTAATCCACTGGGCCTCAGTGGTTGTCTTCAGGCATGTGGAGTAACTCAAGAGTTTATTTTCCCTATGCTTGGTTCTTCAGAGGCACGGCCCAGGCCAAGTACAACTTGAATAACCTTCAGGAAAGCTGTGCTGTCCTTCTGTCGGCCGCTGTCTTTGAAAATTGCCTGCAGAGTTAGTGAGCAGGAACAGTTAAGATTTACAAACAATGATGAAGCTTGTCATGCATCTTTCACCATTCATCATCTGGGTGCCGTGCCTGGGCGGTGAAGTGTTCTTCATAAAAACCAGCTCAGTGTGAAATACACCTCGCTGCAATGTTTACTGCTCTGAAGCTCGTCAGCGGCCCTTTATAGTAAATCCAGACTGCGATGTGACATTACAGTATATCATTGCCCGGCGCGCTGGGGTTTACACTGGGAATGAGTGCAGTGCACACCAGATGAGGTGTCCAAATTGAGTTATGTCAGAATTGGGCTGTTATATGGGGATAGCTTTTGTTTTCTGAACACTGAAAGTTAGCTTTATATGTATTTATATTTATATATAGGCATATACTTCCCATCTTGCACATATACATAAGGTATACAGTGTGTGCTGAGGTCAGTTTTCAAATGACGTAAAAAATGGTGACCAGATTTTATGTACCTTACAAACTGTTGTCCATCGAAATTGCCACAAATGGAAGCTTCGGGGAGACTACAGCAGGTCGTTATCCAATCATAAAAGTAGGGTTGATTTTGTTGTAGGTAAAGTGGTCACATTTGCCATGCTTTCTTACACCCACAAGGACCCCCTTATCCTGGGAATACTGCGGTGTGCTGGACCACTGGTCCCTCTGGCTGGAAGGCAGAGAGACTGACTGCACATGTTGTTGAGTACCTTCCCTGTCTTGCTGAGCACGTGAACGCGTATGTGGAGGTCTCTGAAGTCAGTTTGTTATTTATTATTTTTTGAGTGGGTATCAAAATCCTACTGCTGCCTCTGTTATCTTGAAAGATGCTGCTTCCAAGAAGAGATTGATGGTGTTTTAGCTGAAATCTGCAAAATAAAAGAGCACACTGAATTTATTGCATGATCAGGTTTATTTACATTCACCCTAAAAGCGCTGATGTTAAAAATGAGCTCCATAAAAAAATAATATTCAGAGATAATAGCAGGCTCTGCAGGCCCATGATCATCTGTTTAACACACATATTTTCAAATTCTCTGTTAAGTGTAGCAGGGGTGTCAGAAGAACCATTTGGAGCTCTATGTTGAATCCATAGTCTGCCTTTCACACCTGCATAAAGTCTAGGTTAGGGACTTTTGCCCTTTTTAAATGCAGAGGTCAACATCGCCCTCCCAGCCATGCCCTGAGCTCTTTTTCTGGCTGTGTTTACTCCTAGTTGCAGTGTCTTTTTAATTGAGATGAGGATGCAGCCAGCATCTGGGCTTCCTGAAGCCTCATAGGAAGTAACTGCAGGTATGTAGTGCTGGCCTCTAGAGGGTGATAGAGCAGCCATAAGCCTCCTGTTGGCTTTAGTGCCTGGGGAAGGAGAGAAGGACCCCAAATCAACCCAACCCAGCTCTTGCCCAACCCAACAGGTGAAATCATGTGGGCTCTGAAATAAAACACAGGCCATCAAGTTTAAATTTCAGATCACAAAAATAGTTTAATAGAAGCATGTTCTAGATGTTTTGTTATACTGAAAAATTACTTGTTGCTTCTGAAATGTAAACTTCATTTGTGAAGTTTTTCATTTTTATCTGCATTTTAAATCTGGCAACATTGCACTTCATCCTTGTCTTCTCTGACCTGCCCTGGGGAGGAACTAGTGGACAGAAGTGTGTTAACAGTTTTGAGAATTGTTTAATTTTTATTTCTTTTTTTTAAAGAATTATTTTATTTACTTGAAAGAGTGACACAGAGAAGTAGAGTCAGAGTGAGTGAGGTCTTCCATTCCACTGGTTCACTATCCAAATGACTGCAGTGGCCAGAGCTGAGCTGATCTGAAGCCAGGAGCCAGGAGCTTCTTCTAGGTCTCCCACGCGGGTGCCGGGTCCAAGGACTTGGGCCATCCTCTACTGCTTTCCCAGGCCATAGCAGAGAGCTGGATCAGAAGAAGAGCAGCTGGGACTAGAACTGGCACCCATATGGATGCCATTGTTGCAGGCCGGGGCTTTAACCCACTGCGCCACAACACCGGCACCTCATTTTTATTTCTGCAAGGATACTGCAAGATGCAGTACTGATAATGCTTGCAATGTCTTCCTATTATGTTTTGTTTTGTTTTTGTTGTTGCTTAAGATGTATTCATGTATTTATTTGAAAAGTAGAGCAACAGAGAGATCTGTTTTCCATCTGCTGGTTCATTCCCCAAGTGGCCATAACAGCCAGGGCTGGGCCAGGCCAAAGCCAGGGACCAGGAACTCCATTCCAGTCGCCTACAGGTAGCTAAGCACTTGGGACATCTTCTGCTGCCTTCCCAGGTACATTAGTAGGGAGCAGGACTGGAAGCACAGTATCAGGGACTCGAACCAGCACACTGATGTGGGATGCAGGTGTCACAAGCTGCAGCTTAACCCATTGCGCTACAACCCTGGCCCTGGCTTCCTATCTTGTTGAACAGCATAGCATGGGTTTCCTGGTGAACGGTTTCTGAATTGTGACTCTTCCTTGAATGTATTAATTGTTAACTCTTTTTCTGTTTGGGTAATTCATAGTTCCAGAAAGATCAAAAGAATAGATATATTAGTGAAATAGCAAACAAAAATTAACCAACTGCCCACACAGAGCTAAATTAGGAATTCATATTTTCTATTCATTTTGTGCAGTTGTCCTCTGTAGTTTTGCCATATGTAACAGTGACTCTTGGAGCTGTCCTGCAGAGGCAGTCTCTCCCCCTCTTCCCTAAATCCCCACCTGTCGCCATGTAAACTGATGATGGCCTACTCAGTCAACAGAGAAGAAATGCATTGAGTAGCATGTACATGTCTGTGGGCCTAGTGTGATGCTGTAGGAGATGCATCATGGCAGAGGCCCTGGCCAGAGGGGTGGCTGAGTGCCAACAGATTCTTTGGGGATATGTCCCTTCCCTTCCTGCCTACAGAACAGCTGTCTCTGAGCCCCTCAGGGTGGGAAATCTCGTCACTGTGTGCCTGACTATCTGGATCTTGTGTAAGACCTGGTTGAAGCCTTCTGCATAAGCTTTAGGGAGGATTTCCTTATCAGTGTGGAGAAACCAGAATTCCAGTTAAACTCTGGGGAAATACACCAAATATGCAGCTTTTTCTTGGCATGTTTCACCTTGTTTCACTTACATGGCTGTAGAGGTAGGATGGAGCTTGATTTATTTGTTTATAACAGCCTTATTGAGATATAATTCACATATCATAAAATTCATCCTTTTAAAAGGCACAATTCAGTGGTTTTTAGTATATTGACAAGGCTGCGCAATCGCTGTCTAATTCTAGAACATTGCCAGCATCCTTGTATCCAGTAACAGTCACTCTCCATCTCTCCCTCCCTCCCTGATGCTGGCAGCCACCAGTCTCCTTTCTGTCTCTATAGACAGACCAGTTTTTTGATATTTTATATAAATGGAATCTTAACCATGTGTGACTTTTTGTTTCTGACTTCGTTGATGCAGCTTGATGTTTTCAAGGTTCACTTGTATTGTAGTATGGATCAGAACTGCACTCTTAAGTTTTGTGGTCAGCTTCCCTAAAAGGAAGCTATGGCTTCCACAGTTTGGAGGGGAGGAGGGAAACAATTCAGTCTGTAAAACTGCTGTCAGGATTTATGTCTCTAAATTTCTCTTTTAGAACGTTTTTAACTTAATTTTAAAGATTTATTTATTTATTTGAGAAACAGAGTCACAGAGAGAGGGAGAGACAGAGAGAAAGGCCTCCATCTGCTGGTTCACTCCCCCAAATAGCTCCAACAGCCGGAGCTACGCCAATCAGGAGCCAGGAGCTTCTTCTGGATCTCCCTTGCAGGTGTAGGGGCCTGAGCACTTGGGCCATCCACCAGTGCTTTTCCAAGCCATAGCACAGAGCTGGATTGGAAGAGGAGCTAGAACTCAAACCAGCACCTATGTGGGATGCCAGCACTGCAGGGGCGACTTGACTTTCTATGCCACAGTCCTGGCCCCAATAACTTAATCTTTTTTATTTACTTATTTGAGAGAATGACATAGAACTTTTATGCACCAGTTCACTCCAAATGCTCAGAAGGACTGGGGTTAGGCCAGGATGAATCCAGGAGCTAGGAACTCAGTCTAGGTCTCCCATGTGTGTGTACTTGAGCCATCACTGCTGCCTCCCAGGATCTGTGCTAGCAGGAAACTGAAGTCAGGAGTCTGAAGCCAGGTATCAAACCCGGGAACTTGGATATGTGATGTGGGCATTTAAACTGCTAGGCCAAATGCCTGCCCCTGAATGTCTGTTCTTAATGGAGTTGGTAGAGTACAGGAGAAAGATGCTGAGATTTGTATGTAGAATGAATGGCATCTGTTTCCTGGTCTTAACTTCCTTGTGTCCTTCCTTCAACCTGTGCTGTGCCTCTCTGGATGAGGTCCCCAGAGCCAGGGTGGGTTTTCAGAGGTGGGGAGCTTAATAGTTGGACATACCCCACTTTCCTGGAGCATTGTTTTTCCAGATTGTTGCTTTGTTTTTCCTACCCACCTCCTCACACACACAATGCACACATTTGGTTTCTTTTATTTTTTTCTACCTTGAATTTTAGGAAAAGAATTCCTGACTCTTTGCCATCTTAGCTAAAGGTACCCTTTGTGACTTCAAGCAATTTTTTTTAAAGATTTATTTATTGGAGAGATAGAGTTACAGAGGGAGCGAGAGACAGAGAGAGGTCTTCCATCTGCTGGTTCACTCCCCAAATGGACATACCAGCAGGAGCTGCGCCAATCCGAAGCTAGGATCCAGTAGCTTCTTCCGGGTCTCCCACACGGATGCAGGGGCCCAAGCACTTGAGCCATTTTCCACTGTTTTCCCAGGCCATACCAGAGAGCTGGATCAGAAGAGAAGCAGCCAGGACCTGAATCTCAGTGCCCATATGGAATGCCAGCGCCACAGGCAGAGGCTTAGACTACTATGCAACAGCGCCGGCTCTGACCTTAAGCAGTTTAACACTGATGTACTGCTATGCATGAGAGTCTTTGCCAGTTTTTCTGGCAAGTGTGGCAGGGAATTTGGGCCTCTGCACAGGACCATGAATGACAGAGCATTACATTGTTACCAGATGGTGTCATGAAGCAATGCACAGGCAGCCTCAGCATTCATGAACAGCATCTGTTATGGATCAGCCAAGCAAGAAAAATAATCTCTTACTCTATGAAGCAGTTGGCCATAGGTCATTTTGTGTAATCCCAACAACAATTTTATTAATGGGGGATTTGTGTTTTTTTTTTTTTTTAAACCTCTTCTGTCACCAGCCTTTCGACAGCAGTGAAATGCCCTGCCGTTGTTTGATTCAGTGTCCACACTGTCTGACCTTAGCCCAGACCCTACATGTAAAGGGCTTAGTCCCAGAAAACTGTCCCTGTGGGGCTGGCATTGTGGTTCAGAGGGCTGAGCTGCCACCTGCAATGCCAGTTCCATATGGGGACCAGTTTGTGTTCTGGCTGCTCCATTTTTGATTCCCTGCTAATACAGTGCAACCCATGTGGGAGACTCAGGTGGTGTTCCAGGCTCCTGGCCTCGGCCTGGCCCAGCCACGGCTGCTGTGGCCATCTGGGGAGTGAACCAGTGGGTGGAAGATTTCTCTGTTTCTCTCTGTAACTCTTTAAGATAAATAAATAAATCTTTAAAAAGAAAGAAACTGCCCCTGCATTAGACTCTGGCTGCAAATAGATGGCTCAGATTATATTTGTACCTGGCCAACAACAGATTCAGGGGTTTATACAACCTTTCTTTATTCTAGATAATTGAGAAGAACAGTTCACAGAATTCAGAACATACTTTACTACTGATTTTGTATAAAGGTTATAACTGAGGAACAGCCAATTGGGAGAGCTGCACATAGAGTAAACGTATAGGGAAGGGTTCGGGGGTGGAAGCCCGACCTTCCTTTCCCTGTGGAATTTCCAAGCTTCTGGTCAAGGCTGGGTTTTTCTGGTGTCCAGACCCCAGGCTGAAGTTATCTAGGGACCTTCCAAGAGGCACTTGGTAGAGCAAAAGAGACATCTGTTGCCCCTATTACCCAGGATATTCTAAGGGTTTTAGGAGCTGTATGCCAGGAACCAGGAACAAAAACCAGATAGCTTTCTATCATACCATAGGTAGGTAGAACAAAGAGTCATTAGTCTTACTTTAGAAATGAGAAAATCTATGAATAGAAAAACTAGGTTACACACTGGGAGTGGAGCTGTGTTGTGCTGTGCTTTGAGTGTCCACACCAAAACCTGTGCTGAAATGGAATTGCCATTAAAGTAGTATTATGAAGTGGACTGTATGGGCTCTGCCCTGGTGAATGGATTATTAATGCTGTTATTTCAGGAGTGGCTTAGCTATTTCTGTGTGTGTCTTGCAAACCTGTTTGCCTCTCTGTCATGGAACAGTGCAGCACAAAGGCCCTTTCCAGATGCCGGTGCCAGCCTCTAATACCATGACACAGATAAACTTGTGTTCCTAATAGATCATGCAGCTCAAGTATTCTGTTAAAGCAGCTGACAAGCCAGCAGGGCAGGTATTTGTCCTAGTGATTAAATCACCCCTTGGGATGCCCACATCCCACACCGGAGTACCTGAGTCAAGTCTAAGCTCTGTTCTGGGTCCCTGCTTCCTGCTAAGTGCACCCTAGGAGGCAGTGGTGGTAGCTCAAGTATGTGAGGCCCTGCTGCCCATGTGGAAAACCTAGCTTGAGCTCCCAACTTTGGTTTTACCCAGTTCTGGCTGTTGCGAGCAGTTGAAGAATAAACCAATAGATGGGAGTGCTCTCCGTGTGTGCCTCTCAAGTAAAATAAAATAACTTCTTAAAGTTAAAACAGACAACCTGGATGATCTTCATCTCTCTGGACTTGCTGTCTCTCCAGGATACTTTGCAACCCTAGGCTGTCATGCTGATACCAACATTCTCATCTTCTGCCTGATGTCCTAGATCTGCTCTGTCTAGTACCACATGAGACTTTAAATTTCCAAAATGAAAAATCCCATCCCTCTGTCAACACCAGCCACATTTCTGGTGCTCAGTAGTCACAGAATGACTACCGTGTTGGATGGAACGTCTCCATCATCCTAGAAAGTTCTGTCCCACAGCACTTTTGGACTTGGATGGCAACACAATGTTTAAACCTGAGAACAAAGGAGTGGCAGCACTGTACATTTCACAAACATCATTTTAGAAGTCTGACTTATTCAAATAACCTGTCAGGCTGAGGACTCGTTGAGTGAGTGCTGACAAACGTTAGCTGATCCTCAGACCCAGCCTGTGATGCGCACCTTTTTTTTTGTTTTGTTTAGTGAATAGCAGATGGGGGTGAGTCACGAAATTGGAACTTGGTTGATCTCAGTCCAAGAAAGATAAAACTTGCCCAGAGAGCAAAACTTGTCTCCTGGACTTGGGTCAGCTCCTGAGCCTTTGGGGCTTGGCAAGGGTAGTTTGCATTAAAACCCTAGAGCAAGACAGTGGCATTCATCCCCTGTCAGACACATTATGACTTGCATATGTTTCCTTCCTTTCTGTGGGTTGCCTCTTCACTCTGTTGACTACGTCCTCATGCATGAAGGTTTCTAATTCTGATCAAGTCCAGTTTGCCTGTTTTTTCTTCCATTGGCTGTGCTTGTGGTGTCATATTTGAGAAATCACTGATATATCCATTGTCACTGAGCTGTTTCCCCTGGATGTTTGGAAGCTTTGGCTCCTCTGCTTAATGAGGGTCTTTGATCCCCTTTGAATTAATACTTGCATATGGAATAAGGTAAAAGTCCAACTTTATTCTTGCTCCTTTTCTGCATGCAGTAGTCTTGGTACCAAGAAGGGACTGTGACAGCAGGATTAAAGTGTGGCCTTGCCTACGGGCCTTTTTGGAGAGTGTCAGAGAACAGCAGACGCAGTGCTGAACCCAGTGCACAGGTTGGTGCAGCAGACGGTTCACCCGGATATCGGTGAGGAATAGGTGTTCTCGGTTATCTTTTCCTTCTGTTTACTTGTCTCTCCCAGCTGTCTGGACTGTATCTTTTTCCCACTCCTTACAGACCTGAAAAAAGGAGAATTAGGATATCAGGGGAGCAAGTGTGTTTCTCAAATCAGGACTGATAGTAGACAGAACAGTAGTTCCTGTAAAAGAGTGTGGCTGATTTTCCATTTTTTAATAAGACGTAACAGAGCCTCATTCAGAGTGGCAAGTGTTCATCCTTAGAGTATCCCATGGTAAAGAGTCATCTTCTGTGCAGAAGATGCTCAGTCTCCTTGGTTGAACTCCAGTGGCAACGCCCTGATCCTTTGGCGTCCCCTAAGAATATTCCTAAGGAAATGGACTTCCCAGAGCCAAGAGCAGATAAGTTAGAGGGGCAGATGAGAATGCCTGGCTGCAGCCCGAAGTTGTCAATCACTCCTTAATGTTTACAGGAGTGAAAAGTCAATGCGTAGTTGTTTTAATTTGACACACTCCTGGGTTGAGAGTGTAATCGCTGCAGGGGACAGTTAAGTGGCTGTGCTGCTTGTCAGCGTGTCTGGGTCTGACTCCCAGCTAAGCACTTTTCTGATGAGCGATAGATTGGATTAAATACCGGTGTAATTGCTTGCTTCCGCATACCAGGGCCTTGTACTACATTTCTATCAGCACTTGCCTGAGGCTGTGAGGGTTTATGCTGCAAAGAGAGTCCGTATGTTCATTTTCATGAATCAATGTCGGGTTTTGAAAAGCAGTTGTTACAGCGCTAAGTGGACTGTAATAAATTACAGCCCCTTCAGACCTATTGGAGTAAATCAGAACTGTGTATATCCATCCAAGTGGCCTTTTGAGTATAAATGACTTTTTGTTTACTTATCAAATGGAATGTTTATCCCCAGGAAATGGAGGCAAATGATTTGTTCATTTTTAAAAATCTGGTGGCTTGCAGTTTGCTGCCATTAAGCCAGAGAGGAAACTCTGTGTATTCAGTAGAAAAATCCCCTCTTCCCCAAAGATGTGAAATTGTCCCAAAGTCATTTATAAGGCTAGAGCAACTCTTGGTTGTAACTGTACAGAAGATGAGTTTCTTCCAGGTCTCCCACTCGGGTGCAGGGGCCCAGGGACTTGGGCCATCTACTTTCCCAGGCCATAGCAGAGAGCTGGATTGGAAGTGGAGCAGCTGAGACTCGAAACAGAACCCATATGGGATGCCGGCACTGCAGGCAGCAGCGTGACCTGCTACACCGCAGTGTCGGCCCCCAACCTTTCTTCTTTATGCAGCTGTGTGCTGCCTGATATTTATTTACTTTGAGAATCAGGAGTAAAACTAATAAATGGCTATATTCCTTTTTCCAACAATAGCAACCAAAAAAAAAAGGGTCAGAGGCCTGACCCTTGCTGAATGTTCATATGCTGTTTGGTGGCTATTATTATGAATGCTTGTTTCATATCTAGTGCTGGTGGAAACAATTATTTAATGATTTTCTTCTTCTTCCTTTTTTTTTTTCTTGTTTTGGCTGGACCATTTTCCTCGATTTAACCTTTGTCCATAAGGCTTGCTGGCCCATATTAATAATGTCCCTCTCAATGAAGCACTAATGACCTTTTTTATTATACTTTTTCTTGTTGTGCTAAATATGCATACTATAAGATTTGCCATGTTTCAGTATTCAATTCAGTGGTATTAAATAGATAACATCATCACGTCAGCAGACTTTTTCGTATTCCCAAACTGAAACTCTTCACCTGTTAACCAGTAACTCCCCGTTTTCTACTTCCTCTAGCCTGCGGTAATCTCTGTTCTAGTCTATGAGTGTGTCTATTCTAAATACTGCATACAAGTAGAATCATAAGCTATTTGTCCTTTTGCATCTGACAGATTTCATTTTGCAGTTTTCAGGATTCGTCATGTTGTGGTATGTGTCAGAACTTTATTCCTTTTTACAGGTGTGCCACTGTTCACCCAGCATGGGCTCTTGGGTTATTTGCGCCATAAGACAGTTAAGAAATAATGCTCCTGTGAATGTGGATGTGCATCTATCTGTTTGAGTCCTTGTTTTCAGTTCTCAGAATATACCTAGAAGTAGATTGTTGTGTTATATGGCAATTTTTATTTATTTTATTTGAAGGCATAATTACAGAGAGAGACAGAATCTTCCATCCTATGGGTCACTCTCCGTATGGCCACAGTGGCTGTGGCTGGACCAGGCTGAAGCCAGGAGCCAGGAGATTTATCCAGGTCTCCCATGTGGGTGGCAGAGGCCCAAACACTTGGGCCATATTCTGCTGCTTTCCCAGATGCATTAATAGGAAGGTGGAGCAGTCAGCACTTGAACCATCACCCATATAGGATGCCAGTGTTGCAGGTGGTGGCTTAACCCACTGTGCCACAATGCCAGCCCTGCCCTATCTCTTTTTATGCCAATATAATGTACATTCTTAGAGGTATTAACAGGTGTTCTACTAACATACATAGGGGATGGAGTTGAAACCAAATATATAATATCTATATGATGGAAATTTATATAAAGTTTATAATTTTATTTTATGTATTTATTTTATCTTTTCCCCAAAGATGTTGTATTGCTTTTGGTAAAAATAATGATAAAAATAAACTTGCATGAAGCCTGGCTCCTGGCTTTGGATCGTCTTAGCTGGGGCCATTGTAGCCATTTGGGTTACACAGAGACTAATACAAAGTCCTCTTCATACATTATAATCTTCACCAGGTACCAATAAGGAAATAAAGTCTAGAAAATGTATGAAGAGAAAGCATATACTACAGAGAATGGGATGAAATGTTTTCATCATAATGTGAAGGTTTATATTTCAAAATAACCAGATTGACCAGGGAAAATTAACCCTGCTGTGGTTATTCATTTTTTAAAAATCACAATATAATTTTAGAGGAGGCTAATTAAAGATTGTGGTGAATGAGGGAATTTGAGAGCAAGTGAGTAGTGAGTTAAGATTGTTCCAACATCCAGTGCAGCTTAGAGTAAGCTCAAGATGAATGGACAGTTCATAGGAGGTCCGCAGTGGCCTGGTGAGTGGTCCTGGTTGCACAGGGTGGGCACTGTGATCACAGCACCTCAAGGCAGAAGCTGAACAGATAGAAAGTGAGCAGGGGCTGAAAAGGATCCAGCAGTCATGTACACACAGAGGATTCTTAGGGGAAATGATATATATGAATGAACGGGGTACCACTGGTACCCTGGAGATAACCCTCAAATGTTGTAGGGTGGAGCAACTGAACTCACCCAGTGAGGAGGAGAGGCAGGTTAAGAGGGCTACCCCAGAGTTAACAACCTCTCCACCCCACCATCTCACAGATCCATGACTTATTTATACCAAAGAGTCAGGAGAACAAAGAAATAAGGTGATTGGTGCTCAACATAATAAAGACCATACATGAAGAACCACAACAGATATCGTACCCAGTGATGGAAAGAATAAGCTTTGCCCCCAAATCTGGAACCAAAGAAGGATGGTTACAGTTCTCACCTCTATTCAACACAGGACTGGAAGTTACAGCCAGAGCAAATAGGTATGAGAAATAAAAGGCATTCAAATTAATAGAAGTAGACTCAGCTATTTGCAGAGGTGACAGTCTTAAGTGTAAAAAACCATAAAGAAACTGCCAAAAAACTGCCAGTATTAGGGGTGGACATTGTGGTGCAGTGGCACCACTTGAGATTTGCACATCTTGTGTATCAGAGTACTTGAGTTTGAGACCCAGCTGCTCCACTTCTGATCCACCTTTCTGCTGATGCTTCTGGGAAGGCAGCAGATGAGACTTAAGTAGCTGAATCCCTGCTGTTCTCCTAAGAGAGCCAGGTAGACTTCCTGGTTCCTGGCTTCAGCCCAGCCTCACCCTAGCTGTTATGGGCATTTAGGGAATGAACCAGCAGTTGGAACATCTCTTTGCTTTCTGTTGCCCCCCTCCAAGTTATTCTGCCTTTCAAATAAATAAATATTTTTAAATTGTTGGTAATAAGTGAATTTAGGAAAGTAGCAAGATATTAGAAATCACAAAAATCACATGTATTTCTATAGACTAATAATAAGCTATCCAAGAAGGAAATTAAGAAATCAATTCTATTTAAAATAGCACATACACAGATATAGCCAACTGATTTTCCACAGGGTGCTAAGACCACTACGTGGGGAAAGGACAGTCTTTTCTACAATGGTTCTGGAAAAATGGGACAGCCATGTGCAAAGGAATGAATTTGGACCTTTACATCAATACAACAACCAATTTAAAGTTGATCAAAGGTATAAGAAATAAAAGGTCAAAACTATCATCATAAAACTTTTAGAAGAGAATAGAGGAAAATCTTCATGTCCTTGGATTGGCAATGAGTTTTAAAATATGACCTCAACAGCACAGGTAACAACAGACAAAAAGAAAAAGAGAATTTGGATTTCATAAAAATTAATTGATTAAATTAAAAGCAAGTGTTGGGGACTTGGAATATAAAATATAAGATAATATATTCCATGTTGAGAACATGGAATATAAAATAATGCAGCCATACAGTATGAAGAATTATCTTTTTAACACATTTCTGAATTCCATTTACTTGTACTTATTTTGCATTTTTATCAGTAAATAAACTTGGAATTCTGCCCTAGCTAAGTGATGACAGTTTATGTATGATCTTTACTCTCTGGGTAGTTTAAGAGACATTGGAGGCCAGTGCCGCATCTCACTAGGCTAATCCTCCGCCTGCGGCACCGGCACCCCAGGTTCTAGACCTGGTTGGGGTGCTGGATTCTGTCCCGGTTGCTCCTCTTCCAGTCAGCTTTCTGCTGTGGCCCAGGAAGGCAGTGGAGGATGACCCAAGTGCTTGGGCCCTGCACCCACATGGGAGACCAGGAGAAGCACCTGGTCCTGGCTTTGAATCAGTGTGGTACGCCGGCCATAGAGACCATTTGGGGGATGAACTAACGGAAAAAGGAAGACCTTTCTCTCTGTCTCTCTCTCACTGTCCACTCTGCTTGTCAAAAAAAAAAAAAAGAGAGAGAGAGAGAGAGAGACATTGGAATGATCACATTTTGATTTTTGAATAAAATTGCTAATGAAACCATCTATGCCCGCCATTTGGTGATAGCTTAGCTTAGCTTTTCTGTTTCCTTAATGGTAGTCTGTCTGTCTTTTTTTTTTTTTTTTTTTTGTAAGAGCTTTCTTCCTCATTTAGTTTTGGAGTTTGTCTTTCTTCAAGGAGAAATACATGTTTCATTTTGACATTTAATGATATAAAATCACAATAGTGGGGCTGGCGCCGTGGTACACTATGTTAATTCTCCCCCTGCAGCGCTGGCATCCCATATGGGCACGGGTTCTAGTCCCAATTGCTTCTCTTCCAGTCCAGCTCTCTGCTGTGACCTGAGATAGCAGTGGAGGATGGCCCAAGTGCTTGGGCCCCTGCAACTGCATGGGAGACTAGGAGGAGGCACCTGGCTCCTGGCTTCAGATTGTCTTAGCTCAGGCCATTGCAGCCATTTGGGGAGTGAACCAATGGAAGGAAGACCTTTCTCTCTGTCTCTTTCTCTCTTCTCTCACTGTCTGTAACTCCACCTGTCAAATAAAATAAAAATCTTAAAAAAAAATCACAATAGTGAGCTCTGAAACTTGAAAACAGTACACCTATGGTTGTGTAGTGTGCATTTTCTCAGGTGTATTGCTGTTTTTCTTTGTATTTCTAGTTTCTTGTGTTCATGGACAGCTTTTCTCAAAGTTTGTTTTATTGGTCGTTTCATAGTACCATCATGTTTATTTGTTCATGTTTACATTTTGGTTAACATAATAAAAAGTTGTTCTGCCCCCTTTTTTTTTTTTTTTTGACAGGCAGAATGGACAGTGAGAGACAGAGAGAGAGAAAGGTCTTCCTTTTCCTTTAGTTCACCCCCTCAATGGCCGCTGTGGCCAGTGCGCTGCATCTAGCGCACCACGCTGATCCGGTGCTGTGGCTCAATAGGCTAATCCTCCGCCAGGTTCTAGTCCTGGTCTGGGTGCCGGATTCTGTCCCGGTTGCCCCTCTTCCAGGCCAGCTCTCTGCTGGGGCCCGGGAGGGCAGTGGAGGATGGCCTAGTCCTTGGGCCCTGCACCCGCATGGGAGACCAGGAGAAGCACCTGGCTCCTGCCTTCGGATCAGCGCGATGTGCTGGACACGCAGTGCACCGGCCGCGGCGGCCATTGGAGGGTGAACCAACGGCAAAAAGAAGACCTTTCTCTCTGTCTCTCTCTCTCTCACTGTCCACTCTGCCTGTCAAAAAAAAAAAAGAAAGAAAGAAAGAGAGAAAGAAAGAAAGAGAGAAAGAAAGAGAGAAAGAAAGAGAGAGAAGAGGAGAGGAAGAATCCGGTGCCCAGACCGGGTCTAGAACCCCGTGTGCTGGCACTGCAGGTGGAGGATTAGACTAGTGAGCCGCGGCTCCAGCCTGTTCTGCTTTTTTAAAAAAAGTTTTCCCTTTAGCAGAACAGAGATCAACCATCTACAGGTTTACTCTCCAAATGATCACAACAGCCACTGTGCCAGGCTGAAGCTGGGAGCTGGGAACCCAATCCAGGACTCCCATGTGGGTAACAGGAACCCAGTCACTTGAGCCAGCACTGTTGCCTCACAGAGTCTGCATTGGCAGGAAGCCAGACAAGAAGCAGAACCGGAATCAAACTCTAGTATTCCAGTGTGGAATACAGGCATCTCAACTGCTAGGCCCAAACCTGCTTTCCATACAGTTGTTCTTTTTAAAAACTTTATTTATTTGAAAGAGAGACAGAGAGGGGCCTTCATTTGCTGGTTTACTTCCCAAATGCCCCAACATCAGGTGCTGGGCCAGTCCAAAGCTTGGAGCTGGGAACTCAATCTAGGTCTCCCCTGTGAATGACAGGAACCCAGCCACCTGAGCCACTCCATGCTGTCCCCCAGCGTGCACATCACAGGAAGCTGGGTTTCAAACCCGCACACTCCGAGATGAAGGCACCCCAAATGGCAGCATACTACACCAAATGCCTGCCTCTGGGACAGTTGTTCTGAAAGATTTTTGAAATTCTTTATTTCTACATTTTTGTTGGAATATCCATCCCAAAAAAGGGGTACTTGAGGCAACTAGCTCAAAGAAGTTACCCCTACAGATTTGGCAAGCAAATGGCAGAGCTATGACTCAAACCCAGATCTGACTGGAAAGCTGCTCAGCACCCAATAATACATTGTGCTGCTTATCAAAGAGAAGGGGATGTCTTTTTGTTCGTGGGTTCCACGTAAAAGCAGAATCAGAGGCAACAAGGACATATGAGCAGGTGGTATATTGGGAGGTAATTCCAAGGCGTGAGGGATAAAAGGAGGAAAAGCCAGCAAAAAGTTGGGAGAGTAACAGGTACTAGGTTTGAGACCTTCTGTGGAGCTCCTAGAGCGGGTCTCATAATGTCCAATCCAGGATAAAGCAGTGTTTGCCTACCCATGGGCTTCCATCCCGTTCGTGTGGAGGCCTCAAGTTGCAGGTGTGCATGTGCTGGAAGGTGGTCAGGGAAGCCTTAGCTCAGGAGGTAAACAAGACACGGTCACCCTTGAGGCAGGATGCCGTCACGTGGGATGAGTTGATACTTGCACAGATAGTGCCAGGAACATCCGGCACAGTCTGTTGACAGGAATGTTGTTGGAACTCACGCACGACAGTGCAGTTGTTTAGCCAGCTCCATTTGCTATGAAAAACACACACAGTTGCAGCTGTCTAACACTTAGGCCCTGGATTTTGGGTGGCAGGAGTTACTTTTATTTCCTTAAAATATGAAGCTCTTTTTCTAAATGGACTTCCTTTTCCACCAGGAATGTCAGTGAAGAGAGGGGGGAGAACAAGGAGAATTGGTTGGAAAGAATGTGTTGAAGAAGCCAGCAGACTCACTTACTGATGAAGTGTGCCACTCTAGAGAGGGCTTGTGTTGGTGAGAAAGGCACAAAAGGCAGCATGGAAAAGAAGTTATTTTTACATTTCTAAGCCAGAATACGAGCCCGTTTCAAGAAAAGACAAATTTAAAAATGAATTTTAAAAAATGAGCCTTTGAAAATTGGAGTTGGTCTTTGGAATAAGCAGGTTCGTGGCCTAGTGACTTTATTCTCCTTTGCATCTGTGTGGGCATGGCAGCAGTGCAGGATGGTTGAGGCCTGCGCACCTGCGTTGTCACTTGGTGGCAACATGAGCTTGGGCACGTTTCTGCCTCTGGCTGTGCCTCGCTTTCCCAGTGCTGGAGGAGACAGTCGCAGTTACTGAAATGCTGTACATACTAGGCTTATCACTGCACCTAGAGAAGCACTGGCTCTCACTGTCTACTTTAACAGGTCGACCAATACTTTCTTGTTCTCCTGAATTGTTTCCAGTTGAATCTGAGCTTGCCAAAATTCTTGCAGCCAAATCAGTCAGGGCCAATTCAGGAAAGAAGCAGAGTGCTTAGTAGGGTTGGTCTCCGGCCATTTCTCCTTCAGCATCCCCACACAGTAAGCACACAGACCCACAAAGCTTTTTCTAACTTTGAACAGCCTATTCCTCTTTTGCTTCTCCCTTCTTTGAGAAAACAATTTGATAATTAACATGGTAAAATAATATTGATTGTGTGTCTTAGTGCTCCTGATTATTTACATTTTAAAAGGAGATCAGTGTTTATTCTAAAGAAATGAATGTTTAATGGTGGAATTGCAGATATTTTGGCCATTGGGTGGCAGGCATGTTTTCAGGACATAATGCTTTGCCTCCGCAGCTTAAATCACTCATATTTAACATACATAGAGTCACACTTAATGCTTTGTGTTTGAAATATTTACATTAAACTTTGCTTTATTCCAAATACTGTAATTGTGCCCATACCACACTTAAAATAAAAGGCTAGATGTTGTATTACTGCTTTATGGTGTTTTGAATGTAAATATTACAGTTTTTTAAATTCAGGTTGTCAGTTGTCTGGGTTAGAAAGTGCATGACTCAGTTAATGAGATAATTTAGTAAATCTAGTTGCCTGCATTTACATCTAAAACAATGACCTTATCCTAAGAAATTGTCCAAACCTCTGTTGATTGGCTCTGTTGAAACAAATTTGCAATCATAGTGATTCCTCTGTATGTTTTGTCAATAAGCAGGATCTTTTGCAAAGTAGCATTTTCAAAAATCAAAATTGTTTAAAGTAGTTGAACTTAATAGTACAGCTAGACTTGTAGCTCATGTTCTGTCTTCCATAAAAGTTTGCAATCAGCCATTTTGGACCTTCTTCAAAATGAAATTTGCTATAAAGCTATCTTTCATACTTTATTCTTCTAAAAAGTACCTTTTAAGTAAAAGATTTAAAAGAGGACAGTCAAAAATAACTCTGGAAAACTGGTTTTTCAGAACATGTTTCTGAAGGTACAGTTAAGACAGCTTTTTTTTTTCTTCTTAAGTGGAGAGAATGTAATGTTTATATTTTCTCTGTGGTTCTTGACAACTTGCCTTTAAAATGAAATACTCACTTTTTTTGGTCTGCTGTAATCTTGGTGTAATACTATATTATGGCCCACTCTTCCTTCGTTTTGTTTATTGTAACAATTACCTTGAGAGCTAAGCTCTGTGGCATGTCATTCCAGACCTGTTGCTCTGGTGTCACACAGCAGCATGTGTTTCTGCAGAAATAGGGCTTGTGTGACTTCTAAAAGCAAGCGGTGCCCTGTCCAATATGTGCCTCCTGGACCCTTCCCTCTCTGCAGTGAGTGGCCGGCCTTACAGACTTTCCTGTTAAATGGGTGGATGAGTTGTCTTCTTGCTTAACTAGCACGTGTTATTCCACGGTTGGCATGGATCCTAGTGTATTGATTAATTTCTTACTAACAGTTATTCTGTTTTCCTTTTTTATGATATTACAAACAAATGCTGCCATCTCCTTGTACAAACCTGCTTTTTTTTTTTTTCTGGGATGAGACTTAAAAGGGGGCATTTCAAGGAAAGTCTGCATTTTAGATTGTATTGAGTACTTTCAAATTAACCCGAGCCCAGTTTATGTGCCTGCGGTCAGTGTGTTGCCAGCAGCATCTACATTTTGGTCTCTCTCGTGGGTGGGAAATGGCTTCTAGTGGCGCTCTTCATTTCCTTCAAGCCAGAGGAGCTATTAGGGAGGCACCTGACACTCCTGGAGGCTGGCCAATCCATCCTCCACTGCTCCTTCCTCCCCTGAAAGGAAAGTACAGGAGTGGGTCACAGGTCCTGAGGCAGGCCCCTCAGCATGGCGCATCCCTGCCTAACTGCCACCTTGCACTGCATCCCAATCATCCCAAACGCTGGCTCCTGTACAAGCAATGGTGCTGGTCACAAGCCTAGCAAGTTCCTCTCTGACAGCTGCTTTGTCTTCCAGGTGATCTGATGAGCCCCCAAAAAGCAGACCAGAGAGGAGAGTCTACCCTGCTGTCTCGTCAACATCCTGTGGGGACAGTGTTTCCTCTGAGGCTAAAAAAAAATGCTGTGTCTTTTTTTTTTTATGAGCGATTTATGTATTTAGAAGGCAGAGAGAGAGAGAGGAAAAGACAGGTCTTCCATCTGCTAGTTCACTCCCTAAATGGCCACAATGTCCAGAGCCGGGCAGTCCAAAGTCAGAAGCCAGACGCTTCTTCCAGGTTCTCCTCATGGATGCAGGGGCCCAAACACTTGGGCTGTCTTTTGCTACTTTCCCAGGCCCATTAGCAGGGATCTGGATTGGAAGTGGAGCAGCTGGGACTCGAACTGGTGTCCATATGGTATGCTGGCGCTGCAGGCAGAGGCTTAATCCACTATACCATGGTGCTGGCCCCAGTGCTGTGTTCTTTGTAAGGGGGGGGGGGGGGGGTCCATGTCCTGCACTTTGTGGGATTACTCTGGGCAGTGTGAGATGTGAACAGAGGAGTAGTACTTAACCCTCCTACAAAGACTGCATTCATCGACTGAGACCTCCAAGACAGGGAAGAACCAAAATGTTAGGAAGTATATGGTGCCAAGTTAGGGATCATCTGAGTGCTGCCAAGTGATTATGTGGTTGGCATCTGGCTGTGAAGTGAAAGCTGTCATTATGTCACTCGAAGCAAGTCCTCAACGGTGGTGGCCTAGGGATGGAAGACATGAACTTAATCATTTTTAGCAGCCAAATCCCAATCATTGGACAGAGCCCTTATTGACAGAAATATTAACATCTCTGTTAGGGAGGGAAAAGTCTCAATTTCTTGCTTCAGAAGTAATCACTGGATGATGCTAAATCGCCCAGCTCTCTTTCATACATCATTAATTCTAACTGAGCAGCTACTTAAACCTTGAGAGCCTAGAAGAAATGGAGATTTGAGAAATCACGGCATGAAGGTGGAATTTGCCTTCTCAGAGAGAAGTTACAAGTCACTAAGATCAGCCCATTCACCATCTAGCTGTGGAAATTGGGGTCCCACGATAACTTACCCATGGAGACACTGTAGTTCATACAGCAAATACTGCCTGATTCGAGATTTTGTTGTTGTGCTACTAATCAGTTGCTGTCGCTCACATTTTAGACTTGAGCGTGAGCTAGACTCTGTGTTAGCTTCATTGATTGATAGATTGCCCCTGATGGTGGGCCTGGCCAGCCACTGTGGCATTTCTGTTAGATGTAGCAGGGGCCCTTGATACTGCTGACCAGAAGGTGCTGGAGCTTGCTGGGGTGAATTGGCTCATTTTTCATTGTCTGCATCCTGACTTCATGGAAGGTCATATGAGGTGGAATTGGGTAATTACTTATCTACTCCGAAAACATACCTGGAAGGCTGTGAGCAGAATTCCATCCTCCCGCGTTGCTGCTGCTTTGTGCTTTGGGAGCAAGATGGTGAGTGTGAGGCCTGTGGGGTGGAACCTGCTTTGATCATAACCCCTACCCTTGTTCCATCTGTCCCCTCCCTCCCCTCTGGCAGATGTGTGCTTAACCTAACAGTTTTCCTTCCTCATCAGTATCTTAAATCTCAGATGCAGGGAGAACAAAGATTTTAAATTAGAAGGGTTATTTTTTTTTTCCCTTGCCTTGTAGTCGTGTCCCGGGTTCAAGTTCAAAGTACAAATTTCTAGCTCTGATACTGAGCAACTGTGGAACCTTGGGCACATTAATCTCTCTCCCATTCACTGGTTCACTCCCCAAATGTCTGTAATACCTATGCCCAGGCCAGACCAAAGCTAGGAGCTGGGAACTCAATCCAGGTCTTCCATGTGGGAGGCAGGGAACCAACCACTTGAGCTATCTCGGCTTCCTTCCTTCCAGCTGGCAGGTAGCTGGAATCGTAAAGAGCCAAGGGGCTGGCGCAGTGGGTGGAGCTGCCGCCTTTGACACACTGACATCACATATGGGCACTGGTTCAAGTTCCAGGTGCTCCACTTTGATCCAGCTCCTTGCTGATGCATCTGGGAAAGCAGCGGGAGGGTGGCCCAAGTGTTTGGGTCCCTGCACCCATGAGGGAGACCAGCCGGGGCAGTTGTGGCCATTTGAGGAGTAAACCAGAGGATGGAAGATTGTGTCTGTGCATGCGTGTGTGTGTGTGTGTGTGTGTGTGTCTGTAGCTCTGCCTTTCAACTAAACAAAATAAATCTTAAGCAGAGCCAGGACTAGAACCCAGGCACTATAGTATGGATGTGAGCATCCCAGAAACTGCTACACCAAAGACCTGCCCCACCAATTTTTTCAGTGTTGTCAAATGAAGATACTAATACCCTCCTCCCAAAAGGATTTTTGTGAAGATGATGGATAAAGTATAATGTCGAGAACACAATAGGTGCTCAATGATAAGCAATTATTATTAATGATTACGCCAATAAATAATGTGGGCTGCACCTCCTTTCACAAGCCAGCTCGCCTAAGTCAGCACTTAGCAGCTCCGGCCTCAAGCTGATAGATAGTCCAGCTTTCCTTAGGAATTCCTGGTTCATTTCCCCAGGGTCCAGCTCCTGCCTCAGGTGCATCCCAGCTGACTCTGTTTCCTTCGCTTTCCTTTTATCCTGCCTATGTTTGTTTTTAAATATCACTTCTTGTTACTAGGGAAATAATACATGTTTTATGCCTTGTTGTTTGTTTTGACCTCAGAGGTTCTAAGTGCTTTTTAACTAAACGGAGGGGCTAATGCTGTGGCATAGTAGGTTAAGCCTCCAGCTGCAGTGCTGGCATGCCATATGGGTACCAATTCAAGTCCTGGTTGCTCCACTTCTGATCCAGCTCCCTGCTGATGGCCCAAGTACTTGGGCCCCTGCTACTCATGTGGGAGATCTGGAGAAAGCTCCTGTCTTCTTGCTTTGGATTGGCCCAGCTCTGACCTTTGCAGGCATTTGGGGAGTGAGCCAGCAGGTGGAAGATCTCTTTGTCTCTCCCTCTCTCTCCATCTAACGCTGCCTTTCAAATAAATAAATAAATAAATATTTAAATTTTTAAATTAAAAAATGGATAACCTTAATTTAGCATTATGAAAAATTTCTCCCCTTAACTACAAAGACCATTAGTTAGTTAACATTAATATTTTTGTCCTTTGTTTTCTCTCAATTTTATCTGATTCAGTATTACAATTTGTAATATGTATAGCAGAAATAATGAAAAGTTCATTTTATACAATTCTTGGGCAAATATTTAACTAGAAAAAAAGACTCACTGAAGCACTGGACAACATGAGAGTTACTGTGAACAGAAAAATAAGTTTATTTTCATATATATTCTTCTTTAAAGTAGTCATTTTCAGTTTGGCCATAGGAGCACATTCTAATTAAGTTCCTGGAAGGCCAAGATAAAGGGATTGACTCTCAGTTTAAGATTTTCTCACTGGTAAATTGCTTTGCATGGCTGTGACTCTTGAGGGTTCATACACAAGCCAGATGTGGAGAGTGACCTTGCTAGGCAAGACTGCATTTTTTTTTTCTTTAAACTAGGGACACCTGATGTAGTGAAAGTGGCCCTCCAGGATTTACCTGCTAAGTAGCAATGTGTTCTGTATACTGAGTGGAATGGATGACTGTAAACCTGCCCCTAAAGATGACATCTCTATAATGTTTAGAAACCCACTCCTTAGATGGAAAACGTCAGAGGGTTAGCAGTACCAAAATTGCATGTAGCTCTTGAGTCAATCAGTTTAAATTGATGCTTTTTTGCAAAGAGCTCCAAGCAGCATTCTTAAATAACAGAATGGTGCCTGAAGCAGGTTGAGGAAAAAGTAAGGTGTGGTTTGTCAGAGGGAAGATTCAGGGAGAGGACCAAAGTACACAGGATATCTAAGAACAGTGAAGTGCAGAAAAAAGGAAGGGGCAAAGGATCAGGCAGAAATCTGGAGAAAAACTGTTTCTTCCCGCTGGTTTTTGTCTAGGTGGTCCCTGGTGTGTGCTGAAGCTCTGACTGAGGGTCATCGGCTCTCTTCTTATGGGAAGACAACAGGGAGGAGACTAGTGCGGAGTGAGTGTTTCTGTGAGCCGAGGCACATGGTGCTCTTAATTTTTTAATGCCAACAGCCTTTAACATTGTTTTCCTTTAAAGACAAAGAATTGAGGTTCAGAGCTGTGAAGTAATTGCCCAGGGCCACATCAGTAGGTGACCATGCCGAAACCGGATCCCCGGTGTGTCTGATTACAGGCATCTTCCTTAGAACAACAGAGACCTGTTTTGTTCACAAGGCACATTCCATGTATCTAGAAGTGGGCTGGATACAGAGCAGTTGCTCAGTACATAGTCTGTGGATTACGTTAACCAATTAGCTCCACCTGGCCTACTTAGGAAGCCTCACAGCTAGTTCTGGAGGTAGAGGAAGGAGGAAAGTGGACCAGCAACACTCATCTTGTTTTCTAGCTCACCCAGCTTCGAACTCCTCAGACTTTAAAGCAAATGTGTTCTAAAATGTAGACTTTCTGGTATAATCAGGAAGCCAGGCAGCACATCAGCTGGACAGTTTGTGACATGTAAATACTATTTCAGATCCCCAGGAAGCTCACAGATCCCTGTGGAAAGCATTTCCGCCTGTAAATTGGTCTCTTTTAGGATGAGCTGGTATTTTCTGAAATTAGCAGATTACTTAAGCTTGAAGGAGCTGGGGTCACTGTTATTTGATTGCTCTTGGACCCAAGCCTTAAGGGCAGCCAATAATGCAGTAAGTGCTGGACTTTCACTCTTGTTTGCAAATTAAAGATTTAATTACAGTCTTCACTGAAGATGAACCAAGTGTGAAAATACCTGAGCTACTTGGAATGTGGCATCCAGGAGGAGTGTGTGGGTTGAGAGTCAGTACCAAGGCATTTAAATATTTTCAACAGTAGCATTAAGGGTGAAATTAATTATATTGTGACCAAATGCTGGCCTGTTGGTTAGTCAGGGTCAGTGAAATTTATATTGTTGTTGGTAGGTTTTTTTTTTTTTTAAGCTGAGAGGTTTTCTTAGGAGATATTCTGATTATAACACCTCCAAGGTTTTGAAAGAGAAATAAGGGTATTTCGAAAAGTTCATGGAAATGAAATATTAAAATAATTCATGCTTCTCTGAACATTTTGAAGACTCTCAAATGTCTTTCTTGTTTTTTAAAAACGTTTTTATATTTTATTTATTTGAAAGGCAGAGAGAGAGACAGGGTGTAGGCCAGGCCAAAGCCAGGACCCAAGAACTCCATGTGGGTGGCAAGGACCCAAACACTTGGATCATCTTCCACTGCTTTCCCTGGAGCATTAGCAGGGAGCTGGATCAGAAGTAGAGCATCTGGGACTTCCCTGCATTCATGTGGGCTGCTGTGTGGCAGACTACAGCTTCACCTGCTGTGCAACAAGGCCTGTCCCTCCCAGTTACTTTGTGGACTGGTCCGTGGTCTTCTTACATAAATGTTTTCTGTGACTGACGTATGTAGATTTGGTCCGTGTTGGGTGCAGAGTTCTTGTTTGTTTAAGCAAGCTTATTTATCATGTTGTTTACATCTACAGTCATTCAGTAATAAAAGCAGTTTATTCCAAACCTCCCTAATGGCCATATTATCTAGTTATTTTTGTAGGAGCAGTTTTTATAAGCCTTTATTATGGAGAAAAAGAAGTCTGTGTATCTCTCATTCTTTTTTTTTTTTTTAAAGATTTATTTATTTGAAAGTCAGAGTTACAGATGAGGAGAGAGAGAGAAAGAGAGTTCTTCCGTCCGCAGGTTCACTTCCCAAATGGCCACAACGGCCAGGGTGGGGCCAGGCCAAAGTCAGGAGCTTCATGTGGATCTCCCATGTGGGTGTAGGGACCTAAGCACTTTGGCTATCCTCTGCTACTTTTCCAGGCGCATTAGGGAGCTGGCTTAAAGTAGAGCAGCCAGGACTCAAATCTGGCACCCATATGAGACACAGGCCCTGACCCCGTATCTCTCATTCTTCTAGCTTCAAGTCATAGCTGTCCCACTTCTAGTCCAGCTTCCTGCTAATGGGCTTGGGAAAGCAGCAGACAATAGCACAAGTACTTGAGTTCCTGCCAGGCACATGGGTGGATTTCCAGCCTCCTGGTTTCAGCCTGGTCCAGCACCATCTGTTGCAGGAATTTGGGCCACAAATCAGCAGATGATTGATCTCTCTCTTCCCTCTCTCTGTTACTCTTTCAATGGAAAAGTGAAATTAAAAGAGGTTTATATGAGTGCAGGAACGTCTGAAATCCATGCATAGTTCTTTCATAATACACATTTCTCAGTGAACTTTCTGAAGACCCCTTATACCTGCCAAGCTGAGTTTCCTTAGTTGAATTCAGAGCTGAGCTCAGTCTGGGAACTTCCTTCACAGTACCATAGAGGTTAAAGGCTGCAGTTTATGTTTGGCTTAAAGTGGGCTGTAGTTGAGGGGGAAAGGAAACGAAAATACCTGTGAAAACTTGAGCATGAGCCCTTCTTACCTGAAACAGTTAATACCATCAGCACCTGGAGAAGGAAATGCAAAATTACATTCCCTGAATGCCTTATATTGTCCAAAGATTAAGCTTCTTTAGAGTTCAGGTTCTCTCTTAGGAGCTAATTGGAAGAAGGCATTTTAACTTTTTTTAAAAAAAGTTTTTAAGAATTATGTATCATAAAATATATCAGCAGTTGGTATCTTATACAAAGCATAGTAATATTCTCTTTGAAAAATGTATAGTCTATGCCATTATTATTTCCATTCACCCTTAATATGAGCTATTCCAGAGCAGTGTATGCTTGCTCCTGTAATCTGAACTGCTTATCCAACCATGATAGCTGTGTTTCATTTACATGGTAAAATAACACATACCACTTTCAGTAGACATGCATTCTCCTGTTTGAAAATGCCTTGAGATTTTCTATCCTGATTGTTTTCTTTTTAATTTTTATTTATTGGTTTGTTTATTTGAGAGGCAGAGAGAGACTCCATCTGCTGGACTACTCACTAACAGCTCACAATGGCCGAGGCAGGGCCAAATCAAAGTCAGGAGCCAACAGGCAGCCCAGAGCTCAAAGCAGGTCTCAGCACTCAGGTGGGCAGTGGGGAATCAGGTACTTGAGCCATCACCTGTTGCCTCCTCAGGGGTGCTTTAGCAGCTGAAATTGATCACCTGGTAGATGTTTAACGTTATTGTATCACAGTGTTTACTTCCTTCTTCTATACCAGAGGAGATACTGATAATTTCTGATCTTGCATTTCATGTGGCATAGTATGAAACAGTTGGCATAGTGTGATAATCACACTGATGAAGCTTTGCAATTTTGGTTTACTTTCCACCAGAAATGGCATTTGCCTTTTGATGGAGATGGTGTTCTGATGGTAAAGCTAAAACAGTTCACATGGTGTAAATGTTTTACCCAGCTATTAGCACAGCATTTGGATCACAGTATTTATTTTCAAATCAAAAGCTGAAAATTCTATGCAAGTTCTTTTTGAGAAATAGCCCATGAACTTCCATATCCACTTAAAGTGTCAGAATATTTCTGAATGAAAAACTTCTAAGCACCGTATTGCTAAAGCTGCACATCTTAAGTGTCTTGTTGAAATCAGCATGTTTTGTCAAAGATGATGTGAATCCCAAGCACCTTTCAAGTTGCAGGCTGGAATTAGATGGGAAGCCAAGCTCATTAGGGGCCTTGGGTTAGAAAGCAGTGATCACGTCATTGTGACCAGCTCCTCTGGTAATGGAGTTGATTGCAGAACTGCAGTCCCTTTTCTAAGCTTTAACAAGATGCCCATCAAAGTAGGGATTTCTGTCTTACCTCACCCTTTAAGGTTGAAGCATAGAAACCTAGTTTCTAGAATGGCAAATGTCATAGCCTTCTGTCTGGGTTTAATTCTTTTTGTATCTGAGAAAACAGCTTTCCCAGAATCAAATAGCATTGGCATTCCAGAGACAACTGGGAAAGCATCTGTGCCCAGCCTGCCTGAGTTACTGAGATAATCATGTACACACTTAATTGGGTTTGCAAATGCAGTTGCACATGGGAGGCCACCCTGCATGTGGACTTGGGCATTCTTTGCAGTATGCAGAGTCTGCTGTGAGTGTTTCCTCGAACACTGGTTAAGAGCTTGGCTCTTCGGCCTCTGACCTGGGCTGAGGCCCTGGCTCCACTGAGGTGTTGTTGATGCTGCTTTTCTCCTTGCCTCCACCGCTGGGCTTTATAGTGTCACTGTGCAGTAATTACACATGGAATTAAGTAAAACACTTGCACTTTAAAATCCACTTGACTGGTTTTAGACTTGTGACACACTCTCACCAGTGAGAGAATTAGCTGTGTTTCCTGGTTGCAGGGTGTCTTAATGCTGATTCCCTGGTTCCTCTCATCTATCCACGATTAGACGCCTGCTGTGTGCACTGCCCTGTGCTGAATGATGTATGACGGGTATTCTCAGCTTAATTTCCATTTAGCCAGTGTTTCTCTGTTACTACACTTTCATTCTGTTTCTATTCGCGTGGCTGTTTACCCTGGCCTGAATCTAGTCAAGTCTTCATGCCCGTTGGTCCAGCTTCAGGCACTGTTAAGTGTAACTGAAGCCCTGTGGCTGGTGCTGTCAGAAGCACAAATAACAGGATTGGGTTCGAGTTTGGAATTCATCCTAGCTTTCTGTCTTTTAGTGTGTAAAGAAAGCAGAATGAAGTAAAAGCCGTCTTTCTGTGAACATTATTATGCCCCTTTTACAAATGAGGAAACTGAGGTGTCTGATGGCAGAGCTCATGGTCTTTCCACAACAATTCTCAGATGGCCACTGTGCCCTGCTGAGGGCCAGAAGCTTGGCGTGGCGCAGCCCAAGGGATCCTCCAAAGCAAGAGGAGCACAGCTTGAGAGCAGGACTCCCATAGTGCCTCTGCCCTCTCGGTGCACTTAGTTTGGTGGGGAACAATCTCCCAGAAGTGAACTGCTTTTCTCACTGCTAAGCAGGGAAACATGGAGGTGAGGAGAGGACCCGGTATAACAAGGTGGGCAGAGAGGAAGATAAATCCTGGGGACAGGCTCAATGCAGACAGCATCTGGTACTGAAGGGCTGCTGTCGCAGGGCCACGGTGGGCAACTACTGGGGAACTTTATACTACTGTAATGCAGACTTTTCAGCTCCTTTGAACTTAGTGAGGCCCCATGCTTTGCACTGAACCACCTCCATGCTCTACTCTGTCCCCATTTTACAGATAAGGAAACTGAGGTATGGAGAACTTAAAAGACAAAATGTTTGCATCTTGATCAGCGCAGCGGCTCAATAGGCTAATCCTCTGCCTGCGGAGCCAGCACCCTGGGTTCTAGTCCTGATTGGGGCGACGGATTCTGTCCCGGTTCCTCCTCTTCCAGTCCAGCTCTCTGCTGTGGCCCAGGAAGGCAGTGGAGGATGGGCCAAGTCCTTGGGCCCTGCACCTGCATGGGAGACCAGGAGAAGCACCTGGCTCCTGGCTTCAGATCAGCGTGGTGCGCCGGCCACAGCAGCCATTGGGGGGGGGTGAATCAACAGAAAAGGAACACTTCTCTCTCTCTCTCTCTCTCTCTCTCTCTCTCTCTCTGTCTCTCTCTCTCTCTCTCTCTCTCTCTCTCTCTCTCACACACACACACACACACTGTCCACTCTGCCTGTCAAAAAAAAAAAAAAAGTTTGCATCTGATCACACATCTGAACACTGAGTTGTATTTGGAGCAAGGAACAGTGTCTGGTACTCCAGCAAGCCTCACTATGGCAGGGCTCAGGTACCCAATCATTTTAGAGCAGGAACCAATGAGACCCTTTCTTGTTTGGGGACACTGAAGCTTATGCCCAGAGTCCCCATCTTTTAGGGCATACTTAGGCTGAAAAACAAGAGATTACTGCTGTCTCCGAGAACTGTTGTCTGAAGGGGAGGGATAGGATTGATGGATTGTTTGAAAATAACACTGTTTCCTTTATGGCTTAAAACACATCCACCTTCACTGTGCTGTTGGATTTGATTTGACACTAGTCATCTTCTCAAAAAAAAATAAAAAGTCGAGCTCTGTTAACACAGGGCCTGTTGTCCACAGAAGGAAGAGGTGGTTTTGTCTCTTGAATGTGACACGTTTGCCATTACATAGATTCAAAATGAAGTAAATGTGTTTTCCTGGTTCCTAGCTCTCTCAAAAAGGTACATGGATATATGGCCTGAAATGACCAGACCTAGATCCTGATTTGATTCTGGCACCTACAAAAACAAGAATCATCTAACCTATTTAAGAATTCAGAGAGCCAGCAGAGGATGTAAGGAAGCTAATATTTACTGTGCAAATACTATTACAGTAACCATCACAACTTCTGTTGTTTGCATCATTTCACACATGAGCAAAGTGGGGCTCAGGATGAGTAAGCAGGTTTCCCAGGTAATATAGGAGGTTCTTAGATATTTGATCTGTCGTTATTTCATGAGAGAGAAGAGTAGAGCAAGGGCCAGTGCTGTGACACAGGGGGTAAAGCCGTTGCCTGCAGTGCCGCCATCCCATATGGGCACAAGTTCAAGACCCGGCTGCTCCACTTCCGATCCAGCTCTCTGCTATGGTCTGGGAAAGCAGTAGAAGATGGCCCAAGTCCTTGGGCCCTTGCACCCACATGGGAGACCCAGAAGAAGCTTCTGGTTCCTGGCTCCTGGCTTCCGATTGGTGCAGCTCCCGCCATTGCAGCCAACTGGGGAGTGAATCAGCAGATGGAAGACCTCTCCCTCTCTGCCTCTCCATCTCTCTCTGTGTAACTCAAGTAAAACAAATAATCTTTAAAAAAAAAAAAAAAGAGTAGAGCAGAGGAAGGCAATGTGAGGATTTAGTAAATGATGTTATTACGAAAAACTACGCTCTGCTTAGGTTTTGAAATTGAGTATTTTTTGGCCAAAATTCTGTGTTAGAGCAACTTTGAATGTTTGGATTGTGTGTTTCATCACATGTTGCCTCCCTGGATGAGACAGGCAGTGGAGCATAAATAACAACTGGTTAACCTCTCCGGTGCACACGTGTTCTCTACTGATAGGGTAATAATGACCCTGAGAGCCAAGTCCACACCACTGATGGTAATAGTTTGTGGGCAGTCAGAGGCGTCCCCACTGCTGATGGGTAAGAGGTTTAGGGCAGTGCAGAGGATGCTTTGCAGGTTCTGAGTCCCAGTCAGAGTAGGGCTGCTGCCATGGACCCATTGCTTATCATGCGCAGTGGGACTCATTTCAGTTGTGGTGACCTTTAAGAAACCACCAAGGAGTCTAGGGACCCAGTAGCTGCCAAGCCACTGTCCTGGGTGGGTGAGAGTGGAGATGGAGAAGAAATGCTGACCCCAGAGCTGATGCTGCCTGGGTCCCAGGTAGAGTGAAGGTTGAATGCCCTTCTCACTTTTCCCTTTTTGTTTGCTCCATTCACAAAAACAGAAAAGAATTTTTTCCTTTGTGTATTAGCTGAGCAGTGTATGTGGGTAAGGAGAGGGTTGCGTGCATCATTGTGCAGACTGCGAAGCAGCTGGAAACCCTGTGTGCAGTATCAGCAAGGCCAGGCTTTGAGCCCAGGTTCTGAAGACTCCCAAGCCAGTGCTCTCTGGCCAACAGGCTCCAAAGATGCTTAGTAGGCTTCTGCTTACTTCAAGAATAAGAAGTTGCTGTATTATTGTTTTGTGACCTGTAGATGCATGTTATACATGAAATTTAGGGGGAAAGAGGTACTGTGGCTATTGCATAAATATGTATTTTCTGTTCTAAGTTGACCTCGTTTTTAAAATACGTAATTTTCCAGTGCTTGCCAAGGTTGTGATAGTTGTCTCAAGCAGGAAGCACCCATAACTTACCTGACTGCATCTACATTTACCAGGAGTTGGCTACTTTTCTCTACACTGAAAAATGCAGAGCCGGTACCTTTCAGAACTGGTGTTAGGCTTTGGAGCTCACAATTAAGATACCGTCTTAAGGACACGATAATCCAGAACAGCTCCTCTCCAGTCCCTGCTCTTTAATTTCAAGTAGGGGGAAAATACATTTAATTGTTTCAAAGATTATTCGTTTTTTGGTAAATTTATAGTAAAAAGGGGGAGATTAATAAAGAGCTATTTTTTTCTCAGCTTGTGGTTTCTAATTACCTCGGTTACAGCTCAGCCTTCCTCTTCACTGGAGTGCAGGCATGAACTGGAAAAGAATGAGCTAATCCATGATAGATCAGGTGGAATAAAGATCTCCATTCATATCTTTACCTTTTATCCCTTGTTCTGAGTGCCAAGAATTAATGCTGTTTGAAAGTACAAACTGAACCTGCCAAGCTTCAGGCAGCTACGATAATCCTAATTATTTTAAATGTTAGTGAGAAGGGCAGCAGTGCCACTCTGGAAAAGAGTTCTATTGTGCAACATTAAGTATCTGCTAAGTGGTATTGATTGGACACGATTTTATTTCCAAACACCATGATTATGGTGAAGCGGAAGAATTTGTTAAGAAAATTTCATCAGCTTTTCATCAGACTCTCACTTTCGTCTTTAAACTCTAGGAACCCAAAGAGGCCAGCACTTTGTTTGTCTTCCTTGGCAGTCAGCATCTAGGAGGAGAGTGGCTAGCAGTTGGAGAATGCCGCTTGCGTTTTATTTTTAAATGGTTTCTTGGTGGGAGTGTAATAGCATTTAGCATATTGAAGAAGAACGTTTTTTTCCTCAACCATGAATATCCTGTTTTCTCACATCACTGGAGGAGAATCATTCATTCCAGTCCATTGAGTTCCAACAGATCATTCAAGTTAAAAGTCAGGGGTCTTTGCAATGTCAAAAGATTTAGCAGTTAGAGTAGGTTTTGTGTTGGAGGGCTTTTTTGGGCAGTGTATAATATTTTTGAAAAGAATACTGATGGTAACATAGCATCACCAAAATCATATTAAGGGCCCCTCAATTGTTAAGAATGGTTTTGTGTAAGATTTTTAAATATTGATTTTCAAATAATAATAGAAAGGCCCTTTCACTGCTGTGGACAAATAGACTACTTGAGAGAATGCGATACTAGACTTGTGGTTCAAAATAGGGTCAGCGTCAGCGGCTTACCCACCTTTCACTGTAACACACAAAAAAAGTTAAAATGGGTAAGTTGCCTTTTTTCCCCCCTACTTTTCTGTATCTACTTTGGTCTCCAGAATCATTTCTTCATCCATCGCTTAGGCAGTGTAATCCTTACCTGTGTATTATTGCCTGTGAACCAAGCCCAGGGTAGCTGCCCTCATTTTCATCTCCTCCCCACGAACAAGGCTGACACCAGTGTCTTCATGCATGCAAACAGTGTTGTGTTGGGCTTATCCGGCAATTATTCTTTCTTCGGGGTTATTCCCCAGAGTGGAATTACTAGGTCAGAGGGGCTGAACAGTTTTACGGCTCTTATTACATGTCATGAGATTGCCGTCCGTAAAGATGGAACCAATTTCTAGTGCTACCAGTATTCTCTATTCCCCAACAGTACCACTGACATTAGGAGCTAGTAGTATTTTACAAAATGATGAAGACAAACCTTTTCAGGTGAAATTAGTCATGTACAGGGCCCATTAGAATCATCTTTTAAAAAGTAAAAGGGATCATTTTGGTTTTCTGAATTTTTTGCGTGGTATAAAATTCATGATTAATTATTCTCCTCCCAAAGTAAGTTTACGGAAATTTCATTGAAATGGAGAGGGGATCTTGAGGAATCTTGTGTTTAAGGATGGTAGTAAAATACAGTTTGGACATGAGCCACTAAGGGAAAAAAATACTAGATCTTTTTTGTGCACTTGGAACTTTTCTGAGATGCTGTACAAATAGTTAAACATATACTGTCTATAATTTTAACAGCCTGTCACTCAAAGACTGTGCTAAGCTTTAAACAATGTAAAAATAATATGGATTTGAATTTTAAATGGAGAAGTCCTTTTAAAAATACAGGTGCTTTTCAGAACAGGTTGAATGCATTTATTTACATCTTGTGTGGAGTGCAGTCATGCGTGAAGTGTGCTTGGAGCCTCCTTAGTCTCCTCTAGGGAGGGGACACACTCTTTGTAGCCCCAAGCCATATGGATACTTTCCAAGAAAATACCCACAAAGCCGGAGAGAGCAAAAGGGGGCTGGTTCTCAGATTCCTTTATTTTGCTAAATTCCCACCACCACCCCTGTAGTCCCCGGTTGATTAAATAGGACAGAGTAGAGGGGTTATCTCCTAGGTCAGTTGCTACCTGAAAGCTGGGGGGGGGGGGGGGGGCTGTGTTGGGAGAACACTGCCCTGTTCCTGTATAGCCTCTGCATCAGGCTGCAAAGGGTCAGTTACTTTGTCCCTGAGACTCTGGTGGGAATTGGGAAATTTCCATGGCCAACTCCTAGATGGAGTATTCAAGGGTGGGGTGGTGCAGGGGGGAGGGCAAGAGCCTGCCATGGTTTCTGATTGGTCAGTGGTCCTTGGCAGCTTCTACCAGATCCTTTGTATAAAATGCAGAGTAATTTTCTTAATGAAGGGCTTGAGGGTAAGACACCGCATTAAAGTACATGGCACACAGGTTAACCAGTAAGTCTTCACTTTGTTCCCCATGACTTCTATGCAGAGGGGTGGTGATGAGCAGATTAATTCACAGACTCTCCAGTGGACTCTTGGTCTGCTCCCAGATCTGCACAATAGCAAGATCTTAGCAAAGTCTACCACCTTTGGGAAACATTTCTCAGTGCATATATCTAACAACCAGGTTCATGTACACATAATTCATAATTATTTGATTTTGCAGTGAATTTTAAATCCATATAACAATCCAAATGTATTAAGATGGCTTTATGATGAAGGCTTCAGATTTCTGAAGTTCCCAGTTATTTGGGTTACAAATACATGTGTATGTGTGTTTGGGGGCATCTATAAAATACTATTTCACAATGCTTTCCTTTTGTTTTTAAATCCTACAGATTCAACCCTTGCTTTTTATTTAAGTTAGTAAACACCAAACATGTCATCAACACAAAATGTAATTGCTTGTCAGAAAATTGCCTAC